>WUAM01000239.1:2990097-3020114 GCA_024336885.1 Actenoides hombroni | reverse complement strand
TGAAGGGAGGCATCATGTTTTCAAGGACTGGAACTTCTTCCCACATCCTTACCTTTTTGGGTCTTGATGACCGGCTAATTCTGTGTGTGTATACACATACCTATGTTATCATATACACACACACATTTGTATATAGAAAAAAAAGGGGGTTGTGCACACATAGCTATGATGTGTAATACAAAACAAAGCTTGCAAGATGCATGTGATTTTGAATCTAGAAGTGATATTAAACAAAAAGAAAACTCTAATTATTAACCCTTCCCAACAATTGAAATCTCATTTGCAACTCACATTCTCAAGGTTTGGCTTGGCTTTGCTTGCCTTCCAGCCCTCAATGTCACAGGAGCTGACATCTGGCACAGCTGGATCACTTAAATATGAAAGATGAAACACTTCAAAGAGTCTCAGAGTGGTTTTGGAAAGGGAAACCCCATTTGTTCTCAGTGTCAGGTAAGGCAACATAGTGGAAGTAATGTGTGGTACACCCAGTAAAACTAAACTAGTGAGTGCAGTCAATTTAACTGCCAATTCAACACTCAATTCAAGTTAAGGCACATTCTGACCCTAGATGGCAGAACTCAGCCAATGGTGTACAAGTTATAAATGTATTACCTAGTGAGATGATAGTGCCACAAATGCTTGAAAATAGGCTTCATGTTTTCATGTGATACTTTAATATTGCACATACAGAGGTAAGGTGATGAAATAACATTTTAAGCTCTGTAATTAGCACTGTAATAATGTTGGCTGTTTAAATTAGCCAATAATATTAAAGAGGAGCTCTAATTTAGTAATACCATGTATTTCTAAGTAAGCATGGCTTCACACCAATTGTATTCAATATAATTTTGTCTTCATTTATACTGTAGATAACGGCCACTGTAGAATGTGTCTGTTCACAGAACTGCCCTGGATACCTTCAGAAGAGACAGAAAAATCACAATTTGCAAACTGGGTAGGAAATAAAATGGAAAGCTCCTCACCACCCTGGCCCTGCTAGGTCCTTAAAAATCAGTTTTAATGTAATTGGAAAAGTTCTGATTTTGGTACAGTTATTACTTTCATTTTGGTTTCTTTTCTGCTTTTAAAAGGCAGCTTTCTAGAGCCCTTACATTAATATCACAGATTACAGCTGTCATTGAACAGAAGTATAAACCAAATACAAAAGACCATCCATGTCCATGCATGATTAAATGTTGACTCAAGGTACTGCAGTACTTTTGATCCTCAAAGTTTAATAAAATTTAAGACAGGCAGTAAGGAGTCGCAGACAAATTAAAATTTATTGAGACAGACAAAAATGCAACTATTTCAGACTACAGTTAAGCATTTTACAGTTAACCAAAGATAGCAAAATGCTCACATTCCACTTAACTCCTTATGGAAAAAGCATTCAGAATTCACTATGCAATTCTACTTACTATGATAGTCTACATCCATCTACAGTAGGGACATCAAACTGAAACACGTAATATTTGGATCTCTCCTTACAGATCTACACGTTTAACAGTAACAGACATCAACAGCATTGAGAAAAGTATAAAAAGACCAAAACCCACCTGCTGTAGAAAGGGCCTGTTGATGTATAGTAACTGTACAAAGCAGTCTATGTATTAAAGGAACTGGAATGGCATACAGAAGGGACTACAATACAAGCCAACAAATGTAAGAAGCTAAGCTTGAGCGATCTGGTGGTTTGTAGCAAGTGGTGACCTTAGATCTATGTCATTTGCTGCTTGAGGGGAAAAAATGCTACAGAACTCCTAATATCAAAATATTCCCATGCCAGAAATGTACACTGAGACTAACAGACTAGGCTGGAGAGGCAAAGAGAAGCATTCACTAACAAACAGTGTTGTTTTAAATATAAACTTTACATTTTCAATATAAACTGTAGAATAAATATCAAATAAACACTTCAAATGGTTTAAAATAATAGTACAGAATAGCTTAAAAAAAGGCAAAGAAAAGGAAAAGGATTCTTTGTGTTCACAGCAAAGGCCAGTAATGACCCAAAAAACCCAACTGTGCTGAAATCTGAACTCAAGGACATTTTGATTTAACCACAGTAGTTAAAAGGACACGTTGAAAGAAAAAGCAATGCCTAACAGTATTTCATAGTCTCTAATACAAAAAGAAAATGAGATTAAAAATTGGTTTGCGTCTCTAAAAGAATGGGACAGCTCTGATTCAATGTTTCACAATGAGAAAAACATTTGGAAGGTCAATGACTTGATGCAGATGAAGCCCTGCTTTGGGAAAAGGGAAAAAAAAAAAAAAAAAAAAAAGAAGAAAAAGAAAGGCATTACATTAAGCTGGAAGCAAATCAAATCCTTTACAAAGAGTGAAGACTGGAAGGGGTGTGATCTGGAACAGTACTGGTTCTTGGTAGAATCGCTGGTTTCTTTTAAAGAAATAAAATAATTTCTTACTGCATCTTCCCAAACTGGACACACATGTATAACACGCACATATATGTGTATAAATGTATATATACAGACACACATTTATATACATATGTATATATAGGCTGCAGATCCCCCAACCACTGGAGGATGCCAGTGGATCACAAAAGGGCTTTGCTAAATAACATTTTGATATTTGGGAACACGCTCTTGAAGCCATCCATAGTCCGAGCTGCCCTTCCAAGCACAGCAGCCTGGCTGCCCTGCTCCTGAGCGGGCTGTCACACCGCCTGACTCGACTCCACTCGCTTCAGACTCTCTTGTACTTGTAACCAACTGAACAAGGGAATGAAATGCTGTTTTTCCAGTGCTGGCCCCGATTCAGAAGAACATCTGAACTGAAGCAGGTGACTGAATGATCGCCTGGCTATGGGTGTTTTCCTGAATTCAGGCCAGGAATTAATCTGGGCTTCAAATGGGCACATGTGCTTGTGTGCGTGTGTTTCTGTGTGAAGGGTAACGTGCTACCAGGGCTCAGCCAAACCAGCCAAGGCACCTGCCCTCTTGCCTGGCTATGTTGGGCACAGAGCCCTTTGATTGGGACCCACAGTGGGTCTGACAGTAATTGTTTTATAGTTCAAGAGAAAGATAAAAAATCTGCTAGCTCTGATTTGGAATAGTTGCATGTGAGAGATTACAGCTCAGAGAGGATCGGTGGTGTTGAGAAATGGATGGTGGTGGCATTTCTGCTCATGTAAACTGAAGGACGCCAACATTCATTTTTAAAGGCTCATTTCAACAGCCTCTATTTAACCATTTGGGATGTTTGCACGAGACACAGAAGGGCTGCAAGGTTGGACCCTGAAGTTGCCTGCAAGGCCTTGGTTAGGCTGGCTTTACCCTGATGAGGTGATGGGCAGGATAAGAGATTTGCTATGCGGCCTTTGACGTAAGGCCTCGTTGCAGGATAAGCTGCTGCAAAGGGACACAGGACTGCAGAAAAAAATTAGTTGTGTGTGGAGAATAAGTCCTATCAGTAGGATAAGCATAACTCTACTTTGTGGACCTCAGTTTTATGTCAGCATGAAATGGCAACTCTTTGCCTCAGGCAGTTCTTGCAAAGGACAGCTGAGCTACACCCAGAGAGTATGGGAGTAATTAATAAAATACCAGAAGGAAACCAGCCACGATGTCTGAGAAACACACTACTGATGGTGTTCAACTGCTTCTCACAAAGTGATACTATTTAGGGAAACAGAAATGCTGTTTCTCTGTTCCTCTTGCATTATTTTCTTTGAAAGGCAAGTAGAAAAAACATGTGTGTGTGTGTTCTGTGTAGCCCAGGGACACTGATTTTAAAATAAATTTTCAAAAGCTGTAGGAAAACCAAAGTGATCAGAGGCAGGGCAGACTGCAGGCCTTTTGCAGATGACTGTGATGGCAGATTTTTGGGAGGATGCTGGGACACGAAACAACACACAACAAATTCCTTCACGATTTTACACATCCTTCTGCATTAATAACAATTATGTAGCCTTGCTCTTTGTTCTCGGGTCATTGATCTAGATAAATAGGAAATGAATGAGGAGAAAACAACTGAGTCCCTGCAATACTTGGTGCCTGAAGGGAGTTCCTCTTCTGTATTGCTCTTCTGATCCTGTCTGAAAGCAGAGGTCCTACACAGAGGGGAGAGGAGCATTGGCTTTGGAGAGAACTGAGGACCACAGCCCAAAGTGCCCCTAAAAAATTGTTCCTTCTGCCAACCAACGTGGTATTTCCTGATTTTGGGTGAATATATAACCAGCCATGTTTTAACTCCGTACTTGTTCCCCTTCTATATCCAACATTAACTCAGAGGAAAAAACCCAACACAATCTAATTAGTTTTTGGTGTAATAAGCACATTTTTCATTCTGCAAAATAACTCACAGACAAATCACAGGCACTGCTAAAATATCTGCATTCTAATGCAAGAGTTAAAAGGGGTTAAGGTACCTCTTACTGTTTCTGGAAACAGTAAAAATAATAAAAGGTCACCACAGTATATCACTGCATCAGAGAGCTGCAATAGGAGAGGACACAGCAAATAATTTAATGTCAATATGCTGTGATAAAATTGAAGAGCTACAAATACAGGGGAGATGCTGAGGGAATCACAGATTGTAGTTTAATACTATTTGCTTTTATGTGTGTGTATTCCAAGTGTGTAGCTCATCACACTGAGCAAAGGGGTTATGCTTTTGAAATATAACCACCTAAAGCTGTGGTTTTGAACAGCCCCTCAAAATATTAATTATTTAAAGAAATGACACCTTATTACTTTTGATGCTTTGTAACTTTGGAATGAGGGATTGCTAAGAGTAAATGAAGAACAGATCCATAGTGTGTGAGCAGGAAGCAGAGGCTGCCTGCACAAAGTGCCACCCTTAGTGCAAACAAGTTTAGAGAGAAGCTGAGGAACAGCTCTGCAGGTGGTTATGATGCTATAAATTCACAAAACATTCTGAAAGGCAGATGGACTCTTGTTCCCTGCCTGTAGGGCTTGGTCCATGATAGATGCAGGTTCTCAGCACCTCTTAAGATCAAGGCCATGTTCCTTAACCAAATAAACAGTGCCAGTGAGCAGATCTACACTCTAGTGGGAGCTCTGCCTTCAGCATGGGCTGGACTAAGCCTGTTGGACTCATTCTCAGGGAATCTAAGGAAGAGAAAATCCTGGTTCTTTTCTGGTTTAGACCCCTGGTGCTGGGCAGCCAGAAGTCACTATCCAAAGAGACTCTTTACTGGAATGTAACAAATACGGACTAGAAAATGAGGCACCTACTTTTCCTTTTTCATGAAAAGAAAAATAACTGTGATATGATCCAGGTAACGATTTATGACACACAATCTCAAAGATGAGAAGGGCTTCTAAACGTTGTATTGGTTTGTTGAGCCCTGTCTGTGATTCTTCTTTCACAGGATATATTTCATGAGCTGTGCAAGCGAGGATGAAGACATGAAATGTTTCTGAAACAAAATTCATTGCCCCTGTGGATAGAACAAAAATCCTCCAAACCAACTGAACAAAAGCTGTATTCTCAACAGTCCTTGTTGGAAAAAAAAGTTGTCTTCCAAATTAAATAGACTATAGAAAATAAAACTCAGTAGAGAGGGAATATTTGTGCCAGGTACTCTCAGATACAATTGCAGAGATATGATGTGACTTGCAATATTGTGCAAAACGTGAGTCCTCATTATGATGGGCACTACCATATATAACCAATTTCATCATCCTTATCATCATCCTCATCTTCATCATCTTCATTAGCTGCTCTTACATGAATCTTCAGTTTCCCTTCTTTGTCTTTTTTTGCTACTTCAGGTTCCTCTTCCAAATCATCCAACAATACAACGGATCCACCACTGCCAAAATCCCCTGAGGTTTCTTGGTCTTCTTCTGAAAGAGGTGAGCAGGAAAGATCATTCCCTCATGTGACACCAAGTCCCTCATTCATCACTATCCCTGTCACTCAAGCCACTGTCATCTGCAATGTTACTTTTTAAATCCATTGCTTCAGCTATTCATGAAACAAACTCTAAATTTCAATTTTCACCCTGGACTGGGATAAATATGTATCAATTTACTCTGAAAAATTTACTTGAATAAAAAACTATGCATTGCTCTCCTCCTAGAAACTTGACTGGAGAGTCTCAGTTCACATGTACACAGGCCAGAAAATCATTACTCATTTGTAAATACTTCCATCACAACTCTGTAAACCAGGCTAAAAATATTCCACAAATATTGATTTTATTTGAGCGCATAAACCACGCTCTGCAAATGTAGCTATTGAACCTAATCTGTGATGTGATTCTGGGCATCTCAGACCTTCGAGGTCTCTGCTTTTTCTGTTCTTTCTCAGAGAGGCAAGCTGCGTCCAAAACCATCACTGAAGAACTTGGAATACAGCTGAAATCTTGCTTGCCTAGGTATAAGCCCTAATTGGTGATTTCACATACCTACTAATATTGTCCTGTCAGCAATTCTGTTTGGTTGTTAATTTATAACATCTTATACATTCAGGCCTTCCTTCACCTGGAAAGGCATTATATTAATGAGGTCCCAGTAAATGCGTATTCCAGAGTAAACAGAACAATATATTTAATAACCATGCATAGCAATCCCATAGCTTAATTTTAATATCAATTACTACATTTTCCAGGCTGGTAGCAAAAACATCTTCTTATCACTGCTTGTTGCCTGTTAACTTCTGCTGCAACCAACCCCCTCCCCCAAAGTCCAAAGGACTGACAAGTACATAAGGGCCCCATTTATAGTCTGAATAGGAAAATACAGGAGCACTTTGAACACTGGTAGTCATGTTTCCCTGTTGCCACTTTTGTTATCGAACTCCATCGTACGGCAATGGCAGGGCTTACGACAGTGTTAATTCGTTTGTTGTCTGAGGAAAGCACATCATTACTCACCACAACTGACTGTCCCTTGCTTTCTTGAGCCAGCTATCTCATTCCCGTACTTATCAACACACCAGCACTGCCCTGTGCTGCCATGGCACTGAGTGGCTTTGTAATAACCTTCTTCATTGCACCGTGGGATAAAAGCACCTGAATAAAATATAAGGAATAACCAGGAATGTAAGACTCTGTAGGAACAAGCAGGTATATAGAGTAGTACGAACTTGTCACTTATTTACAGGAAGATTTTCACAACGTTGGCAAGAAAATCCATGCGATTATCTGGTGCCTAAAAGGGAGCAGAAATTACATATTAATAACTATTTTCAGCTGCCACCATGGTCACTGCACAGTGCATAAATGTTTGTGCATATATAGGACGTGGAGGGTGGTGGTATACGGTACTAGAGATAGACTCAGTCTGTCCCTGAATGATTAATATCCCCCCAGAGCCCTTTTCAGATTCAACTCTCGGTTTTAAACTTTTCTTCCCAACTGGATTATTACCCTAACTTCATTAATTCTGCATTTTCTTTCCATTTGCACTCCTTCAGTGTTGATCATATAAGTCTTTCCATAACACTGTAATTATCCCTGGAAGGTATCTGCCATCTGCTTGCCATTCATACTAATCTCAAGCACAACTTCCGCCTTACTGAGACTTCCCAGGTATAAAATTCATAAGCTTTACTGAGAGGACAACAGGATTTAAAGTCACTAAGTGTTTGGATTTGATGTGCAAGATTTGTCTGATGGTAAAACCAATATAGTTCAGCCTTGTTGAGTGTGGTTTATGCTGGCTCCTGTCGACAGGGATCTCTCAGGAGAAACCTGTTTTATTGTTCCCACCATTTTCAGCAGATGCAGCAAATGTATCGAGATGAGTTAGCTTTATTCCCAGGGGAGGTCAGTACAGTCATTTTCCCTTCTTTGCCAATTGCTTCAATTTGAAACATGGCAGAAACCCACCCTTGCCCCCAAATTTCTTGTCTCAAATGATTTTTGAGAAAGTATTTTTCTCTTTTGTCAAAGATACCAGTGATTTATTGGTCACGAACTAAGTTTTTTAACTAGTTCTATGTGTATAGCGTCTCTTCAGACAGTTCATGTGTCAAAGGGGCTATTTCCACTACATTTCTTAGAGACAAAATGAATGAGAAGGTGCTGCCCAAATGACATGAAATTTCCTATATAAAAGAATAAAAGTGGAAGTCAGTCAATCTCATACACACACACACTTCTATATAAAGTGAATCCTTGCATTTCCAAACGCATTGCACTGCAGATCTTGTCTAATGTGTAAATGGCTCTAATGTAGGTCTGGAAGATGAGAACAGAAACCTTTGAACACATACAAAAATATTTTGTGTATCAGATCAGTTTCAAAGACCACTTCCCATCCATTAGTGAGAGCATTTTAAACAACTTCACAGCATTATGGCAGGTTTGCTTATAGGTCCCATTATGTTCACATACCAACATAAGCATACTAATGACTACCAAAGACTCATTTTCACTATTTATAAAAAAAATTGTTCTAATAACCACGTTTGTATTTGTCTCCTCAGGTTTTTGTAAGTTAATGCTCACTGTTCAATCCTTTATTCCAATATTGACCAAGAAAGAATTTTTTTTAATATTTATGCTCATGCCCTCTCTCTGTTAAGCATTCTAGGTGTTTATCAGACTATACCCAAACTTAGGATAAGTGCTCAGATGCTGATTTTGAGCTGGTGTAAACCAGCACAGCTGTACCCATGTTACTAGAGCTCCTCTGTTACATCAGATGAGCATCTGGCTCCAGAGAAGAATCAGACGGGGAATCTCAGAAGCATTACAAGGTGAGCAGAGAACAGCCTCTGTATTTTAAACTGTCCCACTCTATCCCTCTTCCTTTCCCTTCTTTAAAACAGGCCTTTTTGCATAGTTTCATTGTGTTTCTTGAAAGGTATTAAAATGTTTCATGCTGCCTGGAAAAGCCATAGATTTAAAACTAAATTATGGCCCAGGCTCACTGCCAACATAACTGTGTGTGGAAAGGATTCATGCTTTAGGTCACAGCGAAGAGCAGAAGGTACTTTTCCTTCTGCATGGGAAATTCGTGACAATTTCTATGTAACACTAGAGCTTTAAATATTTAGCTACACACACTAACACCACAATAGTCGCTAACCACGCAGGGAAGATTGCAGCAGGTTCTCTCCATAGTGTCAGCTGCAGGTGATAATCTGGCAAGGATAGACAGCCACTGGGCACAAGCGTTGTACAGTGTGATGGTTTGTCCTGTAAATCCTACACAAATCAGCCCCTGTGTTCATTAGAAATAAACTCTGGCTACAGACTCTGCTATTCTGGAGTGTGGCATCCAGACAGCCCATTTAGTGGGAATATTTCACCCCACAATTTGGTTCGGTATCAGAGAACATCTGCAGACTTTGGAAGGAGAAAGGAGTTTTCCTCTCCAGAGGTTCTTGCACAGATGGTGCGAGAGGACCACTGGTGGACCAGCTTTACTAGTAAGCACTACAAAATGCTAGTTACTCCCCACTGAACTGCCTCAGGCTAGTGAATCAAGTTTTCCCCATCTCTCTTTGTCCCATGGAGTATTTAATTATTCCACATAAACTTGAGCAGCAGTATTGCATCTATATCTTCTTTATGGATCCAGACCTGTATCTCTTTTTTTTTTTTTTGGCATCATTTTCTTATCTATGTAATACTCCCCTTCCTCAAAGGACATGGGGAGAATAATTATATGCTAAAGATAGAGAAGCACACAGGTAAAAAGCCTGACAGAATTAAGTGCTAGCCAGCACACAGCTCCTTGCATTAGCTTTTATAGTAGTTGAATTCACAGGGCTGATACAGAAGAAAATACTGACGGGAGCAGAAATTTATTACCTTAGTGATGTGGGAGAAGCATTATCAGGCTGCACAGTTGTATGCTCTAAAAGTACACTCTCTGCAGTTAATTGTACTCTAGATAAATCTGGTAGGAAAAGATGAATAGTGCTGTTTACTTTTTAATTCAGTCCCCTGGGATGCTAGACTCTATTTGAAAGCCTCCAAATTCAACATATCTAATAGTAATGGCTTTGAAGTACTTTGTTGGAACCGTCATGAGTTTTGAAAAATATAGAGAGAACAAAATATCAAAAGTCATCATTTTTTATCAATGGATACAAGTTAACGGAAATCTTCACTCTTACTGCCCAGCCTGCAAATGCTGTGCTCTATATGGCAGGTATAGAGATGGAAAGAGAATAATTAAAGGCTAGTTTATCTGAAAATATTAATCTTTCTTTTCAATCTTTATTGCTGCGACAAGCATGTCTTTTGTCACGTGTATGGTTTGGTTTCCATTTGCATGATTTTTCAGTCAGTGAAGAGAAAAGACAATGTTTTCCGCTGTATAAATAGCTAAGAGATCAGATTAAAATCTCACAGACAGGTGCCATTATGCAGGCAGACTTTCAAGGTAGGTGAAGCAAAGAGCTCCTCTCTATATTGTAATTTTCTAGCTTGTGGAACAATCTATGCCTGACATTTCTTGATTTGTTGAGCTTAGCTACTTTCATCCTTCATTTTTTTAATACAGTTGACTAGAAGTTATTTGTAGTAAGGGACCATTCTTACGGCTTTTACTTTCCCATTTTACTCCTGCTATTGTGATCAGATCCCAGTGACATGTGCTACAACTGCCTGCATGTTGTACTACCTGCAATACAGCCATCATTTTTCCCTGCACGCTGGAACAAAACACTTATGTTTCAGCCTAGATGACATTTATTGCATATAGCAAATAACAGCAAAGCATAAAATAAATATGGGATAGCCAAAGCTATCTATTAAGAACTGTGCTTCTTATTCTTTTAGGTGGCTTTGAAAATCATGGCACCCCTGAGATAGAGAGCCCTGTGACTTCCTCTGCCACAAACATGCATCTGAACACAAATGCAAAATGTTTACTGAATGGAGCACACATACAACTGAGAGATCAATCCTCCCTTTGCTCCCACAGCTATGAACAGCAGGAGCTGTAACTCCGAAACATCTTAATCTTTATGTGAACTTGCTATGAAAGGATGATGGAACTAAACCATAGTCCCTGTGGCCTTTGGGAATGTTTATTTTTATTTTAAACCAATGAATCCACAGAATATAATCATAGAAGCTTTTAGGTTGGAAAAGACCTTTAAGATCATTGACTCCAACTGCCAGGTTACTGCTAAACCATGTCCCTCAGCACCACATCTACATGTCTCTTAAACCCCTCCAGGGATGAGGACTCCACCACTGCCATGGACAGCCTAGGCCTGGGATTGTTCATAAGGTACCTGACCCCTGAGTCCAAATGGAAGTGGCACCTGGGACTGGCAGGGTTTGGCAGAAGCTCTGTTTGTAGAGTCTGATAATGAGTGTCTACAAACATCAGAATAAACGTGAGCAGCACTGCAGGGGAGCTGACATGTATGCTCTGTGCTGCAGTTAGTGATGCTGTGATAATCTAACACAGGTTCTCAATGACAGGTCTGAGGTAAGGCAGACTCTTCAAGGATGAAATGCAGAGCTTTCTGTAAGTAGACACTTTAATCTGTACTGTATGCCTCGTGTGATTTGGCTACAAACATGCTAGGACAGACGTTTCAATCACCACATATATGCTGGGCTATGTAACACACTGTGATTTTAGAGTATGAAATTACTTACCTTAAATTTTACCTGAATATTTAGCAATTAAACGGGAAAATGCCATATAGGGATTTATTGAACCTAATTTTATATATCTAGTGCAGTGTAAATCACGAATTAATTCAGGCTCCCAGTAGTCAACAGAGAGAGGGATAGGCGTTATCATATCTTACAGCATGGAGCATCCTGCAGGGCTGCCTAAACCCAGGCACGGTATGAATTCCTGCTTTCATATACACAGACTATACTGAAATAGTTTTAAGGATGATTAGGCCAACCTGAACCCCAAGGAATGCATTCATTGTCCCATAACTGGGAGAGGAGGTGAACCCACTGGCACCTTCAGTCACCCTTCAAAAATGGGAGGCTTGAGTATCAAGCAGCCTCTGTACTTACTCTGACCTATAAGGCAACGAAGGCTCTGTGTAGTATTAAGCTATGTGTAGACAAGGCTTTGAGTTTCTGGAGAGATGTAAATTAGTTCTGAATGCATTGCCACACTGACACCTGTTCTGTATGTTGCTATCTCATTATTTGTTTAATTTCATAGTGTCAGGCCTACACTCCATGGTGCATATTCCCGACTCAAAACATTAGTCTCTAATTGAAAAACCATTACTGCATATAAAGTTACAATAATCACAGAAGCTTTAATTAGTTGAGTAAATGAATAGCAAGTAATCGAACTTACCCAACAGACTCTTCCCTCTACTTAGCTTTTGAATTCTATTCATTTCATTCTGGCAAGGAAGACCTAAAATAAACGTACAAGAATCAGTTTCCAGATGGTACAGGACAGACTCTGTAATGACTGGCTTCACTACTGACATGAAATGTAGCCTACTGTACACCTGGGAGCAAAAGAAGCCCATATGCTGGTACTGTACTGCAAAACAAATTCCTGTCATTAGCTCCACTAATTAAAAAAAAAAAAAAAAAAAGCACCACCCTATAGTTGAGAATAGCGTTTGGGGGCCATTTTTATTGTTAAACCATTTTCCTCTTTTCACCAAACTGACATGATGCCGTCTCTCTAATTTATGATTTGCTAACTGATTAATTTCTGCATTAATAAAAAGGTAAGTTCTTGATCTTTCTATCAGCAATAGAGCTTATTTCTAGACTGTGTGCTCTGGCACTTACTACTCCTTTGCTTGTTTTAATGATCAAGGGATATTAATATAGTTCATCTGTGGCATCAAACATTGTTACACGATGCCCTTTTGCACCAGCACTGCAGATGAAGAGCTTTTTAAGGCAGCTAGCTGCCAATTACCAAACTACCTCTATAAGCAGGTCAATCAAACCTGAAACACAGACAGACCCAAACAAGTTCTCTTTGTACTGCAAACCGCACAACTCACCGCCCGGCTTCTGGAAGCAGTAACACCACTCGTTGTTTGAAAGCTTTCCGTCTTTGAAGGAGTCGCAAGAGTTGAAGAGAGGCTTGACGCACGGCTCGTACTTATCCAGATAAATGGCACTGATCTCCGAGGGATCCAGCAGCAGGTCATAGTTCATGTCAAGTTTGTTGAACATCCAGCCTAAGGAGTCCTTACAGATTGGGAGTATGCTGGTGTCAAATCCTGTAAGAAGATAATAAATATCCCCAGGTGAGCCCCAGCATGCCCCCTGCACAGGAATCACTGCTATGCTGAAGCCTCGCTAATTTTCCTTGGCTGGACTCTGAATGATAACCTGACTTGCCCAAAACAGAACAAAATTCTAAGACTGAAATGATTGTGTAAAGCTTCAAACCCAAGCACAGCTACAGACTAGAGCACTACTCACAAGCTTTAGGAGCGGTGGGGTGGGGAGGGCCACGATTCATAGCTGATCGCTGTAATTCAAAGTTATTTCTACTAAAAAAGTTATCACATTTTTTTGCTGTTCTCAAGTGCATTGATCTTGTTCCAAAAAACCACAATGTGATGAGAAGAGGCTACAGTCACTGTATTTTAGAACTAGACTGTGTCTGAGTGTGATTTAAATCCTGTTTCCCAGACCCGTTTCTAGTACCCAGATCCAATTCTTTCCCTACTGTGCTCTCACCTTCCACCTCTCATCCTAGCTTTTCTCTCTTCAAAGCCCTACTTCCTGCAGTGGACAACAAAATGCTTTGATCTGGATTGAGAGCTGTCAAGGGGAGGTGGGGGAAGAAAGGATGAAGCACCTCTTTTGCTTGAAGAATTCTGAAGAATGGCACTTCTTCAGCTGGGTGCTCCAGAGAGCTGCACATGCTCTTGCGTGCCATGCCAGCACTATGCCTTCTTCTGGCCTCCAGGATTGTACAGCAATACAGGGTTCTACTCTTTCCAGTGCTTTGGAAACCATCATCATCACTCATTTTTAATAGTCCAGACCCTTAAAATACTGCAGCAGTGGTTATCACAGAAAGACCAAGTCACGCTTATAGATACCCACAGTGTATATAAGATACATGTTCCAATATTCTGCAGCCTCCAAAAACCAGTGCCATTGCTCTCTTTCACAAGCAGGACAGGGCATTATAAATCCATACTGCCACTGTATTTTTTCACACCTGGTGCAAGCATGGACTAATTTCCAAGTTACCTATGATGTAAGAAAGTGTATTTGTAACATAGAGCTTATAAATTTGAAAATAAGGATGCTGGTTTCAACAAGGACATGGGAACATGCATACGTTGGCTGGGGATCCACAGAAGGTACCTGAACCCCGCAACCCAGGCACCTCCTGCTCACGCTGTTTCAGCAGTGTGATAACCTGCCTCTTCATGATTCATTCTGCTATGGGCCACATGGAGAAGCCTGATGGGCTTTTTCCTTTTGCCGTATCTTTCCTGGAAGGAGGTCAAGCTTAGCCTTATTTGCTGTAAGTGTCAAGCCCCATTTTGGGATGCTGCTTTGTTAAAGTGAAACCTAAGGTGTTGCTGGAATCACACTGACAGTTTGTCCAAGCTCTGCAGCCTACCTGCTATTTTAAGCATGAATCCAAAGGAGAGCAGTGCTTTATGCTGGAAGCTGTGCTTCTTGTATGCAACTGCAGCTGAAGGTTGTCAGTGACATGGAGGAACAATCAGAAGAGTTAACTAATGGGAAGGTTTATGTCATTCATAATACATGTTTCTCTAAGAAAGAAAGAAGGAAACACCATTTCCTTGGGGCTAGAAGCAGCTCAAGCAGGGAAGAGAGAAGTCACGCTGAACATTTCATCACATTTTTTTGCTGTTATCTCCTCTCACATTATCTAATCAAGTTTGAGAATGGTGAAAAAGGCCATGTGAATAGATGTAGGGAGGAAGCTTGCTTGTCTTGCTGAAGCAATTAGGAATACTGACTTAAATTATTTTATTCATCTGAAGAAGACAAGCAGGATTTGGTCACTGCAATCTCTTGTTGAGTGAAAGGATTTAAGAATCCTTGACTTTGCCTTTACAAAGCACCACAGAGCAGGGGACACAGTCCTGCCTTATGTGGGTGTATTGCTGTTCCTGATTCCTCACCACAGGGCAGGTTAAAAGCAGACAAGCAGGCAGAGTTAAAAGCAGCAAGCAGTTCAGTTGCATGGTGGAGCCGGGATAAGTACAAGCTTCAGCTATCCCTGTTTAATAGCTTCTGGGGGAAAAATAGCTGGGTTCCTTTGGCTGCTCTTTTCCTGGCAGATACCCTCCCTGGTGATGGTCTTCATGCCCTGTCACAGATTTTACAGCTGCTGAGTAACTACAAGGTCTGTTGTACAACCAGTTGAGTGTGGTACATGTTGCTCAGGCCTGTGGGTCTCTAAAGGTCACCTCCTAACTGGCAAGGACCAATGCAGGGAGGAGGAGATCCTGGGATGAACGTGCCCCTAACAGCATCTGTGGATTTTTATTGAGTCTTGCTTTCCTCCCTGCTGGGAAGTCTTTATCTGTGTGTACAACATGCATCCAGGGATGCAACAGCAGTGAGCCCACAGTACTGATCTGTCTGAGCAGATCACAAGATAGTGACTGATGTGAATAAGAGGCTGCTCTGTGTCATACCATCAGGGCTTGGATGCAAGATACAATCATCAATGGTCACTTATGAAGACAGTTAGTTAAATTAGTTGAAGGGTTTTGATTGTAATTTCTTATAAACAAAGGAGCTTTCATTGTTGTGACCAGAGTTCTAGATTAGGTTTATTAAGAGGCTGTAGTGTTAAGCACTGCTAGACTATTAGACAGAGTGCTCTGGAAGTCTTTAATATTACAGTGGTAGGTGTGACAGAAAGCCCGTAGCTAGATGGTTATCAGCTAAAAGCACAGTTCTTTAATTCTCCCTCAATATGTGTTTGAATGTGAATAGTGGTATCTACCCTCACTTCACATTGCCTCCTGGTAAAAGGTATTGCCTGTAAATTACCTTTTGCAACATTGCCCCTGCAGTCTAAACCCAGCAATCCTGGATGCTCTTGGTCCTGCGCAACAGGACTGAAAGCAAAGTGTGCCCTGAGCTTGCAATGCAGGCTCTGCCTTACTGTGTAACCAGGGCACCTGCTGGAAAACAGTTCATGGAGCTCACTTACCTTCACTGGGAGGTCACTCTGCTCCCATCAACTTGGTGAGGCCAAATGATGCTGAATGAATTAAGTCCTTTTTGGAGTCTTTTGATAGATTCGATTATAAATATGATGCAATATGCTGGGTGAAATAAACCACATACTGTAATTCTGTAATGAATTAAGTGCTTGGTTAATAGGCTGGACTTTAGCACAACAGACCTGGAGTAACAGTAACCTCAGTGACAACTTTTATGCATCTTTCTGTGCGTCAGCTGAGTGCTGCAGTGCCTATGGTGAGAAGCAAGGGAACGGTGCAGGCTCCATATTCCTCCTGCTCTCGGCTCCTCGGCAGATGCTGCCAACACAGACGCCAGTTCATGTCAGTTGTGATGGTTGCTCTCACTTGGACACCAGCTCACAAGGACCTGGATTGAGACCATCACATTTCTCATTCCAACTGACAACTTTCATTCACTACAGATCTGGAAGGAAATCAAACTGGTGACCCACATGTAAAAGTCTCATGTTCCATTAATACATAAAATGCTCCACCTCCTTTAAATTAAAATGGAAATAAATTTTAAAAGTCTTTAAGTGAAAATCCTAATTAAAAATAAACACACCTTCTGGCATATGGAATTATTTTCCCCCTTCAAGAGTTGACTTACGTGAGCCAGTTTTATCTTATTAAAGTATACTACAATTAAATTAACAGGGGAATAATTAACCTAATTTCCCCCATCACTTAAAATAAAGGAAGGGGAAGAAATATTCCCCAGAAAAGAACCCTTTATATTGCATAGATCTCTAGTAAAAGAAAAACAACTCCCACTCCAACCAAAGAGACTATCTAGATACAATATGGGAATGTTATGAATTATCAACTGGCTCAGGAGCAATTTGAATCTGAACTTACCACCTAATTAGTTTTATTATTTCCTTATGTCAAAGCATGTCTCCGAGTTGCTTATATTATTTACTGAGGAGATTTCAATTGTACAAAGCCTGCAGAAGACAAAGTTCCTGGCCTGTGGTGCTTTGCTGGGATCTGGCAGACTGCTCATTGAATGAAGGTTTGAGATTTCAAACACAATGACTTATCCTCATCTTTTTCCTTTCAAGAGAGTTAAAAAAAAAAAAAAGTGTACTTTTTTCTTCACCTGAGGGTGAACTTAATACACTCAAAAAGCTTATTTACACTCACAGTAACATCTTGAAAATTTAATGTAGCATAGAGAAATCTCTGCTGGAACACCTTCTCTAGACAGCTGATGTGTCCGAGGCATCGTAGTCATTGCATCCCACCATCTGTTCCTTTTATTGCCACAGGGGCATTCCCAAAATGGATTACTTTGAGGATGTGCATGCCTTTTAAGACTCCATGGGCATAACCAAACCAGGTTCAGTTTAATGAAGTGATCAGCCTGGTGAGGAGGGCAACACATGCAGAGCAGTAAGAAAAGGGCAACGTGTACATCAGAGCCTATTTCCAGAGCTGCGTGTGTCCTGTTTGCCAGGATTCACACAAATACTTTTTTTTCAGCTTAGGTATGTGAACTTCGCTTTGATTTTTGAGCCCTGTTTAAGATCTCTTTCATTTTTACAAATGTTTGAAGTTGAAGTTAGGGGAAGCCAGATACTGGTGTATTTTCAGTGCTACCAGAGATAAATGGAGCTGCAGAATTTGCCACATGCAGATTAATTCATGAATACTGTTGCAAACACTTAGAAATGAAAACAGGCCTGAGTTTTGTGGCATTCCAAAATGATTTAGGCATCTTTAACTCATGAAGTTTCTTCTTTTTTTTTTTTTTTCAACTGACATATAAGAAAACGTGCCAAACTAAGTCAGCGGTCTAAAAATGAACGTTGTTGAGATCAAGTGTTTAAGATCATCAAGGCAGCCTTTCATATAAAAGCTGCCAGGAATCAAGACTAAAAAGAGATAACAGCTCCTCTGTGAATCAGAGCAAACACTGCAGAATTACTGGAAATGTTTTTCTCACTGAAATTACTTCAGAAAAAACCAAGACCCAACACCTTTAGGAAGTAATTTGATCTTTGGCCTTTGGTAATGTCCTCATGAGCAGCTCACAGGTCATCTGCATGAAAAACATCCTTTTAACAGTCTGATAAAATGACATTTCATGTGATTCTGCGCCTACAGGACTTCAGACAAAGTCCTAAGTCTCTGGCGTTCTCTATCATGGGGTCTGAAATGAGTTCCTATCTCGAAGACATGATTAACAGTACATCCAGTTGTCTTTTTGCACTATGGTTCAGCTTCCTCTGCATGATAATATCCTTCTTTTGAGTACCATTTAAAAAGTAAGTAGGACACATGGTTTTAGAGAAACTGACTGTTGTAAATACTAAGGAAAGTAAGTGGCATATGAAAAAATTAACACAAAACATGGCTTGTTTCACCATGGAGTTTTAACATACAATTACTTGGCATTAATGAGGTTTGACTATAGTTTTGAGCAATACAACCTGTGGTATATTCCATCTCTTTAGGAAGAGGCAACCTATTGCTTCACAAGCTCAGCAGTAGTACAAAAGAGGAGTAGCTGTGGAGACATGGACCAATAGTAAATGTCCATCCTGATGTGCTGGGTCTGTTCTACTGCACCTTTACCCTCTCCAGTCCCACACTACAGAGAAACTGGGCACTGGGGTCGAAAGAGCTGTAAAAGTGAGCACTTGACTGAACCCTTTAAATTGTGTGTGCAGACCCTGGCTTTAGACAGCTTGTACCAGAGAATCAGGGCAGTGGAGTGATGGTGAATCACACACCTCAATAAAACTTGTGCATCCTACTTCACAATTCAAGGGCCCACATGTTTTGGGACATAAAGATTAATGAGTCCTTCCAGAAAATAAATTCACATCTGCTCTCTGATGAACATGATCTCTTTTGATGCTATCTGAATCTTTCTCCTCCCTGGTGGGTAAATGACATCAAATCAGTCATGTTGGCTTAACCCACAAAGAGTAAATATTCTCCGAACTGTTAATTTTCTTCCTTTCTTTAAAAAAAAGCATCAAAGGAAGCAAAGATGGTGTCATTAATACCTGGGACACAATAGATTCCAGCTTTCCCTACCATTTAATTATTTCAGCTCTGTGGATAAACTGGGGGGTAAGGAAACACCACTGTCCATCCCCATGAAGTGATTTGGATGCAGCCATGCTGATTTGGAGCATCAGGGAGTTTAACTGTATGGACACGAACAAACCTCAGGGCTTGAGAAAAGTCCCTGAGCCATTTTATTTGTTAGTATGGATGTGACCTCCATGGCCTTCAGACAGTTATTTGCCTGACTACCTTGTAAGTGTCTCTCTGTCTCTTAATGGCAGTTTTTAGAGCAGTTTGGGCCAGAGAAAGGGCTATGGAATGATAGGAGCTCCTTTAGAAAACTTCAGAGGTTCAGGTCTCCTGCGTGCCTGCTCACCTGTTGGCACTGGCCTGACCTGACATTGCAGCACTAAGAGCTGTGTTCAACCCTCAGCGTTCAATGGGAAAGGTATTTTCTTACTTCCTTGTGCTGTCTCCGAGCTTGTTGGTTTGATGACACGATTCGCATCCTCGTGAAGAGCACCAAACCAGTCTTTCAGTCGTGAAGCGAGATTCCTCAGTTCTTTGTCCGTGCAAGCTAGGAAAAGAACAAAGCACCAGGCTAAGTCAAGAGCACCAGTAAAAAACCTTTCTCCAGACAGTCCATTAGGAAAATATCATTTATGGTTGTAAAATCCTTCTCATTAAGAGCTCTGAAGTAAAGGAGAAGGGTAGGGAAAAGGACGCAAGTTAAAAAGAAAATGTAAGTCATTATGAATGCTTAGTTGTACTCAAGCACTTCCTCAGTAGCTGACATGATTTGTGATGGAAGAAGTGACACACAGAGCTACCCGCAGGTTCTCAATTAGAGC
Organism: Actenoides hombroni; assembly: GCA_024336885.1. Lineage (NCBI taxonomy): Eukaryota > Metazoa > Chordata > Aves > Coraciiformes > Alcedinidae > Actenoides > Actenoides hombroni. Next base: position 3,000,126 of record WUAM01000239.1, on the reverse strand, counting down.
TGTGTGACTATTTAACTTAAATGCTTTCACCTTTTAGTATTTCAGAGAAAAATATCAGTCAACCAGATGGGGAGGAGGGACATACTTGCCTAGACAAAGTACTCAAACAAGACGCTAGGAATAATTTATAACCGCGTTTGCCGTAGTGTAAGGCTATTATCACAGTAATGGGAAATACATATACTTACTTATATACATCAAAAAGAAAATTGTTATGTTGCTCTACTTCTACTGCAAATGAGACTTTGCCACCTCTGAAGGTTGTCAATTCTATTTTGTTAGCTAAGTAAAACATTTCTTATAAATTTTCAGTGAGAAATATCTAATTTTTCAAGTAATTTCTGCCAAGAGATTAATGTCCAGCTGAAGCTAATACTTTTAAGAAAGAAAGCTGCATTAGTCACCAGCTTCTGTCAGAAAAAATATTCTTGTTTCCATATCATGTTTAGTGCTTAAAATTCACATGCTTACACAATTTTACTATTCCTGCTGTGTACACATTCTACATTTTAAATGACAATTCTTGGAATACAGAGCAAGATTTTATGCTGCAGAGGCAGACATCCTTCACAGGGCAAGCCACAATACGTCTTCTCCAATTCACTGCACATTATAATATTCCTCCTTCCACCTTATTGAAGAACAATTGAGTCCCACAGCTTGTCTTCCCAAGTTAAACTCACTGCTCCAATGACTGCAGTGAACTTGCTGCTATCTCATGGCTGTGGTGCATACGTGTTTGTTCTCACACGTTTTTTTTTTGGTCAGAAAAAACTCTGAAGTTAAAAATAGGACATTACAGCTTTTCCTGAGTGGAAAGTTTTTTAGCATTCGGGGGTGGGGCGGAAGAAGAAGAAAGATTTTCCCATTTTTCTGTAATGCTCAAAGAGTGAGAGAGATTTTCCTATTAAAGATAAAAATATGAAGATCACTATCCCGCTAAGGCTGAGTCCAGGTAAGGAAAAATTGAGTCTTAAAAGAAAAAACCCAATAATTAATGTAACATAAATGGAAGACAATACAATATTAACTGTAATGTGGCTTACACTACCAAAAAAGCTTATCACTTTATTTCCTCACTTAAATTAACATTCTATTTTACTCATTGTAAACTATCTTATCTTTGCAAGACAAAAATTGGATTTGTGAGCTCACCATACTGTCTTTCCTATAAGGAACATCTCACACTGCTGTTGTTCCTTGGCCGTTACTCACAAAGTCTTTTATCAGAGAAAAATCACAACAAAAACAGTAGCAGAACAAATTCCATCATCTTGCCTGTAACAAGCCCCCATCAGGAGATGTTACCTGAGGGAGTGAGGGGGTAGGAAGAAAACTAATCTTACAGGTAATAAATATTCAGGAATGAACTAGCTCTAGACAGGCATGAACAATTTCTTATTTTGTGAATTTAGACCCATGAAGATAAAGAAATTTCCATTGTGCACTAATTTCAACAGGAGTTGGGCACCTAAATACATCACAGAATGTTAGGGGTTGGAAGGGACCTCCGAAGATCATCGAATCTAAACCCCCTGCCAAAGCAGGACCAAAACTAGGGCAGATCACTCAGAAATGCATCCAGATAGGTCTTGAAAGTCTCCAGAGAAGAAGACTCCACAATCTCTCTGAGGAGTCTGTTCCAGTGGTCTGTCACCCTTACAGTAAAGAAGTTCTTTTTCACGTTGAGGTGGAACTTCCTGTACTCAAGCTTGAATCCATTGCCCCTCATCCTATCACAGGGCACAAGTGAAAAGAGATTGTCCCTGCCTTCTTGACGCCCAGCCCTCACGTATTTACAGACAATAATTAGATCCCATCTCAGTCGTCTTCTCTCCAGATTAAAAGCCCCAGGTCTCTCAGCCTTTCCTCGTAGGGCAGGTGTTCCAGTCCCTTAATCATCCTTGTAGCCTCTGTTAGATTCTCTCAGGTAGAATTCTGTCCCTCTTGAACTGAGGAGCCCAGAACTGGATGCTATACTCCAGGTGAGGTCTCATTAGGGCAGAGTAGAGGTGGAGGAGAAACTCTCTCGATCTGCTGGACACACTCCTCTTAATGCACCCCAGGATACCAGTGGCCTCCTTGGCCAAAAGGACACATTGTTGTCCCATGAATAACTTGTCTATCAGGACTCCAAGGTTCTTCTCCATGGAGATGCTCTCTAGCAGATGTTAGAAGCGATGGAGATGCTTCGTTCACATGGGAGGGGAGATACTGGTCCTGCATTCCCTGTTAAATTGTCATCAGCTGATTTTCATCAGACATAACTTTTGCCAAAATATTCTTAGGTAACTACAGCAACACAAGAGCTCGTAACAGCCTGCTTTTCAATGATCTGCCTTCACAAATGTTTTCTGAGAAGCAGCTTACTGATAATCATACCACCTTTCAGAATTAAAAGCAGGCAGTATCTTTTCTTTCCTCCTGCTGAGTAGCCTTTAAAAGTCCTGTCCTTTGAAAATCAGTTTTGCAAAGGAAAAGAAGAAAAATATATAGTGCACGACAAATAGGTGTTGTTTAGCCAAGACCTCATACATGACAGGTTATTCACATGTACAGAGTATTTCACAAATGCAGCTCCATTCAAAACTGCACATACAAACACAGCTTTGACTACCGACTATGTCAAGCGAGTACCCCGTACCCTTCTGTACCAGTGTACTGAGCTTCACAGAGTCAGCAAGTCATAGGGGAAAAAACTAAATTACAAGAAAACCCCCTTCCAGCACTGTTTCCCTTATTCACATTTGTGAATTACTGTGTATTTCTGAACACAAAGACAACTCTAGACACTGCAGGAACTGAAGGTAAGGCCAACACTCCGAGGGACACAGCATTCGTTCTCTAACTCGCAGTGGCATCGCACCAGTGCAGAGCGGAGGGCAGGAGCCCGGAGCACGCTCACCTCCTCTCCCTGCCCCAGCACCCTGCAGAATGGCCTTCCCAGTGGACCACCAACGTCGCTCAAATAAATTTCACAAAGTGGTCATTTGGTTAAACGGCACTAACATAATTTGAATCCATGCTTTTAAACTGCAATAGAAAACAGGATTGAATATACAGCGTAGATGGAATGCAAGTATGCTAATTAATGGTAAGTCAGACTTGAAATTATTTCTCTGTATAGTCCAGCCAATTAAACGTGTCAGGACCTGTAAAATACCATGCATAATGAAGTCATTACCTTTTTTCCTGCTTGTCTGCAACCAGCTTTCACCATGTACATGTTTCTTGGCAGTGCTAAGTTTACGGTTGGCCTTGATGATCTCAAAGTTCTCTCCTAACCAAAACAATTCAATGATTCTGTGTACGTTTCTACCTATATCAATACTCTGCCGTTACCCCAGTGCTGCAGCTCATGACCTACAACAGCTCGGTTATATCCTACAGCTGCTCAAACAAACATAGAACCTCTGTATCCTCTTGTCATTCCCTAACAATATTTCCACGTCATAGCTTCCCTGAAGACTGCATCATTCACTAACTCTTGGGTCAGTTTTTAAAAGTGGACCCTGGATGTTGCTTTCTCTTGTTTTCACCAACAAGTCTGCAAAATACCACAAACCATGCAGATTTTCTTTGCAATTCAGTTTGAGGCATGACTTGACAGTAAGCTCAGGCTGGAGTTTTCTGCATTCTGGTGAGGTTTTTTTGTGAATAACTGAAATATTCCTCAAGTATGTTGTGTAATGATGATTCAACAATGGATATTATGTTGAGATTCTCCCTTAGCACTGCAGTCTTTCTTCAGAAAATTAACTGTGGTTTTGTGAGTAAATCAGGAACCAACTGTGCTGTTAATATGTAGTGAATAATAAATTTCTTCATGAGACTTCAAAAAATTTAAGGCAAAGTTCAGTTAAATTTCTACTCAAGTATTTCATACCCTCAATCTTACTTTCTCCTGCACATTAAAACAGAGGAAGTATTAATTTACATTTTTTGTATTAAATTTTGTTTTAATGCTAACATGCATGGTTAAAAAGGTTCTGCCTCCCTGCCTCATCAAACTGAATTCTATTTTATTTGAACATCTTCATAAGTCTCTAATCATTCTGAATTTGCTTGTTTTGGGATGTGTTATTTTAGACAATTTAAAGTGGATTGACCTTCAGAGGCCATGAGTTTAATGCCCACAAAGTCAGGCCCAGACTCCAGCTGGGTACCCAGGAGCCAGAGTACTTAATGATTTATTTCTGGTGGTAGAGACCATTAGTTACATATCAAATAGTTAGGAAGTATAGCTCTGAGGAGCCCCAGATCTGAGATCCTCATATATAAATTTGAATTAGTATGAGTTATGAAGCATTTTTAAGAACCCTCTTCATGAAATATACAGTGCAAATGTACCTCTTTACTATTAATAGAAGTTTCAAGTAACATTTCTCAGATGAGAGGAATAGAGCTGTAGAAGGAATAGATATGATAATGGGTCTCTAGATATTTGAAGGTCTATAAGGAGAGAACACCTAGGTTGCAGACAATATGGATATTAACATGACTTGAAGCACTGATTAAAAAATCTGGGATGAAGAGAAACAGCCAGGGAGGAACCTCTCCAAAGTCCCTCTCTAGCAACAGAAATCTGTTCAGTCAACTGCCAGTGATCACTTAAAACTCTGCCGCTGTGAAAAAGACACAAGAGCAAAGATGTGCAAATATTCATTTTCACTTCTGTGTGTATTTTCTTCAAGGTAAGAGAATCTGGCTTCAATTAATTTCCTACACCTTTCAAAAAGGGAAAAACCCACAAAACTTCATCTTTGTTATTTTATCAATGTCACTGAAAGTTCTGCCTTAGCAGTCCTCTGATATCAGGTCTCCACATAACATTAAGGACCAGGTTGGATGAGGCTTTGAGCAACGTGGTCTAGTGGGAGGTGTCCCAGCCCACGATGGGGGCAGGGGAGGACACTGCAACTAGATGATCTTTAAGGTCTCTTCCAACCCAAACCATTCTATGATTCTACAAATTCCTGTATCCTTCACTGCTGTAACACTTTGATGACATCACAGCCCATGACTTCCCTGTGTGCAGCAGGTTTGTATTGCTGCTGGTACAAAGGATGCTGGTGAGGCATGCTGGTTAACATCCAGTTCATCAACCTCATCACAGGGTGTAGTGCCCTGCATCTGACGTGGCAGTGGGACCACGAGCCGTGGCAGAATCTGTAACTTCTCTGAGTCACAGCAATGCCAACACAGAAGGAGGATCTCTTTGCTGCTGGATCCAACCAGCACCCTCTGCTCTGAATCTGCAGATGTTATGAATCATCCTGCACAAGTGATTTAATGGCAAGCACCGAAAGTGCAAATTTAGTCCCAAGGGTGAAGCAATTGGTCCAGCAGTTATTTATTCCTAACAAACGGAAAACACTGTTGCTAAATACCTATTTTCACCAAGCAGAAAACATTAATCTAACTTAATAGAAATCCATTAGCATGCTGTAAAGGCTCAGGCTTTTATAGGCGTGCTTCCATTATGGACTTTTTCAGCTCTACAGATACTAATCTAGATACATGGGTGGTGAAAATTAACAACATAATATTTAATTTCACTCTTTTGGGGAGGGACTTTCAAAAGTGGTCAGTGCCAGAAATCAACATTAAAAAAGAAGTTACCAGTAGAAGCATAAGAATAAATCAATATTGAACGTTCTCTCACATCCCCTTTTTACTCTAGCCTAACAAAACAATATTGTAAAATCTCCAGCTGCTAACAAAACAAGCCTTATAACTCTTCACAGCTTTACAGAATTGTAGGAGTTGGAAGGGATCTCTGGAGATCATCTCATCCAACCCCCCTGCTCCAGCAGAGTCACCCAGAGCAGGGGGTCCAGGATCGTAGTGTCCAGGCGGGTTGGGAATCTCTCCAGAGGAGACTCCACAGCCTCTCTGGGCAGCCTGGGACAGGCTCTGCCACCCTCACAGCAAAGATTTCCCTTATGTTCAGGTGCAACTAAGCAAGCTATGCTACCAGATTCACAGAATGTGTGTAACCTGGTTTAGATAATTTGATTTTTCTGCTATCAGTCATCTGTTTGGCATGTATCTGTTGCCTTATCATTTCTATTGTTATCATTCTTACAAACACTACTACATTACTACCGATTACATGTGGAGAGACTGGTTGTTTTGGTTCATGCTGCTATACAATACTAAATAATCTCTTAAGCAGAGACTGAGGAGCAAATTCCCTATTCCCTGAATGACAAAGGGGAGCACGTGAACTTTCCCTGAGAGCTGGGCTAGTTTCAGCTGTTTCAGTACTGTAGAGGAAAGGAAATTACAAATGCAGATAAATTAAAAATACCCAAACAAACAAACAAAACCCCAAAATCTTTAAAAATGCATATTTAGCCACTGAGGTTAGTGCCCTTTCCATCTGCCATGACAGAACTCAGCTTAGGAACACATCACTAATATTGAGTGACAAATGTCATGCCATGGAGCAGAATCAATGTGTTGTGATCAAGGTGACCAGCCACATAACGTGAAGAAGAAATGGGAAACATTGCAAGGGAGCCCATCTCAATCCAGTCTGCAATTTCAGGCTTGGGAGTTCCCCGAGCAGCAAGAGGGAGTGGATGGATCACTGGAACCAAGCCCTGCCTGCTGCCTGGCTCACAAGCAGAAAAGCAGCTGTTTTTGTAAGACACAGCAGCTGTAACAAGCAGGTCAGTCATTTGTCCTGCGAGCCTGGAGGACAAGTCCATTTATTTTTGATTAAAATGTGATATAGCACAAACCTATGTGACATTGCCCAATAGTGATATTATAGTCCTCCAGTTACAAATAGGACTGGCATAGTTTGAACAATTCAGATGGGGAAAAAAGGTGTCTTTTTTTTTTTTTGTATAAGACTAACATGACAAAGTTACATGGTAAAACACATTTAAAAACACTGCAGTAACACTTTAAAAAGATTTGATGTAAATTTATCATAGCATGGAAGTTGACAGGAGATAAAGCTCATTGTTTGCACTAATTTTTATATTATTCTTTGCATAAAAAGAAAACGCAGCAATTTTAATCATGCTTCCTCTGGCAAACATCACTACATTTTCTCTCTTGTAGGTAAGTCAACAACTTATTTCAGCTTGCTATAATTGCTTCTATATGTGTGTGGATTATCACAATAGGCTTTAAAACTGAAGTAAAAATAAATGTATCAGCTTTCAGGCTTCAGGGAGCAGGTCTGCTCCCAGTCACGCAAAATACAAAGCATGTTCTAAAAACTGCTGCTGCAAGAGCTGATTTGAAAGTAAACATCAAGATAAATTCAGTGCTGTGCTAACCCTTCGCTTCAAATGCAGCTACACACAGATGCATATAAGCACACACACACGTATATGCAACTTGTGGATGACTGCAAGTGTTTTATCTGTGATCGTTTGGTGATGCAATTGAGGCAATAATTACCTTCACAAATATTTCACTGTTCTTGGTTGGAAGGGGCAACTCTCTAATTTGCTCTTTTCATTCAGGCCTCAGGCAACTTCTTACAACAATAAAAAATGAAGTATTATGCCAATAATTTTATGAAGTAGAAAGGAATGGACTGTTTACTGTAAGGAAAGGTATTGCATTCCAAGCATGCCTTACTGGTTCGATAACTGAACGCCTTTCATTTAAAATCTCTCCTATAATGGCCAACATTTGACGACAAAGCTCTAGGTGGGTATATTTGTCGTACTGCATTTTTGGCATTCACTGGCTATTCTTCCACAGGGATGACACCTTTGCTGAGAGCCACCTCTGATCCTTCTGTCATTTGTTTTGCCTTGTCTTATAAATACAGCAGCAGATGCCAAGACCCTGCAGTTCAGACTTTGAGATGATTACAAGAGCAGCTGAGTTACTGGGAAGACGAAAAAGTCTTTGATCTGAAGCTTCCTTAAAACGGTACATTTAAAATACAAAGCTCAGCTAGAACTGTATAAAGAAAGATTGAGAGCTACAAAGCTCCCTCTCTAAAGCTGTAGGCAAAGCGTACATCTGCTTTCATAGTACTTAATGCTAGTTCCTTTTGTGCTTGCATTAATTACGAAAACCCTGGAAAGTTCATCTCCACCAGGTGCTTAAGAAGCCTGGAGGCTTATTTTAAATGCACCCAAACTGTAATGATGCTGGGGGTCTATTGGAACTGGGTAGGAAGGCTGGTGGGAGTAATGTCCCTTGTGATATTTTGGCCATGTCAAGTACTAACTACAATATTGTCTCCTGTACGGTTCTTAGCCTCCCAAAATTCATTTGCCAGCTCTCCCTAATGTTCTCATTCAAAGTCTGTTGTATCACCTGAATGAATGAATAGACAGAGTTATATCAACTGAAAACTAAAATAGAGCAGATAAAACCATCTAACTGATGGACTTTTCCAGAAGTTCATGCTGTGCTCTGAATAAAAAAAGCCTTAGTAGAGTCATCACCTCCCCTCTTGCCTACCCCCCTCTCTGTTTTTCACTCAGCACAGATGTCCTTGACTTGTCAGAGACACGCATGCACCCAGCGTCTTCCGCGCTGCGTCTCGGAGCAGACACTCCAGTTAGCTGTAGTCCAGCAATGCCCAGTCTTTACAAGAGTACTTGGAAAAAAATGAACATCGGTTAAATTCTAAAGCAGTGTTTAGAGCAGACCCACAGCTTACAGCCCATGGGAAGTTTTCACAGGTACCTGACTTTGCTGATAACAGCTTAGCAGATACTGGACTCTTGAGCATTTGAAATAATAAGTAAACAAAGCTGGAAGAATAAGAATAAAACCAAAACTCACTGGGGTTAAAATGCAGGAACTAAGGGATTATTATTTTTAGGAAAACAGTACAGGCTACCCGTGTGCGCACATTTGACATTTAGATGGATCTGTAGCTTCCAAAACCACAGCTGGAAGTGTTAAGCCAACCTGCTGAACTTCTCCACATCCAGGAGGTTGTTTTGCTGAACTTTCTAGGGCTGAACAGTGAGAAATTTTAGATTCTGATCTTCAGTAAAGAAGTTCTGAATTATAATAGTTAGAAATAACTTGAGCTGTTGATGATAAGGGCAGCTGCTGATTTCCAAAATTAAAATGGCCTTGAGCTTGAAAGCGCAAAACTCAGGTAGTAAAATTAGGAATTTGACACTGTTTGAGAAGAAATGGGCATATCTATTTATGTGCAATAAGAGCGGGAAAGCAACAGCCAAGAATATAAATTAAAAGATCATATATAGAGAAAAAAGTGAAAACATAAGATGATTTCACAGAATGCCTATGTTAGAGCATAAGCATGTGCAACTCTTCTCAAAAAATAACTTGAAAATATGGCTATATATGAAATGAAATGTAGGAGACTTCTAAATTTTACAGTTCCTTGTGCAAACACAGATGGATCTAAACTGAATTAGGAAAAAAACCCCAAAGGCAGTAGATCATTTTTGCAAAGTGTCATAGTAAACAGAGATAGTCATTATTCTTTGATACCACTCTTTTAAAATGCATGAATTTTTGAGTGGTTCATAGGATAAAACTGCTTCTTTTAGAGAGTTCTGTTCTTCTGACACTACTCCATCTCTGTAAATTTGTTCAAATCTAAAATTCATGAGCTTCCAGATAGTTATTGGGTTTTTTTCTGTTTTAATGCAAAAAGGTATTATTTTTATGGCTAGCAAGATTTAAATGCCAGTGTGTGCTGGCCTGGTAGATGCCTATTCTGGAAGTGAAGTTTGGACTATCTGCTCTTACAGTAACGATCCCTGCTGCTACCTGAAGAAACTAAGTTCAGAACATTGTACAGAAATGCAAAAGCAACACCTATATTATGCAGCCTGTGTGTACCTAACACAGGGTATTTCCAGAGGGCCAGTGTCATCCCATATCCTTGAAGCCTCTGCTGAGATTATGGATACTGCCTACAACCTGCAAAAGGGACCCACCCAGGATTTATTAGAAAGACTCCCTTTTGCCAGAAACTGATACTCTATTTTACCAAAAAAAAAAAAAAAAAAAAAAAAAAAAAAGGAGGCAGTTGAATAGATTACCTTCCTTTTTACC
>WUAM01000239.1:2947288-2989997 GCA_024336885.1 Actenoides hombroni | reverse complement strand
CCCTTTGGGCAAAAACTAATACTCTATTATAAAAAAAAAAAAAAAAAAAAAAAAAAAAAAAATGGAGGCAGTTGAATAGATTCACTTCATTTTTACCGGAGTCTACCATCTTTACTCACTTCCTCAGGGACCCTTGAAAAGTAATACATAAAACCAATTTGCCCATGCTTGAGCAGGATGGAGAGACAGATACTTGTGAGTCAGCATATGCCAGCAGAAACTATTTTTCCCCCTCATTAACTTTTTTGCACATCAGCTGATTTTTATTTCATACTGTGTATATCCCTGTACCTATTTTCTGTGTTCCCTACTGAATGTTATCACATCTGATACCAGCAGGGCTTCATTAATGTACAATGTTGTCATGGGGTGAATGATTCCTAAATGAGAAAACACAGACAACCCTGGAAGAGAAAATGAGGACTTGTTGGACAGCACAAAGCTAGGGGCATTTGAAGACATCCCAAAGGAATTCTTCTCAAATTGTTAGGAAAACTGATAGAAATTCCATAAGAAAGTGCAAGTGAGACAACATAGCTCCCTGGTGGATTGCAAAGATCCCCTGGAAGAAAATCAGAACTATCCCTGGACTACTGCACCTTGCAAAATCAAGAAATGCATAGATCCCACCAGGGAAGGCAGGATAGTAACACAGCGTTCAGGGCAATATAAAACAATCAAGTGAAGGAGCAATTTTAGTAAGGAAATGCAACCTATTTTGAGAATCAAATTTGAATACATTTAAGATATGAACAGGATTTTATTGGAACCTGTGTTACACCAGTGAAGTGTCATTAACTTCAGAGGAGCTGACAGCAAGTGGTATATTAGCAAACACACTCGTCTGCATTGGTTCATCGACACTCAAATACATCACAGTAACAAAGGCATTTAGAAATATACGTCTCGCTGTAGGTGACTTCAAAGGTGAAGGAGGTGCATCACAAGCAGAGGTTTGGCTTCTGGTTAGACAGCTGTCTCCTGTGGTGTGAGCAACGGGGACTGTGAAAACTCCTCAAATGATGGGAACTTCACTGGGTGTGAAAGGAGGGAGAATCTCTTCCCTTACAAAACCAATGCCCAGGAACTTGCTTGGATTTACACTCGCAAAGTGGTGGAGTGGCTTAATCTTTAACAAGCTTCAGGGCTTTTTGACTGAGGTAGTCACTGATGCTTTAGCCATTATGGCCTCTGATTCTGGGTTGAAGAGCTGGGTGCTGCTAAATCACAAAGCAAACTTCTCTGGGGTTAAAAAGATGATAGTTAAGCTGAGTGTCAGGGAAGGCAGAAGATAAATAAAGGCTCAAAACTCCACTCTCTCGTTGTTTACTTCCTGTGACATGTACCTCCTATAGCTACAAAACTTTATTTCACAGTATAAAGTATGTAAGAAGCATCTGGCCACTTAGATGCTCTGGGAATCACTAACTTCAAAAAGTATGGAACAGAGTTGCAAAAATCTCCTACTAATGCGTATTTTGAAGAATCATTTAAAGAAATGTCAATTCTTTCTCAGCCTTTCATGCACATTTGTGTATTTTTAAAGTCTTTTACAGGGAGGATTGAGTTTTGTGTATTCAAGGATATAATTTATTGAAAATGGCCTGACTTTTTTTTACAATAGTTGCACTATTAAAATATTTAACATCCAAAAGATCAAAACCATCCTGTTGCATTATGAAAACCATAAGATGAGCAATTCTGAAAAAGATAAAAATGGCTTGCGTGAAAGGAATTTGTTTTTTAAAAAAAACATACGACAGATTTGGAACTGTGGCTGTGAAAGCTTTGAAAGCGGCCTGGCTGACAGGGTGGATTGTAGGGTAGTTGTAAGCCTTTGTAGAAGCAATTACTAGCAGCTCTCCAAAGCACAGACAAGTCTGTGAGCAAAGCAGCAAAGCAAAGGAGAAGAGGCTGGCTGGGAAGTAGACCCCATTTCCCAGGCCTAGATGCTTTAAGCCAAAGTGAAACCAACTTGAATCTAATTTAAACGTTAATCATTCTGCAGAAAATTAAACAGCTGGAACTGTAGCTGCTGAAAGCAGGGGCAAGGGAGGAGCACCATTGTGGGAGGGGGTCTGTGGCACTCCTCTGGCTGGAGATCTAGTGCCGTTCTGTCAGACCCATCGCCTGTCAGCCCTTGTAACTGTTCCTCAGAATAATTATTTCATCAGATCAGCCATGGATCAACGCTCTCAAAGCAGTTGCAATTAACAGATTTTGTAAAAGGTCCAGCAAGGTATCCTGTAGAACTGAGGATTTGGAGCTCCAGAGAAAATTTGATGCTGTGCAAACATCAGCAGCTTTCCAGCGGCAGCTTTTTAATTGGCAACACCAAGGCCATGCTGCTGACTGGTTTCTCCTACACTGTACAGAGGTACCTTCAGGAATTTATCCTTTAGCTCAACCAATATTTTGCCTAGATTGTTTCATTTATCAGGCTGGCCAGTTCATACCCCACACTTCAGAACATGTAGTCCATACTATTAAAATTAGACTATGGGTCTGATTCTGCTTTTCCAAGGTTCTGAATTCACTTGGCTACAACTGAAAATTGAGTCTGATTTCTCCAGGTTCAGTACACTAACAAAATTTTTGAATATATTATTCAAAAGGATATCTTTTCGCACTCTTGCCCTTTTAGTTTTGTTATTAGTTTTAATTCACTACAGAGCTGGAACTTTTCCCATTTTGCCAAACTAAACTTTTTAGCCAAACTCTGTGGAAGAAAGCAGACAGGAACTTCACAGTTTGGTAGTTTGGTTACTGTTTTATCAAGACTGTTCTGCAAAACACAGCATTTCTTTTATTCCATGGTGAAGGTGAAATGCAGAGAAAGAATTTATCTATAGATCAAGTGGACTAGTCAAGACTTATACTCGTATAAAATGGAATAGTGTAGATTTCAGCTCACTGTATAGTATTTTCTTGGCTAACTGGTTGTAAAATGCATTTGGAAGTCAACTCAAAAGTTTCAAACTAAGCTGCTGCAGTCAAGACAGTGGGATTATGCTCATCACAGGTATTTCTCCATCCTCATACTACATAAGAACAGTACAAAGCCTTCCAGCGTGAGAAATTAAAATTTATATTTGTTTTCAAGTGTAAAGTTCTCAAATATTTTTACAAATGTCAGTTTATCAAAACACTACCTTCATTTGCTATAATTCTAAGTAACTAAACACAAGAGAAAAGCACTTAGAATGTCAACAATCTTAGAGAAGTCACTAGGAAATTTTTCTTCTTCCTGAATCCTTCACTGACAGCAACAGGAGATTAGATTTAAGTATCTCTGTAACAACAGGTGAAGGACACATTCACTCTTTTGCATAGCAGGCAGAATCACAGAGCTACTCCCATACAAGTAATAATGCAAGAGAAGCCTCCTTCAGTTGTTATAAAGAAAGGCAGTAAAGGAAAAAAAAAAAAAAAAAAGAAAATATCACCCTTGGATTCATATCCACCTGTCTGTACAAAGCACTGCTGAAAGCCCAATTATTTTGATGGATACGGAGGAGAGACCAAAAAAAAAAAAAGGACTTATGTAAATTACAATGAAAAACCTCAATGTATTTCTAACAGTATCTCAAGAATTTAACGTAAATAATGCTTCCAAAGAAAATGGTAATCTTTCTGCATTGAAAGCTTCTGATCTTACCTTCTTTACTTCAGATCATATTAGTATTGTGCATCATTACAAGAATGTGTTCTTTGAAGCATGTGTACTCTATCTTCCTTCTATTCATCATAAAATATCCTTTCTGAAAGTACACTTTGCCACTGTGCACACATTTTTCTTTCTAAGATTCATTTCCTAAAGAAACGTCACGCAGAAATCAATCTTGCCAGTACCAGTTCACAAGGCCTGATTCATTTAACAAATGATTTATTGACAACTGCGAGATAGAAAATAATGGAATGTTGTTATTAAGAGAAACATTACCCGTTTCCAACGGTGTATATAGAGAGGGTATATACGCAGGACCTTAATATTCTTTCATGAACAAGTGATACATTGCGAGAAGAAAGAAGAGAGTTCACCATGGTTAATGGCAGCCTTCCTGCTTCTATTCCAGCTCCCTCTTTCTACTCACAGCTAATGCTATTGCATAAATTCTGACCTTTGCTGCTGTTGGCTTCACTGAAAAACAGTAGCTTGTAGAAAAAGAGATAAGAAAACAAGAGTCCTGTTGCAGAAAATGTAATTTTGATTGGTATCCAAACATAATCAGTTCTTCAGACAAAACCTGAAGGTTCAACCAAAACTGCATATGTAACAGCAGATCACAACAGAATGTAGTAGTTAATGGTTTGATAGCTAATGTGGGAAGTATGTATCTAAGCAGTGTCACAGATGAGGATTAAATATTTCTCCTCCTCTTTCCTTCCTGCCTCTTCCTCACCCCTGTGCCAAAGGAACCAGTGTTAGCAGCTCTTCAGGCTCAACAGATTTCCTGTAAGGTGTAGATACAGATCTTTTTTTATTTTCTACTAAACAAGACATGGAGAAAATAAACAATTCCCTACACTACACCTTTATCTATATATTCCACAAGCATGGTCCTAGGGTGTCTCATAAAAATAAAGATTTCCCTCAAGCTGACTTCTGCTCTCATATCCATCATGACTAGAGTGATCAAATGTGACCTTCATCATAAGTACTTTGGTGTCCCCAAATCAGGTGTTAAATCATCCAAATTTTAGCTCAACGGCTTCCAAAAGAGTGTCCATGTCAGATGCTTATGCTTTTGATTCAATGTACCTGTTCACACCCTGGGCAGAGGGCACCTCTTACTAGACAGAGGCACAGAAATAGTTCCGATATCTTGCTTGTCCCTGAGGACCAAGGAGTTGGGGCTGACCTGGCAGGGAAACATTCTGTGTGCTCCAGATCTGAAGCCCAAAAACCTCATGAGGACCTTGGCACATGGAGCCTCCTGCAAAGGACTGTTTTAACTCCTAGAAAGTAGCAATGAAACATCACTGTACTGAATTAGAAAGCAACCACTTCTGAGCAGTCTGTCCCACCAGAGAGTCCCTGAGAGACTTTGGCCTTTTGACAAATTTCTAAATCCCTGCATTGCAGTTGAGAAGTTGGTACCTCTACCTAACCTGCCATGCTAGGCGTGCTATACAAACATAGGAAAAACAGCTCATGCATAAAAGAGAGCATGTTCAGATTTTCTTTTGGAAAAACAAACCAAATATCCCCAGTCCTTCTTTGTATTCCTGAAGACATTATCTGACAGAGCAGGAAAATAAATTATTTTTACAGCTTTCTAAAAAAAAAGTGTAGAAAAAGAGGAATATTTGACACGGTTCATCAAACAGATGAAAATAAAAAACCCTCCAACATTCAGAAAACACATACAGTGTTTAGGATATAATATTTCCACAGAAGTCCAGAATAATAAAATTTAAAAAAGGAATATTAAAATCTGTTCCAAGCAAGATAATTTAAACTCAGAGTAATACATTCCCTCTCTAGTAATCAGTCTGCAAATAGGATGATTTAACTGACACCCTCAAAATCTCAGTAAAAGAAAAGCAGGAAACCCTGATGAATTCTATTGTACTATATTGCACTGTCAAAACTATAAAGTGAAAATGTTAACTCAGCTTACAAGGCCTTTTTACTATGTAACAGAACTTCAGAAGCGATTAAAAAATTCAACTCCCAAGCACCCCTATTTCATGAAAACAAGTCTCTGTATTTTCCTACAATCAGAGGTACACTGAATGGGAAACCCAGGAGATGTGAACTCCAGCACTGGTGTATTAACAACCAACAGTCACAAGGTAGCAGCACAAAGCATCAGTCTAAAGGATTTCTTAAAGACGCTACAGGGGTGGAGGTGATGTGTCATCAGTCTCCAGGGCACAGCTCTAAGTGTGGAGGCAACATAACTTACCGCAATTAAGTACTTCGTGGGGAGTAAGTTCAGCACTGGGGTGGCCTCTGCTAACCTTCGTGAGCCAGCGAGCACAAGCCCCCGAAAAAAGAACAGACTGTTTGGATTTACCACAGACATGAGAGATGTGTTACGAGCCAGCATCTGGGCACAGGAAGACCAGGGAACAGAGACCATCTGGTGGGGTCGGGGAGGGGAACCTAACGTCTAGCAGTGTCTCACGGGTTACAAATTGGTTGCTCAGTTCCTGACCTGACCTGCTTGCAAATGAGAAAGGATTGTTTTCCCCTTTCAGTACCCTCTATATGCACTTTTTAAAAGAAGCAAAAGGAAAAGGGATATCTATCAATTCTCTACACACTACATCTCTACAGTACGATGGAGCATGTACACACGTACAGTAACTCGGAATTCTCAAAACTAAATCCATATTCTAGGAAATAAATCTGCAGGTCAATAGGTCAAGAAAGTTTAATAATGTCACTCTTGAGCTCCTGTGAGAGGAAGAAGCACTCACAGAGATGAGCTGAGATCTGTAGTGTAGTTGTAGATGAACATTCAGAGATATTTCAAGAGCTGGATTTCTTTTGACTATTGATCTGTCAATCACTTTTTCTGTAAAAGGAAATTCAGTTACCCACATCTCAGTGAGCCTTTTTCACCTCGTTGCTTTTGTGGGAGTTGTGTTTGTTGTACATCTCCATCTTTTATGGTATCTCAGAATAAAAAATTCAATAGCTGCTGTGTTGAATTCTAAAGATCATTATTCTGCTTGTTTAGAAAATGAAAATGATATGCGCTTTTCTCTCCCCTTACTCTCACCATCAGTTCACTTTCATATTGGTTTATTTTACTCAATTAAAAAAAAAGAAAAAAGTATCTTTCGTTAACTGGTGTTGCCTGGGCAAATGGTACAGATGTTCCCAATTATGTCATTGTCCCTGTCATCAGAATAGATTTGTAAACGTCTGTTGAATAAAAGCTCCCTACTATAGGAATCACTCAGATTCCTCTCTTTTAAAATGGGAAATCATTTTTCATTACTTACTACAGTTCTGACATAAACCCCAGCAACCTTCCCATTGTCTGGAAATTCACTGAACCTCCCATCCGGTGCTGTGGGTCCCATCCCAAAGCATCATCACGATTTCTTTGCCAGTTCAGCATCCACATTCTGCACACCAGTAAAGCCAGGCTCATTCATTTCAAATGGCCTGTGTCTGGCTAATGTTGATGTCAACTACTCTATTTCTTCAACTCCCAGCTACCTGCAATGCAGTTTTCTCAAGAATCTTTTTCTCCCATGGCTCTGACTCCCACATTTTTCTGCCTGTCTTCTACAAGTCCCATTCATGCTCTCTGTAGCAAACTGGGATAGGTCCTCTGTCCCCACCCTTCTTTTGTCCTCCAGAAACACAAATGAGGTTCTCTTTCTAACACATGCACTTGAAACACCAATTCATTGACTTTTCCCCATCAAGTAGAAGGTATTGCCCACGTTTTGTACATCTCCTCACAAATCCTCACAAATGTCAACTTGTCATCTTAAGATCCCCACAGAACTGATTTGCCCATCCTTCCTCTCTAGTGTTTAAACACCTTCACAGATGATCTAATTCCACCCTCTGTTACCTTTAAGTGGAGCTGTAGCCTTTGCTGGGACTATCTCAAACTTCAGCTCTGCTTATTTTTTTTTGCAGTCAGTAAACAATGGTTTATAACATGATTTTTTCAATGCATTCTCACACATAAGCAGCTTTCACCAGCTTTCCTCCCCACTATTCTCATGCCCTTTCCCTTAGCCTTACTGAGTCCCACCATCTCCTCTTCAAGAAGCTTCTGCAAAGCTAATTTTGCAAAGATAATACAGCCCAACTCTTCATGCTGACCATGTCATCCTCCACTGCCTGCATTTTTCCACTAGCCTCCCAGTCCCCACTGCATCATCCATAAGCTCTGAATCTCTCTTTTCAGGAACCTTTAGTTTCCATTTGACTGCTAATTATACTTCTACTAAAGCATCATTGACTTCTCTCTGTTAATGATGACAGCCTTTATTACCCAGTTACTAAATTTTGAAACAAATATCTTCAGGTTTTCTTGTCGTACCTGTCAAACTCTCTGTAAACACCTGCTAAGTCACGTTCAGAATACTTCTCAAAACTCAACTTTAACATGATGACTTCACAAACCCAGACAAATGCATGATAATTAGGCTCTGAGGCATTCAGTGTATGAGCGCCCATCCTGCTGACCTGTAGTGTCACATTTTTAACTGGCATTACCAGTATTGCTGCTTCTCTTTGCTTTATGTAGGCTGCAAACTTTTTGCTTAGAAACCATCTTTTTATTCCACTTACATGAAATGGGTACAGTAAATATATGACTCCCTTACTATCTTAGGGAAGTATTTTGTTAAAGGAAAGCTATCTTAAAAGAGAGAACTATATAACCCCCTTCCAGATGTACAAAATATATTTTGCAAAGGATAAGAAAATGAATATAGCAATTTAGCACAGCTTCAGAAAGAAAACCCACTAACTGAGATGAATGATGAGGAGGTGAAGAGAAATCCCAAATTCATGTCATGATTTACTTCACTATAAATCTGGAAAAAAACCTAGTGGTATCAGTGAAACTATTCCATATTTGCTTAACTGAGAGGCTGTATGGGATGCAATTCAGCCATCTGTGCTTGGTCCATCTGTACTTAGAAACGTACCATACTACTGTACTGTACAGTACTACTTCTGCTGTCAATCTTTGGAGACGTTACAACATATGCCACAGAGTCCAGAATGGTAGTTGACAGCACATTCATTAAGATCTCTGTCTCAGATCATTTTCTCTCCAGTCACTTAAAGACACCCTTCAAACCAAAATCACTAACTAAATCTTCCTAAGAATTTCTTGAAGTTGCCTCCATATTCCTATATTGTGCATGTATTTCTACTCTCGCGGCAGAAACACACACTACTACCAGCAGTCAATAGTTACATATAAAATGAGAAAATAAATAGTGCTCTAAGTAACAGAGCAAACAAAGCTTGCTATGCTTCAGATTTGTTTCCTATGTCCCAACAGCTTAAGTCCATATAACTCTCCAACTCCACACGTGCCAAAGTCATCCCCAAACTCCCCTTTCCCACAAACTGCATCTCTGAGGAGCAGCTGCAGGACATCCCTGCTGGCTGTCTGACCAGTAACAGGCCAAGCAGCCCAGGGAACTGCTGAGCCCTTCCCCTGCGTCTCTCTTGTCAGCCTCTCTCTCCATTTCGTCTCAAACTAGATAGAAAACAAGACGTCAACTACTCAGTGTGAGCTTATTTATAGGGTCAACAGATATGACAGGGAGTTCAGCAAACAGGCTGTAGAGCCTTTGTTAAAAACACCTCTGATATATCTCAATACAATAAAGGAAAATAGTTCTTGATACAGATAAATCCTCTCTGTGGGTTTATTTTAAAATTGGGAAAAATTGTGTTGTAGCCATTAAAGTGTAGATGTTGAAGCCTTTTCCCTCCTCTGTGATTGCCGTGAGGAAACACCACTTCTGTATTTAAGATGACATAGGGACAGCACGTGCAGAAGCACTTGTAAGTCTTCACCATTGGACGTGATCTCCTTTCATTAGTTTCTGTACCTCTGGGATGCATCAATAAAGGTAAAGTGAATTCATTTCTATATATTCAGAAAACGTGGCAGTTAAGTATGTGTGGTCTGATGCAAAGCCTTACTACCAGAAATCTACAGCTGCACTGCAAAGAAGGTAGTAAAACCCACTTAGCTGTGAATTAACACATAATGAACAACAGGCAATTATTTCAACAGTGTTCCTGACCTTCTTCAACACTTCCTTCCTTTTTCTCTAATCACCTTTTTTAGAAGATTTTGCACTTGATTTCTTCACCACAGAGGCACTTAGTAGCCTGTATTTTCCATTAATTCTCTATATAATAGCAAGTCTCACTTCCCTGTGAGACAGAAGTGTAAATGATTGACTCTTTTGTTTTCATTTTGGTTGGTTTTTTTTTTGGGAGGGGTTCTTCATGATGAGAATGCAAACCTTGTGACTTAGGGCTCAGCAGAGCTCAACACAGCTCATGGACCTTTACTCTAATAAGACTTTGCTAAAGTGAGAGAATTCAGTGAAGTGTGGGAGGTGTAATTAAAATTGTGTTATGCTGCTGATCCAGAGGCAGATAAATTCTATAAGCATTAAATTGCATTGGTTTGTTGAAAAAAAACCCAAACAAACAACAAACCAAAAAACCCCCAACAAAACAAAACACAAACCCCTGGCTGTTACTTCCTTGTAAAAAACTACATCAATTTAAAGATGGTGAAACTATAAATCTGCAATGAATTATATCAATTCATAAGTTTCTCAGAATAAAGAGCTCTATATGCTCCCTTACCAAGGGACTTAACACTTTATGCAGGGTGCAGTGAACCAGTTTAATAACAATTACAAGCAGAAGGGATCTACACGCACAGATTGCTGACTGGTGGCATATTAATCCACTTTCTTCCATGCAGAGTATAAACTTCTTAATGGAAAACACAGAGATTTTCTGGGAATGAAGGTCGCAGGTTTAAATCAAAATGTTATGTTTGTAATTTTTTTACCTGCCATTCATTAAAACAAATTTGATTAGGTGAAAATCAGCCTGGCATCAAATGTCATGATGTGGGCAGATCTTCTGTTTGCTGTGATTTGAAATAAAATTTCTGGCTATTTTCCTGGTGCATTAATGACAATATTTCATCATCATTAGGAATCTAATCACAGTATGTTCCACATGGAATATTATAAATCAAGAACCCTGTTTACGTGTCACATGGGCTTGCAAGTTCAAAGAGCCTGGCCTTTTTGGAAAAGTTACCCTTTATCATGTTTATCAGTCTGAGAAAATCAGAGTAAAAACAGTCATCTGTTACAATCTTGTCTAACGAAATATTAATGTGTACTCTTTCACAGACAGCAGCAATTACTCACAGGGCTGTAGAGATAATGGGAAGAAACTAACTGAAATGGCTTTACACATGCAAGCAAATTCTTGAATTAAAATCAGATGGAAGTCAGATAAAACTGCACTAGGTTTTAAGCTGAAGCCATGCATGAAGTTTTTACTTAACGGGCCTGCCTTCATTCTGAAAAGAACATTAGCTCATAGTGTGGAGAATCCATCATAGATTTACCTCTAAATATTCAGAATAAAGTGAATAATATTTATTCTATGGTCTTTTCCTCAAGTTATTTATGTGGTTAATATGAGGAATAAAATACAATGAAGATTATAGAAACAGGATGAAAGGTCAGGACTGAAGAGATGGAGTAGCTTATAAATAGAAGAGAAGCAGATGGACATTTGCTAGAGAGAATCTGTTTATCAAGTCTCGCGCTCATGAGAAGTCAGGATCAAACAAATGGATGTGGGGAAAGGAAAGAGCCAGTTCTTGAAAACTGTTGACCACTAGGCGTTATGCAAATATCATAAGGCTTCTGGTGAAAGTCATTTTGTGGTTATTCTGCCAAAGGTAACACCTTCCAGTGACAGAGGAAAACACAGCACTATCACTGCAATAGTTGCCTGACTTTTCACTTGAAAATCATGCAATTCTACTGGGTCAATGAGGTCATATCAGATCATCCACACTACTACGCGCATCTTATTCTCACCCCCAGAATAATGTAAGGAGGGTGCCAGCGTTCAGTCCCTCCTTTTCCCAGAAGTGAACAGAAACCAGAATAAGCAAAGTAGGTAATAAGAGTGTGCAAGTAACGCAGGCCTGCATGCAAGCTACATTTACATTTTATTCTAATGTACGTTCTAAACTAGACTCAATTTTTTCTGTTTTCTCCAACTATGAGACTGTATGGATACCAACATACAGAGCCTATCAACAGAGAAAACAGTAAGGAACATTAAAGTCACCCAGAGAGCCTAACATGGAAGAAAATTTGGTTTTGCTTTGCTGCTTCGCTTCCGAGTCCAGTTAGGAGGACCTGTGCTGGCGCTCCTGATCAGGCTCAGTGTGATGAACCTATTGGTTTGGCTTCCTTAAATATACATGCTGAAGCTCTTTGTTCCCTCCTGTAATTGCAGGTGTGTGCAGAAAAAGGTAAGATGAGTGCCAGTTCCTGCATGGGGAGTGCTCAGTCTTCAGCCTGAGCGTGAACATGCCGTGAATGCTGAAAACACGAAGCAGCAATGGCGCAACAGTAGATTTTGTGGAAAAAGTAATAGTTGAATATTTCTCATTCTTGCTACAATCATTAACATAAAATCAATTTATGTTGTGACATTTTCAGTTCTCATTATGATCTCTGTCACAAGAGGGAGGTTTTTAATCCCCCATAAAGACTTTAAGAGACAGCAGAATAATATGCACTAAATGCATTATACATTTTCTAATATGACCTTTTCATGGTTCTTCAGTTTGACTGCCTGGTCACTCCTGTTCTTTGGCTGCCTTGGCAATCCAAGAGGAACAGGTGGAATGGTAAATAATTGAAATACTGAATCTTTAAAAGGTTAACTTCATACTGGAAGTGACTCTCATAGGTTTTATATACTGTATGTTCATATTCTGCAACCAAGAAAAAAGCTAGAAAGAAAAGTAAATGGCAGACTGTGACTGTTATCATGACAAGTGATAAAAATTATTCAAGAAAGGAGTAAGACAGCCCTGTGATAGGTACTAATTTTATTCAGTCAATAGTTCACATGCATTTATGCTGTGTGAAACAATCCGCTCTTCATGGAGATGTGGGAAGCTTTAGTCACCCTTTACCCTTAAAAGGTTTGAGAGCCTCGAATAGAGAATTGTTTCAAAATGGAAAGGATATTATGACCCAGTGCTAAGCCTCTTCCTGTTGTTGTGTTTTTGTTTGGGTGTTTATTGTTTGTTTGGGTTTTTGTTTGTTTGTTTTGGGTTTGTTGGGTTTTTTTAAGTAACACTTAAAAAGCAGTAAAAGTCAACCCAGTACTGACTACTGTATAAAATAAGTGGAATGTAATCCTCTTCTCTCACTATTATTTTAAACTATGGCATTAACTGCACAGAGACCCAAGGTCATGCAAAAAAAAAAAAAAAAAAAAAAGAAGGGATTGCAAGTGCTGAGATAAAATGGAGAGTAGACAATATATCCACTCAAAGAGAGCATGGACCAAATGTGGAGAATATGACTTGGTATCTAGTTGTATTAAAACTAGAGGATCTCCTTTTGACTCTTTGATGCTGCCCTGACATTACTTTCCCATAGCAAAGCACAGGAACTCTCTCTGGAAAATGGAGGTCAGTTCCTGGAACAAATTCTCAGAAAAAAAGTTCTGCTACAAATACCAAAGCGCTGGACGAGGAGTTCAAAATATTATACAGGATGATAATGTATCTCTACAAGGCACTTACTTACATAGAAATCAGGGACTGGCACAATAGGTGTCAATAAAAAATATGAAGGCTCGTATATGCGAAAAATGTAAAACTTGCCTATAGTGTGCCTTCCTTATGATGACGACAACAAGGACAGCAAAAAAAAAAATCAGAAGAGGGAGAAAACTCCTTTAATGGGATTTTAGAAAGAATCCCATTATATAGAGAAAAGTGCATCTCTGGCTGGAAGGGATTGTTGGAAAACCGATATCCTATTCCCCAGTTTAAAGGCATTCACATCCTTACATAGGTATGTGCAGACCATTCAGTGGAGACAGGCGGCCTCCTTTTTTCATTCATTCCTCTTCCTACCTCTGTCACAAAAACTCCTGAGATCTTAATAGTGTATGGTCCAAGCATATGTATTTTGCATGTGGGGGTTCAGCAGTTTAAACATGATGATTTGTCTCTCCTTTGTGTGGGCTGGGGAGGAGTCACCTAATGAGGTACTCCTGAATTTGTCAGAGAGCTTGGCTTGAAAGTTTCTATGAAGCTCGAACACTATATTCTAGTTATTAATCCTAAAAAGTGGGGATAGGGTTTTTCATGTAGTTGAAAGTCCTATGAGAATGAACTTTTGGCTCCTGTGTCTAGGAAGATTCGCAGAAAGGGAAAAAACCCACAAGCAACAAGCCAAGAAGCTACTTGTTATTCCCTACTAAAATGACAATAATCTCTATTGCTTTGTAGCCTACAAAGCAATAAAGAGCTGCTAAGATTAATTAAGCTCTGAAGGGAGGCTGAAGTGTTTAATCAATCACCAGTGCTGTTGATTGCCACTATACCATTCATAGAGATTATTATATAGCAATTCAAATTACAAAGCAAGGCATTTGTAACATAAGAAGGGCATTGCTAGTCAATTGTTGGATATCTACTTTCAGCTATTGAGGATCTGATTTTTCACAGTATTTGAAAACTGTTAACGAGTTCACTTCACATTGACCATTCACTTCAGTTGTGGGTGCTCAGCACTTCTAAAAATGAGGCCTCAGAGTTTCAAACCAGGAACCTGGAAAATTAGAAGATGCAGCTAGCGACCCTTCATGAAAAATCTGGCTTCACAAGATGGGCAGCATTACAAAGGAAATCAGCTCCAGGAACCACACAAGAATTAATTTCTTCAGGGCAGCACACATCAACTACTCTGCCTACATGACTTTTTTTTTTTTTTTTTCCTCTCCTTTCTTTTTTACACTCATCCTTTGCCATTTGCTGCCTCTTATGCTCTGCAGCTTTGGAGGAATACAAGGTAACTGTTGTCTCCTCTACTATACAACCTGGGATACAGCCAAAACAGGAAGATTCCATACTGAATGAGAAAATGATGGCATGGACTAAATGATAGGCAAACATGCAGTTAAAAACTATATTATATTGCATACAAAAAAAGGGGTTGAATTAATCTTATCTGAAAGATGGACTCAGTAATCCCTCTCACTTTCAGGTATACTTTGAAAGCCAAACAATTATCTGAGAATGATTCCAATTATCAAAGGTTTTCAAACCACATTCAGGAAGCTCCAAAAAGTACTTTCCTTGAAAAAAAAAGTGAAAACATGATCTTGCATAATTCCCAGGCTGGTGACATTCAGATGCAAGATGAGGAGAGAAAGACGGCAATAAACCTTTAGATGCTATTAACAAATGCAGGATTTGTGCATGTGTGTTTGCTCTTGCCTTCCATTCTAATAGTGCTTAACATATATCTTTAGGGCAGCTAGGGGAACATATCACCAAATCATACATCATTCTAATTTTCCAAGGTGGCCATTTACAGAATCCAAAATATATATAATAGCAATGGGAAGGGTCACACTTCTGTGAAGTGGTTGTGAACTGAACTGCTTTAAACAGCTTTTTTTTTTTTTTTTAGAGCTGGCTTTATTTCTGTTGAAAAGAGGAGGCCATCAAGCTGTGAATACTCCAGGACAGGTGCTCCACTGATAAAAATCAGTACTGAATTTAATGGAGCTATGTGGATTTACAGCAGATTGATTGTCCAGAGTGTTAAAGCAACTGACAACTACCATTTGGAGAACTCCACTTAAAATACATATTCCCTACAACTTCTGATTTTTGGTGTCTGCAGATCTCTGTGTATGGTACAAGTTACTACTACTGAAAGACGTAAAGTCTATTTGAAGTAGAACAATCATGCCAAGAAAAGACAGAAAAGCAAATTTACTGTAATGATACTGCTTACTGTATATCACCTATGTTAAGTACTTAAAGCAGTTTAGTAAAAACCCATTCATTTCCTTTCATAACATGGTCAAGCAGGATACCTAACACCTAAGTGATACCTAAGTGAGACTGTCACTGCAGCTTTTTGGAACTGATTACCACATGCTTCAACAGAGAGAAGCAGCAAATGTTATTTCAGGAGTCATTTGAATCACTGATGTGATCTATGCAGGAGCTGGTTACGTTTCCTTGATATGAAAGGATAATTTGTCACAACACTGACAATGCACAGGGCAACTATGAACTATCCTTGGATTTCTTAAGTGCAAAAGAAGAGAAATGGACATTTGCTTTCATGTCCTTTTGCTGGAGATGGCTCCATTTTGGCCGGGTGTCAAGGACATTTGCACATATATTTGAAGGGCATATGGGCACCTTCAACCTGAGCAGAAGGGAAAGGAGTAACAGTCTTATTCTGAAACCTAAGGAGACAACCATTGCCTGGGGGACAGGACAGGATGCTAAGGAATAAAAGAATATAGGATGATCATACCAGGATCATTTAGCCTAATGCTCTGTGATGATGGCCAATGCCCAGTGGCAATGTACAGTCGTGCCTCTCCAGAATGTTCTTCCAACTTCCCATAGTTTTTTCGCTGTTTAGAGTGAAGATAGATTAAAAATGTGAACAAGAGGTGAAAATACAGATGCAATGACAAAGTGTCTCTGAAGTATACTAGAACTGAAAAGCTTTCATAAGCAAGTCTAGTTACATACAACCAAATCATTGCTAACAGAAAATACCTAACATCATGGGACGTTACTGCACTCCTGAGGAGAAAAGGATGACTACTATTATTGTTATTATTATTATTTGGCATACAGTTTCTGTGCTGGAAAATGGAGTTTTGAGACGATCAAAATAATTTACAAATTGAGATCGACAAGTTGAAGCACTGAAATGTTAAAATTAAACACATTCATTTCAAAGGGATGTCTCTGCTTCAAAAACTGTCGGATTTCATCTCTTAAAGAATTTTTTAAAAGGTCTTTTTCTTTACCATGAAGAATTATACCCTCAAATCCTGACTTTCCAGTCCAGTCAGTAAACTGAAAAATCAATTATTTGCACAGTACTGGTTTTGGGGAAAAAGGCCATAAGAGAAGACAAGCACATATGAAAGTCAGCAGGGAATCAAATGGAGAGTAAGAGAGAATGAACATGTAATCTATCCATAGGGTTGACAGAGCCTTACAAAAAGCTGACTGCTATTCCTAGCTTATATTTAGAAATGCATGGGGAAAGAGGAGAAGAAACTTTGCTGAAAGTAGAAAAGCTGACAAGCGTCACAGACACATACAGAACCCAAGTACTCCAACTTGGCAAGAGGGCAGATGGTCTCTGCAAACAGTATTAACACTTCTCAGCAGAAGACAGTCACTTAAAAATGTGAGGGAGAAGTTGGTCTCCAAAAGCTGAACAGAAATTAAAGGCATGTGTGTGACACAACAGTCCCTGAAGCAAGGCAAGTGTCTATGCAAAAAAAAGTGTGAGCAGAAATTGGAAAGGAGTCATCTGGCAGTCCAACCAAAATGTCTTTGGAGGAGAGCAATTATTGTTTTGGAAGGAAGCTGAGTTCAGCAATTAAAAGAAGAGCTTTAAACCTCTGCTAGAGTTTTCCTGAGGTATGTTACATGAATCATAGAAACTGTGCGTGCATTTGTTTCCCTGTGCATAAAAATGAATCTCTAAGGCAATAGAAGGTTGAATCCATTGACATCGGTAAAGTGCCTAAAGTATTCAAGGGGTTTCAATGTCATAAAGTGTTAAAATGCCCACAGCAGGCATGTTGCTTAGTATTTAATGTCAGCAAGGGGAACTGGATTAAGAACATACACAAACAGCTAGACTGTGGTTACTTATGATTATGCAGGTTATCTGAGACAAGTAATGTGAGGGAGCAAGCACTGCTCAATAAACATAATTTGTAAGGACTTTCTGTAGCTAGGTCACATGGGATCTTTCCAGCCCAATTTCTTTATGCAAAACAAAAAAAAATTGCATAAATTTGCATGTTACTAACATGAGAAGAGACTTTTTAACAACATAAATTATGTCTCACTTAGATTTAATTTATTATCCTGATTTCATTTATTATCTATTTGTTACCTGGGTCCAGAGGAGGTAACACAGGATTATCAGAGGACTGGAACACCTCCTCTTGGAGGAAAAATTCAGCATGTTGGAGTTGATCATCCTGACAAAGAGAAGGCTCTGAGAAGATCTTATAGCAGCCTTTCAGTACCTAAAGGGGGCCTACAAGAAAGATGGGGAGGGACTCTTTTTCAGGTAGTGTAGTGACAGGATGAGAGGTAACAGTTTTAAACCAAAATAGGGTAGATTTAGATGAGATATTAGGAAGAAATTCTTCACTGTGAAGGTGGTGAGATACTGGAATAGGTTTCTGAGAGAAGCTGTGGAAGCCTCATCTCTGGAAGTGTTTCAAGGCCAGGCTGGATGAGGAGCTTTGATCAACCTGTTCTAGTAGGAGGTGTCCCTGCTCATGGCAGAGCAGTTGGAAGTACTAAGGTTCCTTCTAACTCAAACTATGATTCTGTGACTTAGCTGTTGAGTGACTACGTTTCTGCCTTATCTCTCTGTGTAGGCATTCACAGAGCACTTAACATTGCAGCGTTAATGCCACTTCACCCTTGCTCTAATGCCTGGACTATGTATTCAGAACAGTCATCTGTGAAATAAAGCAAGTTAACTTCAGCTTTGCATCTGGGTATTCTGAAGGAGGAAGAGAAGTCATTTGCAGAAGCCCAGGGCATTCTGTTCTATTCAAATAAATTTCCTGCAAGTACCTAATATCGTAACTGCTTTGCCCTACAGCATTAAGACCAGTGTTTTCAATAGAACGTGTACACTCAACTCTTTTGTAAACACCAGTCTAAATTTGAAACCGGTCCTTAACAGCCAGTCTAACAACCTACCCATAAAACCAGTCGGCTGGCTGGATCTCTTTTGGCTACTTTCTGCTCTTCTTTTTCATTGTGACCTACAGCTAAGGACATTTTTCACAGTGCAGACCCATGGAAAAGACTCTCATAATCTTGTTAAGGTCTGGTATACTTGACTTGCATTACAGAATCCTGCATTTGTCTCCTTAGGGAAATAAACACTTAAAGAGAGTCTTCAGACTTCTAAAATGACTTAACCATATACAATGGCCACACTAGTAATAATCAGAACAGTTTTCTACATTTGACAAAAACGTCTACAGTGAGGAATCTGTATTTTATGTGTCCTTACACAAACTTACCTACAGCTTTATTTTTTATTGCTCACATGTACTCAAGGGAAGCCAATTTCTCTTTCAAGCAGCAGTGACTTTAGTAAGTCAAAGCATTCAATTGCTAGAGGAGGGTTTACTTTACCTCATCACTGAAACCCTGCTGTGGAATAAAATCTGTTTTCAGAAGAGCAAAGAGGTGAAGGACAAAAACAAATGGCAATTACTCAAAGACTGTGAAGAGCTTGGAGACTGGTATTCTCTTGCATCTGAATTAGGGTAAGAAAATACATGGGTCAAAATGCTGCTCTATCACTGAGCATGCTGAAATTTGTCTTGCTGTCATTTATAATATGAAGCTGTAATATAATGGTATATAATATCTGCATTTATGGCTGCTTTTTAAGAAAGATTGCACCAATTTGTTAACTGCCCTTTAGGACAGACATTGGGCAAGGACATGATAATACACACATAGTTTGCACAGATAACTATAATTCCATTATTTCTTGACTAAAAACTTCCTTACTGCTCTCAATGCCTTGCCATATCAATGAAATACACTTCTGAACATCCCCCTTGACTACCTACTTGAAAAATAATTGCTTTTCAATCTAAATTCATGCACCACCTTTCTTAGGGATTCCATCAGTCCAAAATATAACACATTTAATCTGTATTAATGTATTTGAAGCACCAGGAGAAATAAAACACAGTATTTTTCACTATCAATGTTGCCACCATCTTTAGCATTAGCAAAAGAGTTGGCCATAAAATAGTTTTATATACATGGCACCTCTACCACACTGCACTGGTTATTTACCAAGCCACATTTCAGGTTTTCCAAGGGGTATGCTATAACGCTTTCTGAGGTTACGAAATAATCAGAGCAGGCTTGAAAATAAACCATTACGTCATGTGTAGCAAAATCTTTTGCAGACTACAGAGGGAAGAAAAAAAACTCAGCAATCCTCAGTCACTTCAAGCCACCTTGTAAACATACCTTATACTGAGCAACGTCACATTCAGCATTTTTTTTTTACCCAAATTTTCAAATTATAGAAATTGGAATTCCATTAATAATTGTAATATTATTGTGGGTTATTTACAGACTTAAGGTGTAAATATTTACATATTTAATCACTTCTTTCACATACACTGGTAAAAATTATCCCAAATCAAGCAACTAAATGCAAATGTGTTTGGAACCTTGCAGCTTTTTGCCATAAACTAAGAAAATATTCTCTCTTTATAGCAAGTTAAATGTAGGAGCTACTCTGTGGCCTTCATGAGTTCTAAGAACATGACATGCAAGTCCAAGCTTCCTTAAAACATAGGATGCTTTAATGCAATTCAGTTTCCCAAGGTCAGGAGGAGGAGTTTATTTCTGAATGCTTCCTCTTAATGGTGGGGTAATGCAACATGAAATAGCACCACCACACATCAGCAGGTTCTGAATTTCTTTTGAAATGCAAAGACCTGCCAATGAATCTGCTTGTCAGGAGCTTAATATATTGCTTTCACTTGCATCTTCTTTATTGTCAGTCTTTTATACCTATATTTCAATAGCATACAGCATCTTTCCTTTATTGAGGGCTGCAGTTAATCAGCTGGTTCCATAAAGCACCACATAAATTCTGTTTTATGAATTCTTTGTCACAAGAACGTAGCCAGATGCCTTGTGCCCCAAGACTCAGCAGTAACACGTCACCTTTGTACAGCCTTGCAAAACTGTGATGGGAATTACAGCAGCTCAAGACCAGAAACTCCCCAATCACCTTTATTATGGTAGTGTTGGTCACGAAAAAATAAAATCTAGTGGTGTTTAACAGATAGGTCTCAGAAAAGACAGTAAGAATAAGAAAGAAAATCAGCCTGGGTACGTGAGTGGATAGTTGTCTGCAAGGTTGCCTTTGAAACAGAAGAACCTCAACAGTGTGAAATGCTGCAATGAGCTCTCATTTAACAAATCACTTACAGATAGCACGTCTTTTTCCCCTTCCTCAAATTCCTCATTTTACACCTTAAACTATATGACTAAGAAAAACCCAGAAATCTATAAAATTAAGTGCAAAAATATACTCTTTATGAGTTAATGCATACTGAAAGAATTGCCTTAAAGCTATAATTATACTATAATTTAAATACCTATACCAGGCTAACATCTTCTCTAAAGTGGCTGCAACACATCTTTTCAATAGTGCTGCAGCATTAACTTCTAGGAGATGGGACTTTGTTTTTGTACTAAGCACAAATAAGTCAGTGACAGGAGCAGTTTAGCTCTAGACTGAGACATAGGAAAAGAAAAACTCATTCTCCTATTTCATCTTGAAATCATCTCTGATGAACATTGCTGACCCACATTTACAAAAGACTCCAGAAGAGCTCTTACCAATGCCCTGTAAAGTATTACCAATATTCCTGGAAATGCTCCTCCTGACATACCTGAGGATTATCGAAGTCTTTTTCACAGCTCATAGTTATTCTGTGACCAACCATCGCACTAAGGTCATTTTCTCCTTTAGACATTTCTAACCAAAGAGATCTTAGATTATAGCAGATGTTCATATTATTAGACCCCAAGTGTATAATTACCCACTTTGTACTAATGAACTTCCCATTTCTATTGCTCCAGTTCTCAAGGACATCCAATTGAAAATACAAAAAGGAACTTTTTTAAAGAAATATGAAACACTGTCTGGTGTTTTTGCAACCAACTTCTTTTCATAAAAACATAAACTGAACAGATAGCAGTTCTTACCACTTGCTTCTTTATTGAAAAATCTATTTTAATTATTCGTTGCCTTCTGGGTAACAGCATTCTCAAATGCAGTTACTGTATATGCTATATAGCAGTCACCATATGGCTTTCCTCATATGTTTAAAGAAAAAAAATATATCAAACCACTTAATTATATTCTCTACTAAAAAACTGTGCGATAAAAATTCTGATCCATTCTTTTATTTTGGTTGAAAATTTTTTTTCCCTTGTGGGATTTTACTAAATTGAGAAAAGTGATTCATATATGAGCTTCATTTAACAATCTTAAATGTACCAGGTGAAGATTGGTATAAAAGATTTTTTTTTTTTTATTTAAAATGTCCAGAATGATAGTGTTAATATATAAAATGAAAGGGAACCATGAGGCATACTTCGTAACACTGTTCAGTTTTGTGCTTTCGGCAGTTTCCCTCAAACTAATTCTCTGCTGCTCACCAACAATGTAATTTAGAGATAAGGTGCTTCATCTATGAGACACTTTTTCCAATGCTTCTCCAGTTCACCAGGCTCAGAAGAAAGGACTGCAAATGAGTTTTGCAACATTACACGGGTCAATCCCACTGTGCTTCGGAAATGTAGGATCTCACTTTTTTTGGATGGGATCTGCTAGAAATATACACTGGGCTTGATGCAAGAAAAACTCAAAGGCTGCAAAGCTTCCCTGTGACTTCAGTATTTTTTAGGCCTGTGAGCTCTTACTAGGAAGAATGCTATACTGGTACCCTGGCATTTGCACTTATGGAGACAAATTTGTGTTTGGTGTTTGTTTTTGTTTTAATTTTGACTGAACACACCTCAAGCAGAAGCTAATTATGCCTTTGTGAAACCACAAAACAGAATGAGGCCCCTTCTATACAGAACTATTTTCTTAGCCACATCTGAATATTATACTATAATCTTAACAGAAGATGCATTATACTTGAGAAATACTTAGGCATTCCTTTTTCACAGTGAGATATTACAGCTATCAACCACCATGTACCATAATCAGAAAATCATGTTGCAGACAAAGAGATACATATGGGTTTTTTCTCACTTTACAATCCCAAATGAAGCCTTAATTCTGGTTCTCTCAACTCAAATGTTCAGGGAACTGTTTTTCAAAAGATTGTACCCCCTCCGCTTTTTTTTTTGCATCTTAGACTCTCCAAGAATATTTGCAACCTTTCCAAGAATTAAAGTCTAAACCTGAATTTCAATCTTGAAGGATCGAGGCATTTGTAACATGCGACTTGCTGCCTGAAATGACTGCAACATGATTTTGTTTTACCCAGTTTTCATCTATCCTGCTGACAAGGATTGCCTGATAAGCGAGTACTTGCTGTTATAGACCATACTTACAGTTTATACAGGAAGAGAATCTGTCTGTTGTTTCTGCCTGATAACTCTTGGGCCCTTACTATCAGTGTAAACAAATTGAGAAATAGG
Organism: Actenoides hombroni; assembly: GCA_024336885.1. Classification (NCBI taxonomy): domain Eukaryota; kingdom Metazoa; phylum Chordata; class Aves; order Coraciiformes; family Alcedinidae; genus Actenoides; species Actenoides hombroni. The sequence goes on along the minus strand of WUAM01000239.1, from coordinate 2,966,952 downwards.
ACATGAAGATACATAAAATTACCTTCAGACAAGCAAGACAGAGCCAGGCCATAATTTCTTAAATCCAAGAATATAGTGATATAATTGTATGAACTATATTCTCATAAAGGAAATGGAACTGTTTTTCCATAGATACACCCTTCTGAACAATTAGCCATAAAAATCTGTCTCAGTGGAACACAATATTAGAAAATCGTAATTAAAACTAAGTTGGAAAATCACCACAGAGTAAATAGATTACTTGGACATAAGCTTAGCCACTTTCTATGTTACTATGAAATAGAAATATTATAAATGTACATTTGAATGCTTGAGGGGGACTAAGGCTTTATAATGCAGCTCCTGCTACAGATCTGACTGTCCCAATTAGTCCCAAGAGGATCTCCAGAGAGGCTGGACACTTGCAAGGAAGGATAAATTGCAATTTTGAGTGATCAATCCCAATTTTCAGAGTTTGATCCCATACCTGAAAAAATAACTGATTAGATACATGCATGTTTTAAGATGTGGGACATAAAGACCCCATGCTGGTTGCCTAGAAACTTCTCTAATACTGACTTTTTTTTTTTTGTGTTGCAGGTTATTTTAATAAGTGTTTTTTCCCTGTGGATGATGGACTCTTGTCTGACAGAGATGGACTTGAGCCAAATTGTTCAGATTTTAATAACTCACAAATACAGATCCTGATTCTTATTCTAGTCTATCTCTATGAAGAGACATCTGCTTTACAAGAAGCAGATAACATTATTCTTCTTGATTTACAAAGAGTCCATTAAACTGAATTACAAAAAAATGCAGTTCTTCAGACAAAAATGAATGTAAGATGTCCCTTTAGGGACAGTTAAAGCTGTAAAATATGTAAGTATAGATTTAGAATGAGATGGTGATATCCCAAATATCATCTCCTTTCTTCTGCACTAATAAACCGGGAATTGGAAAAAAAAATAAATCAGAACTAATTTGTCACAATGCTGCATAAAACCTACCTAACTTTCTGGAACAATCAATTAGTTTCTAGTCTATGTTAATTTATACTATTAGAGACTCAGAGTAACTTTACCAAAGTCCTCTGGCTCAACATCACTGATGGAACTGCTCCAAATTTATGATGGAGTAACCAAAGAAAGAATTTAATCCTTAAGATATCAAAGAAAAAACCCAACTAAACAGAATCCAACAGACAATGAATAAATATGTATTTGAAATTTCAAAAGTCTTATTTTCTCATGTATGTTTTTGAAAACGTTTTGGTTTTTTTTTTTCCCCTCACACTGGGGATGTTTTAGCTTAGCATTGCAGTGATTAGCACTCTAATTTATTTCACTGTCAGGTTTCTGGAGATTTTATAAACTTTTTCTTGCATTAAAGATTACGGAAATATTCCCCAAAATGCAGAAATCAATATAAATGAGGAAAAAACCTATATGAAACCAATCTTATTTATTTGGTTTTGTTTATAATGATTTTATGAAATTTTAGTGCTATAATTATCATTATCAGCATACAAACACCTGCTGTTCCTAGACAGTGTTTCTATTAACCCCATGTGCCACTTCAACGGTTTCCTGTTGGCAATTCAAAGCCAAATTATTTCTTGTCTGAAAACTATTGTTACTTGCTGGTGCTAAGTGTTTACTACGTCTGTCATTTTCTAACCTTTTCTTTATGAAGGGGAAAAAAAAAAATCAATAGCTATTTTAACATTTTGTTTAATAAGTGTTTATGAAACTCTGATTGCTATCAAGTCATCTAAATACATTCTTAGGGTGTTTTGTGAGTTTATACACACCAGTGACATTTTGTTTATAGTATTTCCATTTTAGGTGGTGACCACTCCTGGGTAAGGGGTGAAATCCAAACCCACTGATCAGCCCGGGGTTACACTAGAGCTGTAAGTGAAAACGTAAGGACTCACCTCAGCCAGAGAGCTGCCAGAGTAGAACAGCCTTAAAAGTTTTCCTTCATAAGATTTCAAAAGAATTATAAAAATATCCTACTGTTTTTAATATAATTACACTATGACACAGTTATTTTTATGCAGTTCTTGTCTCCCGCTGGTGTCTGGGATTAGTCTTTATTTAGCAATGATGAGGAGTTATGTCTCATGTCCTGGCTCAACCTTAAAAAATTATGACAGGAATTCTGGCTCAACGTTATTCTATCAGCATGTTACCTTGTTGAAGTGATGCATTTACTGAAAGTGCAAATGCTGCTGACAGTGATGTTGCTGCTACAGTCAGCATCCCAAAAGAAGCAAAGTGAACAGTATGCTCCTCCTAGTGCAACCTTTCCCCCCTTTTCTGTCACTTTTACCTCTAAAACAGAAGTTGTCCATTATATTTTGGAGCCTTCTGTAATTTGATCAAATCCAAGGAATATCATGGCAAAGAAGTCACAGCTAGTCAACGGATAGTATCATCCCTAACTTGGTATCTGTCCAGGGTCTGGGATGATCAATGCTTCTGTAATGAGTTCCAAAACCTTAGAAGCCCTTGCTTTCTTCAGGGAAGCACCATATCATAAGCAGCTATCACACCTTAGAAGTAAGACCTTACAAAGTCTGTCCTAATTTGCTAACAAAAACCTAGAAGATTTTGCAAGTGACTTATCTGCAAGGGCTTTGCAGTACCTGAAACTGTTCTGCATGACGACTTGTTAATTGCACACCATGGAAATTCCTTCCATTTCACTTCTGCAATACAGCAAAGTCATTACAAAATTTTGGATGTTTTTGAGGTTAAATTACATTGATTAAAGATGTTTCACTGAATTTAAGGGGGAACGGTAACTACTATTGATCACCTCATTATATGTAGCTAGCCTAGAAATCAATGCAAACAAGATGCATGATTTGATAGGAACATGATATTTCACCATGGTATAAACAGCAGCAGCTTTTATGTTTCCGATTCAGCAACATCTATACCTCAGTTATAAACACTTCAGGATGATCAGTGGACCAGAAAGAGCCTTATATGTACTGAGCACATGGAGGATGCCCTGGCCCAGGCAGGGAGTTGCAAACACAAGTGTTTGCTGAGCAATCCTTTATTATCAGATCCTGCATAGTATAGAACTAATAATCCTACTCTTTAACGATGAAGTGAAGAGAATGATCACTTCTGTGTCTGGAACATAGAACACTGTTTTTCACGTCCTTCTATCTGCCCTGCACTGAAAGTTCAAACACTTTGGTTTGAATAAATATAATTTCTCCTCTGTAAAACAGGAAGAAAGCCCTCCTAGTTTTAATGACGTATATTAAAGTTTTAGAAGTCTTGGTAATCTTAATTTTAGAATGTTTTTGTTTTACCATTCCCAGCATTTGAGCCTCAAATAGATCATTTAAAAATCTACCTTAAAATTCACTATCACAAGGAGTCATTTTTCCAAAGTTAAAGCCACAAAAGGAAAAAATTTCCTGGCAAATCAAAGCCTGGAAACAATTTCAACTCAACAATGTTCATGACTCATTCTTCATCGTTATAAACTTTAAAATTATGTACGCTGCAGTCATGAAAATTTGTGAACAGCAATTTGAAACCAAAATGTTTGCTGGAAGTGGATTTCAAAGAAAGACTTACTTCCAAGACTTTAAATTCTTTTAGTTGTCAGTCATTCAGGCACAAGAAGCAATACAACTCATTTGGGAAACAAGACTGTGATTTCTTTGAATGAACTTTATGCACTGAGTGTTCTTCTTATAATGGAATGGAACATTAGACCTCATCCATCACATCCAATAAGACTGGTAGTTAAATGTAACAATTCATATCCTAAACTATACCCTAAACAAGGTAGATACATGAAGGAGCTTGCCAAAACCTATTCCCGTAACTTAAAAACATTCTTTTGGTTCCCTTTAGAAATTTAAAGAACACTCAGTATAATTGAATATATTTGCTTCTTTCTATTGACCTTACATTTCCCTTATCAAGATAATAGCATTTTGTTAGAAGTTGCCTTGGGCATTTCTGCAAGGTCAAAAAACCACAATATACAGATAGGGATAAACCTACTTTGAATTACTGCATCCATTCACGCTCCAGTGGCTCTGCAACCCTGATGGCAACAAATCAAGACTAGTATGTTTGGAGCATAGCACTCAGCTTCTTCGAAAACACAAAAAGAGAGCACAGTCAGAAAGAGCCCTGACATGCTGTTAAACATTGAGTCCTGTCGGAGCTACTATAACACTAACACATGTAACAAACAGGATCACACGGGTATGGGGGAAGCCGACAGACCAATATTATTGAAATTACACACTCACATTTGCCAAGAGCTGCTCCAATCATCGCACAAGTTGTCTTTTTGATAGAGCGAATGGAACGTACGGTGCAGGGGAAAAAGCATGTCTTTTCTTGCCAGGAGGTTCTGGAGAGCTAAAACTGGTTCTCATGCAAAGTCCTCTGTTTTTGGAGGCGTTTTAGAAGCTTCAGCTAATGTCAAAATAAGTTATGCTTGACAAGAAGTCTAATTAATCATAGAATCATTTAGGTTGGAAAAGACCTTTAAGATCATCAAGTTCAGATGTTATCCCACCATGGCCAGGTCACCACTAAACCATGTTCCTCAACACCACATCTCTATGGCTTTTAAATACCTTCAGGGATGGGGACTCCACCACTTCCCTGGGCAGCCTGGGCCAGTGCATAACAACCCTTTCGATGAAGAAATTTTTCCTCATATCCAACCCTAAACCTCTCCTGGTGCAACTTGAGGCCATAATATTGCAGATCCTTTGGGAAGAGGTACCTGAAAACTATGAGCACCCAGGACTGTGTGTCTTAACTCCTGTAACTTAAGTGCCACTGAGTAAGTTACTTGTCCCTTTCCCTGTTGAAACCGTAGCCTTATTAATTTTATAATATCAGATAAAAGGGCACATACACTCTGAGAGGGCAGCTAACATCAGGGCAGATTACAGCTCAACCCTTGTTTCTGGGTAGCAGAGTTGAAAATCAGCTATCACAGAAGCATATTGTAAAGATGTGATACTGTTGTGAATAATGAAGCATAACAAGGGTTTTGATAAACTAAAGGAATCTAAATGGGCCTCAGAAAGAAAAGAGGAAAAGCATTACGGCTTGTCTTCTTTTCCAAAATCTTCTATTACATTACTACCCTCAAACAGTCCTGTTTTCTACCTCTCAGACTGTGACTCAAAATTCTATTTGAGAAAATGAAGAACATGATCCTGCCATCTCAAAGATTTTAACTTTATGGTAGAAAGACTTTATTGTTGTTATTTGCCATTAAAGGTAATAATTCTGGTGCAGTTTTCTTTTGTTAGCATTTTTGTTATTTTATTCATGTCTCCATAGTACCAGTTAGCACTATATAAGGAATTCCAATTCTTAATGATTATTCGTCTTGATTTTCATCCTCAAAGCAGACATGTTTTTGAAGGAGCCCAGGGAGGAGGAAGGAATAAGACTCAGACACTTTATTCAATTGTTACCTCCAAGCACATACACTTAGATTGCTTTTCATTGATGCTGCTGCCAGTTTTATTCACAAGCGTATAAAAAAAGGTCATGACATTTAGAATTACAGTACTCTGGAAATTAAATCTTCCTTTACATTTTTAATTTCTGAAAGTAATTTCTTATGGAATAATATTTGAATATGATTGAATAAATGTGTAAAGATTAATGCAAACTGTCTTCATATTCGAAGTTCACAACCACATACATTTAACCTTGTTGTATAATAGGTATAAAAAAGTTTATGCAGTAGCTCTAAGAGCTGCATTTCCATTTTGCTAGAAGCAATTGCACTGTAATTCTCCTTAGTATTTTTCCACTGACATGTCTGTATTAGGCATGAGCTTTAGCTCTCTATCATTTTCTACTTAAGATTATGCTGCGTCTGAATGGATTTCACAAACCTGGCGACTAAATAGAGAGCAGAAACCGAGTCCCAGCTGCTTACACAATTTTTTTTATACAAATTTTTATATGAGAAATCAAACTACTGATTTTTATACTCAATTCAGCAATGTTAATGATACTATCATACTATATCAGGAAAATAAAATAATTTTGTGTGAAGACTAGAGAACACACTAAGGCACCAGGTAACCAAAATGCTAGTCAGAAGCTCCAGACTGAGAGGTCTGGAGATCTGATGAAGGGAAGACTGCTCAAGTGCTGCTATGACCGGTCTCCAGGGGACTGCTACACTCTGCCTTGTACATCTCACATGTCACCTCAGATACTAGTCAGGGCTTATTTCTCCAAAGTCAGGTGACACCACTTGTTGAACAAATAAAGGAGTCTTAGGAAAGGCAGTGCTATGGAAATTTTTTCGTGATCAGAGATTAGAATTCATAATTCTCCGATAAACCTAAGGAAAGCTGCCTGGCTTCCAGGCTGTAAAGGACAGACATCCACAATATCTAATCCCTCTTCAGATGCTGTTAAAATTGCACTTCAGTAAGATTTATACAGGTATATAGAATTTACTTATGCTTTCTAATGGAAACTCCTGGGAGCTCATTGATAAAAGACTGACAAACTCTGAAATATACGTTACACTCAATGGATCAACTGAAGAGAATGTCTGAAGAAGAGACTGAAGAAGTTAGTTAAAGTCAGTCTTTAACTGGCATCTCACAAGCATGCTCAAAGATCCAGAAGAAAATTTAAGATAAATCAAGTTAGAAATTCTGTTTGCTATTATTTGATTCTCTACACCAAATCCTTTTGTGGGCATTTCAGCATGTAACCCCAGAAAGAAACAAACAGTGAAAAAACAAAATCACAGAATCACAGAATATTAGGGATTGGAAGGGACCTCGAAAGATCATCTAGTCCAACCCCCCTGCTGGAGCAGGATCACCTAGAGCAGGTCAGACAGGAGTGCATCCAGGCGGGTTTTGAATGCCTCCAGAGGAGACCCCACAAACCTCTCTCAGCAGCCCACTCCAGTGTTCTGTTACCATCACCATGAAGAAGTTCTTTCTCACGTTTGTGTGGAACCTCCTATGTTCCAGCTTGCACCCATAAAATATGATACTGTAGATGGCAGAATTGAGGCATTTAATACCCTTGTCACCAGGGCAATGGCAGGAGTACTGTTAGGTCAAGTTTGGCATCTTGAAAACAGCCTTCAGGAAAGTTGCTCTGCAGATCACCCAATCCATTAAATTAATGCTTTGTTGGCTGAAGTAAAAGTTTTGAGTCAAGCAAAACAAAAGCCTGGGTTTCAGGATACATATACCCTGTCAAATTGCATTTATCAAGATAAGGGTTATTAGAATCTTCTCTCTCTTGTGTGAATGAAATTGTAAGCTTAAAATGTCACTGAAGATTTATTAACCTGATACTCTTTCTGATAAGGGCAAAGAAATAGAAAGGGCAAAGACAAAGAAATATTTCTTGTAGCCTGATAAGGGTACAAGAAATAGAAAGTATGAATAAAGCAATTTATCCGTGTGTATACTGTAACCAAAAGATTCAAGCCATATAAAGCAGTATTACAATTATATATTGATTTCAGAACCTTGCCATCTAAAATAATTCATCTAAGTTTTATACCTATGCAGAAAAATGTCTGTGATTTGCAAAAAATGGAATAAACCTGAATTATCAAAATTCAGGATGGAGAACTGCTTCTTTTTCTGGAAAGCGGATGAAGTCCCAGTGTGAAAACTGTGTAGAGGAATCAGCACCACGAGCAGGACCCAGCAGTGTTTTCAGATGAGATAACTAGAGAAAGTGGTGTTTAAACTTTTTCTTCTGTTTCTATGCCTGTTACTGTCAGAATGTGGCCATAGTGGGGAGTGAAGTTCTCAAGTATTTCAGGTCAAACAGACCATTGTTAAAGCTTCATCTTTTTTATACTCCATGTAGTACACAAGGCAAATAAACACATTTCACTGCTTAACATGACAGAGTAAACCCTGCATAAGTCACTGCTTGGGCTTTGTCAGCTACTAATACAAGAACCCTCTTAGCACTTCTCCTAAGAAAGGGGAGACAACCCTGTACTTAAACTAGGCTGGTATTCACATTGCCACCGATGCTCTCACCAGCACATCTGTGCTCATATCAAGAAAAAACAGTTACAAGTAATAACTATTCCCTTCCAAAAGGCTTTCCCCATAGCAAGGCGGAAACTCTTAGAACTTGGCTGTGGCACTTGCCCTGCTGTTGGTCTTCTGCTTTCAGTCAGGCTCTTTAGCAAGAACTAATTCCCTTCGGATGAGGTCACTGTGAGACAGCTTGTGGTTACTTCCTTGGAAAAGACCTCAGGGAGTGAATTAGCTCACCAGGCTTTCAGACCTAAATAGAGAACTCTTAGCAGAGCTGGCAGGGAAAATGGCCATTTGTGCAAAGACTCCAAACTTCAGTTTTATATAGCATAATTTGCAATATAATTGCTCTTCAAACAATTTCATATATAAATACAAATATGTGTACCTATTTAAGACATATTTGACTTCTAATGATAATGTTAATAGCAATAAAGACTGAAACAATTCATATCCCATGTAATGTGTGTGACTTCAAGTGATCTTTTGGTTAACACAGGCTACCGATTATTTTCTTAACTTACAAAGGGATGAATTATCAAGTAGTGTTTTTTCTTTTCTATCTTCTTTTGTAATGATTCAATATTTCCATTCAAATCATTTTCACTCAAAAATGAGACTCATTAGGCAGAACTCAGTTTTCCTATGAGACTCTATCAAGCAGGTGTTACTTTTGCAGCAGTTAAGATGTTTGATAGCGCTACATCTTTAGAAAAGGATTAGTTGTGCTTTTGCTTTTTCTCAGAAAGCATTACATACAAAATCTACTAGCTAAGAAATTACTTTCTTACATTTTTCTCAGAACATAGCAGAAACCAATTTATCAATCTACTATAATTCTATTAACAGCTCAACTTACCAGTCTTCTCTGTCTTGTGTTTTGAACTTTCAGGTCCTGAAAGGCAGGGGCAGGGCCCTTCACACCGAGCTGTGATGGTTTTGCCAGAAGTACAGGCATGAAACTCCAACTTGCACTAGAATCGTAAAAAAAAATTTTGAATTAGGACAAGATATAAAAGTAGCAGCTGTGGATTAAACGAGAAATTGTGTTTAGCAGTAATGGTATTTGGACAGATTGCAAAACTTCAGTCTCTATTGAAAATGCCATTGTTCTCACCATTGCAGATAACAACAATAACAGCTTCTTCCTACGCAGAGTTTTGCACAGCACTTCTAAATGGGCCTTGAAGTTTTGTTGTTATTTTCTACTTAAATATATGGAAATGGCAGCATAGAAAGTTGGAACTATTTCTTTCAGGTCACCTAAGAGATCAGTGTCAAAGCTGGGAAGAAAACACAAACGTCCTGAATCCCATGTGCTTCCTATGCTGCATTACTATGTTTCTGGTGTGAAAACATGCCATCTATCACCTGGTACCACTAATGATTTATTAGTTTGGTCTTTTGAGGAGATGGGAGCTCTCAACTTCCACTGCAGTCAACAGGCTTGGTCTGAATAACATCCATGAAAAGACACCAATCCTCACAGTAGTGAGAACTGAAAGAAAAGAGCTCATCAGCTGATGAGACTGGTCCTTCAACACATCAGCTTCTCCGAACAAAGAGCAAATTTTAAATTATTCCTGCCAATAACTATAAATTGCCTTAACAGTTAACAGCACCATCCCTAAAAATAGCCATCCATCATGCAATCAACCCCAGAAACACAACAAGGTTGTAAAACTGAAGAGCGAAGATTAAACAATGAGCAGTATAGTTCTCTATTTCTGCATGTTGTTACTTGTTCCTTCCCCTTCCCTAAAACATCAGCAGATAGGATTTACAGCACCTCTTGACAGCGCATTCAAACCATTTAGGGCAGCAGGACATGTACAGTTATTGGATGAATGAGATAACTCAAGAGAATTAAGATTGCAAAAGTGTGCTAGTTAAAAAGCCCTGATTTATGACATACTGACTATACATAGCCTTTACTGTTTGCATTACATATATTTTAGTGCTGACTTTCCTCCAAGAGCTTTGTGTCTGTGAAGTTGTCCTCTCTGCAGTTACTGCCCCAAGGGCATTTTCCCCAGCAGCAGTTGTTGGAGACTGGACTAACTTATTAATGGTGTGAAAGAAAACAGCACGCACAAGCAGAAACAAAAATACACATTCTCTTTGGCTTGACACCTAATGAACTGAATTCAGTTCCATCTTTTGTCTTCAAGCACTGATTTTACCAGATGAGAATCTGATGGCTTTCAATGCAAGGGGGAGTTTTGCCTGCAGTGCTACTCCCTGGAGAGACTGCCTCCTGCCAGGGCGAACTGGAAACTCTGGGCTGTAAAATCCTTTTGATAAGTCTGAGTTTTATTATAGATGAATTATTTTATCATTGAAAAGTTGGCCAGAATGCTCACACAAGGTGTTCTGAAATGTGCAGCTTTTTTGAAGGCTGAAAGATACTGAACATAAGACCATGGTGTTACCCAGTGAGGATGCAATGGGCAACTGGAGCTCATCTAGCAACAGCCAGTAATGAAAATCACAGTATCATCTTATGTTATTTTGGTACAGTAGAAGCCAAGAGAACAGCACAGGATGTTGTTACAAGATAAATGCCTCCTGCTTTGAAAGTACTGCAAATATCTTGGCTTTGCCTCTGTTTGTTTTTGTTGAAAAAAAGGGCTCCTCTTTGCCCAGGCTTTAATCTAGCAGCAGGAGACCATTATCCTGTGCCTACATCCTATTCTGTTGACATTATCTCCCAGCCATTCTGAACTTCTATGGACCCTGGTGGCTGCACGCTCCGTGTGATGTTCTGCCCTTCTGATTTAAAAAACAGACGGCCACACACAAACACGTGCAAGCTTTAGCTTGCGCTTTATGCTGCTTTCTTGAAAGACTGAAGGGAATAGAAGTACTTATTTTTCATCTGTTTCCTCCATAAAAACACTTGCTTAATCTGGGCTGTTTGGGCAGAACACAAGCACAAGAGAAAGCACCAGCAGAAGGAAAGGAGAACACTCCCTGAGCACAGTCCTGAAGGCAATGACTCGTTCTGCAGCATAAGCTGATAGGCAATATGTTATTGAGAACACGGGCACAAATCTTTCTGCAGCTGGAGCTGGTCGTTTAACCCTTACAGAACATTAGTTATAGATTATTACATGTAATAATTGTAAATTATGCATCTAAGCAATTATACTTCAAATGCCACCTCTAAGATGGTAAGACCTATTTTAACCCCATTATGTGTAGCTGAGGAAAGAGCTTTACACTTGGAAACAGCAACGTAGTTTTTTTTCCTCAGCTTTCCTTAAGATTGATAAAAATGACAACTGAAAAGATAAAAAAAACCCCAAACCTACTTAAGAAAGGCAGTGGCTGGGATCTGAATGTGCAGGGCAAGGAGAGCTAAACTTGAAGATTGCAAGAGTGCAGTCATATGTGAGTAAATTTACACCTATGATTAAGCACATTATAGTCCAACTCTACCAGTTTGGGATGTTGGTTTGTGTATACATAGAACTGTGGTGGCAGCTTCGTGTTAGGGGAGGAAGATAAAAGAACTCCATTGTTTTAAATATTAAATTAGGATAATACTGATTACTTTTCAACACAACCATTGTAGATAAGTATTTTCCCCTTCCTGAATGAAAAACATGGAGGTATCACACTTTACAGTGAATACGCACACCATCATGTGGAATAACCTACATGAGTAGCTCAACTTCGGATTTAATGACATCACCTAAGCCAAACTAAGTGATATTCAGAGGCAGAGTGGCCATAGAAGATGTCTTGTGGATCAATAATGAGGTTTTTGGATGACTGCCACTTGATCTACAGTCTAGAAGGAGCCAGTTGGTTTTCCCCACAGACACTACGTTTTATTTTTCTGTTGGAGAAAAATCAAATGCCTTCTCTCCTTTAGCCATCATCATCTCCTTCTCACATGAAAGAGATACACAGTAAAGGACAAAACATAATAAATGAAGCGACGATCCAAGCTATCAGTGTTTAGCACCAAAAGGACATTACAATTTCTGCTGACATGAGCCATGAGGTTCCTTGCAGTCACTCTACACAGGACTCACTGGGAGCAGTGCCACAGTTTGAGGATGATGTTTCTGATTTCAGGGAACCCACCTCACTGGTGGTATGACTGCATATGCCTCGACTGTCTGCTGAGCTCTTCTAGCACAGCTCCCTGGGTCTTGCCAAGCTTTATGTTTCTCTGCTACCTCCCTGGTGTTTGAACCACATTTGTTTACTATGAACCCCAAAGCCCACATAAACATCTCTAAACTATTTTACTGCAAATGGAAAAGTAGTTCTGTTATTTGTTGTTAAATGTATATGGAGATCAATAAAATATATGATGGGAGAAACAGTTGAATGTATTCAGGGAAAATTCATAAATTAATTTATTCAACTAAGATGTGGGAAATTATTGCAGAGTGTGTTTTGACTAAAGTGTTCCCCTGAGAATCCACCACTCATATAATGATTCCCTCTTTATTGTCAGTGAATCTACAGCAATGTGTTTTGCATAAGCATTCACATTTGAGGGAGAAAGAAAATGGCTACATAAAATTTATTCTCAGTTATTTTATTCTTGTGTGTCAGTCTCTAGCCTGTAGTCCCTGCTAGAGTAGAATCTCGGTATTTTTTAATGATGTAATAAAGCAGTGTATCTGTCTTTATACTGGCTTTCAACTTTTGGCAAGCAGTTTTTGATCTAAGCTGCAACTAAGTAATATTGTTGAATAAGTTACTGTGATTTTTTACACAAGGGTGTATATTTGATTAAAGAATATCTACATAGACAGCTTAGTACAGTCTCTAGACCACATTAATGCCTTGAGGAGCTTTGCATCCTGACACAAGGAACTTGGGTATTTGGTTAAAATGCAGCCAGGCAAGGCAGCAGTGGGGTGAAAGAGGGGCCAGCAGTGTTCAGGTACCCAGATGAGCTGCCTACCAGCTGGAATTGAGTGATGCACACACTTGTGCTCTGCTGCAGAGCTGAAACTCCCTCGGGCAGTCAGGCGGCTACAGGAGAGCCACAGCTTAGGAAACTTCTCATTCCACCAGCAGATACCCAGCCAGACCCTGCTGAGATCAGCTTATACTCCCCTGCCAGTGGGGAACAGGAAGGGAAACTGCAACAATGAACACTTCCCACAGCAGAGCTGGGCTTTGGTGCACACCAACAATATTTGGCGCATTAACTGCACATGCTAGGATGAAGATGGACAGCTCACTCCGCAATGACATAGCTGTGCATTTCTTCATTGTGATTCTAATTACAGTATATAGGATAAATACTGCCAGATCCTGATAGCATCTTTCATGGAGAAGGCAGATGTTAATGAGAATCTGCTGCAGGTGTCCCAGATGGCCCGGGATATACTCGGCCTCTAATGCTGCTCCTGTTCGTAAGGCTACAGAGAGGACAGACAACCAGAGCACACTGCACAGGCTCAGTGTCCTGAGAGATCTCCCAGCCTCGATGAACACCAGGGAAGGGGATGAGGAGAGAGCACACTTTGGCCGGGATTCGGCAGAAGGGAGGCTCTCAGAGACCCTCATTTGGTCTTACTGGATAAAATTCATAATATGAAATCTACCATGTACAATTCTTGTAGTTATACTAATAAAGGAGAAAAATATCAGCTTCCAAACTTCTGTTGCTTCTGTCATTAATTGAAATGTGAATCAAAAAGAAGAGAAGCATATTTTTGTTGGTGGGAGTATGTAGGAATTACAGACAACACACATGAAGTTAAAGTATGATGAAATCTCTTTTGAGAAAGACTGGGAGACGCTGCAGCTTCTTTATCTCTCTGCAGCTTTTTACAATTCCACTGAGAATTACTTCAGTGCGGTGTTTGTTTTATGGTGCATCCTTTGTTCACTCACAATACGTCTCTTCCAAACTTCTGATACAAATAACAAAAGCTCATTATTTTCTACCTTATCTTTTACTAAGTACCTGCCACTGGCAGAAGCTAAAACTTCCTGGAATTACAGCATATAGTCCAGTGTTTCTTTATAACCGTAGTTTTCTGTACCTATCTGTCTTAGCAGGTAATTAGAATCCATTGGAATTCAGACATCCATTTGAGCGGCGTTGTTTGTTTACATGCTTTACAGCAGTGCTTGCCATTGCATCCTTAGCTAGGACTCTTATCAGTATTTTCCTTATAAGCCTCTGCTTCCAGTTTCGTCAGACAGAAAAAAAATACTATATTTTCAATATATTTAGTCCAGGAGACTTTTTTTTTTAATCTTGGCACAATAAAAAAGGTTTATTTTTTCTCCAAATCCCAAAATAAATGTCATATGGTGCACTCCTATTGCACCCTGCTGAACCTGCACATTAAAATAAGAATTCTGCAAACTTTTTAGGCTTTGTAAAACCTGAAATCCTCAAAACCACTGCCCATTTGGGAGACAAAGTCAGCAATGTGAATTTATGTTTGCAAAAAGTTAGACGCTAAGGTGAAGTCTTGGCACGAGTCTCAAATTTTGGGCAATGTGTTATGGCTGTGTGGTCCCTTAGCTCTTCTCCTCCCTGCCACACAGTTCTGCTGCCTCTTTGCTGATTTGCAAACCAGTCTTGCCCAGGCCCTGCTGCCCTGGGCTCTGGAGAAGGGCTGTGCTGGGACAGGGCAGAAGAGCTCTGTGCCTCAGAAGCGGCACTGAAAACAGACGATGCTCTGTCCCCAGAACTGGCCACTTGGGTAGGCTTTATATTGACAAAAGAGGCTGTTCTATGACCAGACAAGCATTTGTGCCAGCCAGTGTAGTCATCTCACTTCTCTGGGCACGCACTTTCTCCTGCTTGCCCTCCCTACAAGTAGGGCTTCTTGCCCTGCATATGCTCTACTCCAGGATGGGATTGGCTTAGGTTATTGCAATAAAAATACAGGGAAGGCTGGGGGGGGAAAATAGATAAATAAATAAAATCCTTTGTTTTCTATTAGAATAGCTACCAGGCAAACATATAGCTCTTTATCTTTGCAATAAAAGCTGTACAGAGATATCTTAAAAACCAAGAGTTCTAATTAGGAGCTCTGTTCTCCTTATGAGAATGCATAGCTGCCGCTGCTGCTATTAATGGGAGTTATGCATGCATACCAGCAGTGGAATAAACTCTAATTAACACAAACAATCTATTGGGTAAATACATATTGAGCCATTTTAGAAAACGTGTGCTAGCTGTAGCTTTGAAGCAGCTGTTATAGCCGATTGGCTCAGAAATTCCCCTTTCTGCAAGAAATGACATAAAGGACCTCATTATAGATCAGGTAAATAACAAATATTTGAGAAAGTCTCTCATCGCACACTTGCTGACAAGCTCATGGTTCGTAATCTGCTAGAAAAAGAGAACAGCTTCTAGGTGTTGGGTCAAGGAGGAGGAAACCCAGGTTCCAAGGCACTGATATTAAATAGGCTGAACAGATTTATGCAGCTGAATGCAATAACACCAAAAGGTCTCATGCAGCAAAGCTCTGAAGACCACAATCCACAGCTCTGTCCTCTGCAATCCTGCAGCTCTAATGAGAGCACGCTGCAGGACTTTGCCCTCAGGGTAAATTAACCACGGAGCAGAGGGAAAGCATGGAGACCCTCCAATCTCTAAATACCCCTCTAAGTCAGGAGGTCACACCGTTAATATTGCAAACCTTGGGTGCTCCAAGCATATGGCTCAGGTGACTAAAATTAAGCTTGTCAAATTGAAGATTTTAAAACATAACTTTGTTTTTACAAAAATTAAAATTTTCAGCTGCTCTTTTTATTAGGTCCCAGACATATGCAACCAATGAGTTAGATGGTTTTGACTCTTACAGTGTAAGTTTAAACAACTGACTGCCAACCCCTGAGCAACTGGAAAGACAGAATGTTTATCTTCCAGGAAGAAACAATTGGTTCCCGGCCTGGGCTTCAAAAAAGAGCAAGCTGTGTTGCAAGATACAGCTATCATGCAATTCAGAATGGCATTAATTGTGTGTTTTGTGGCTCTGCACTATAATTAGAACTTGTGCACACACCTCTAAAAATAGGTTTCAACTTCTCAGCAGTAGAAGAGCAGAAAGGGCTCTGCATTTTCATCAACCGAAGTCAAAGAGCTGTTCTAGAACACAAAGAGCCTGACTGCTCAGTAAAAGGTCAGCTCTGCTCCTAAGAGAAGTTCATGCCTCTTCCTTAGCTTCAAATTAGCACGTGAGAGATCATTAAAAGAGAGCCTGTGACCATGAAGCACGAGTCCTGCGCACCACAGCCAGGAGGAGAAGGGGCAGGGCCGTGTGAGCTGGCATGCTGACAGGTCAGCACCTGGAAGTGATCCCCAGGGGTGTGGAAACCCAGGGTGACAGCTCTGGAGCAAACTATCTGACCACACGGACATGAGTATAAGGATTTCCAAGTGCCTGGCCATTGATTTGTTTCTAAATCACTACTTGGTTGATCTTTCCTATTTGTAATTGGACTCAAAGTAGCCAACTCTGCATTTAAATGTTACCCTGCTGGATAAAACTAGCCGAAGAAGAACAGACTCTAAAAAATAAAAATAAAAATACATATATATATTCTCCATTTCCCAAACTGACTGAGACCTGAAGAGTTAAGTAGGGCAGCTGCTTGCAGGCATGTTGAACCTGAACATGTTCAGTGTTTGAATGGCAAGGCTGCAAACCTAGGAAGTAATCATGTACTCCTGCTGCTAACTGCCCTTACAGACAGAGAAAACTCGGCTAATTTGGGGACTTCTAGACAGACTACTGAAGGACAAAGTTCTGTTTTAATACAAAACAAATTGCCCTGAGAAATAGCTGGAAATCAGGAGGTTTTTTTTTAAATGCAGCTAATTGCATCAGCTAGACTGTATGGCATATAAGGTCACGGTGCTGGATACAGGAGGCAGAGGACATTCAAGGGACCATTTATTAATGCAATGTAATGATGAAACTTGAGGTCAGGCCTCACCTCGAGTACTGTGCACAGTTCTGGGCTCCTCACTTCAAGAAGGACATTGAGGTGCTGGAGCAGGTCCAGAGGAGAGCAACGAGGCTGGGGAAGGGACTAGAAGGAAAGTCTTAGGAGCACTCAGCTTGCTGTCTGCAGATTTGCTAAGGGTGTGCTGGATTGCACAATGTCGTTGATGAAGATATTAAACAGCACTGGTCCCAGTACAGACCCCTGAGGGACACCACTTCTCACTGATGTCCATCTGGACCATTCAACCAATTCCACATCCACTGAGCAGCTCACTCCTCAAGTCTATATCTCTCCAGTTTAGAGAGGGATGTTCTGGGGGACTGTGTGAACACCTTACAGAAGACCTGCTATCTGGCAGCAGCTAGTGCACGAGGGTAGATCCTCTGACAAAGTTTAAACAGTGCCAAGTGCCAGGTACATAAATCAATCTGACCCGAGAAGCTAAGGAAAAGCCCTGAGGTCTCCAGGGTGACCAGGAACACAGTTATCTTCTCACCAGTTAACAGCAGGGCAGAGCTCAGCCCCACATCAGCCATCAGCAGGACCTCCCCAGTGAGGTAAATCCAGAAATCTCCCTGCCAAAGGAAGAACAGCGTCACCAGAGGAGACACAGATGGGTACGTCTCTCTGGAAAGAGGAGACCGGCTTCACAGGCATCACTTTCCATCTTCACCCCTCTGCTCTCACCTCTACAACGGCCTCCCCAAACCCGAGTGGTTACTGTAGTGGGGTTAAGAGCCAGCCCCCATGGCTGTGAAAACACTGAACACACATCAACACAACCAAAGAGACGATTTTATTTGGAGGTTTGGTCTAAATAGTTGTTTCTTCATTGGCAAACTTCTTGCCCCTTCAGGATTGTCTAGTACCAGACAGGGCCTTGTTGGGATTTTAACTGTGAGAAAACTGAAGGAAGCAATCCAACCAGCTGCTCTCAGCAGTGACAGCATGGTTTTCCAGCTTTTCTGATTAGTCAGGAACTCTATTTCCCTGTTTCAAACTGTCAGATCTCTGATCTGTGAAGGAAAGCTGGGCCGCTGCTTTACCTGCACCTGCAGAAGCAGCAGCTGCTGACCCACCCCCTGCTAAACATCCTTCTTAGACAAGTTTTGATTTCAGCCACACCACCAGAAGCTGGAAGCTCAATGCTACCTGACTGGATGCAAGGCAATCTGCCCTGGTGCTACTCACTGCCTATCTCCACATTTCCTAGATATATGCCAGCTCTACATCTCCTCAGCATCATTTCAAGTAAAGGTATGTGATGAACATACCTGAGCACCTCACAGACAATTCCAGGAGTTAACACTGGGCCCAAATTAGATGTTCTGGTCAGTTAACAACACAAAGGAGACAAATGCAATCTCCTTCAGGGTCCTGAGGAGCTAAAACCATTGAGGCAATGAGCTGAGCTGTTTTCCCCTCCCTCCCCAAGTCCAGTGCTCCCAGCTCCATGCTCTAACATGAGTTTGGATCCCTAGGCTTGTTTGGTTTGTGGTTTTTTTTTTTTCAACAAACCAAACATAAGCTCCATTAAAAAGCAGCATGTCCACCACTGCAGCTGCCTGCCTGGAGACCTCTGTTTGTTCTGCCCAACACAGAGTGTTCACGTGTGCCCACAGGAGCAGGCAGCATCCAGCAAGTTCTTCATCTGCTGAAGCCAAAAAGAGCATGAGAGATGGGAACCATGACACTGGGCGTTATATTTGAGGGTTTTATTAGTTGTTCTTCTGCAGAATCAAAATATTTAGCAAATTACTTGAAAGATTCCTCAAGACTGTTGATATTTTATGTATTCAGAACTTGAACAATGTACAATGTAATATTTTGAACTATCAAAAACAAGCCCAAACCTGATTTCTAGTACTAGGTGTTATTATGTAATCCTATAGCAGTGTGAAAAATGGAACTAATGCAGTGAGTATATTTGTTTTAAAGAAAGTGCTTAAAAGAAACCTCCTGCATCACACTGAGTATTATTTAAAACAAAAAGATAACTGATTTTCTAGCAGGGCATTGTCTTAAATATCCTACAAGCCTGGGGGATTAAGAACACTGAGCCCCATCTCTCTGCCTTCAGGTTCAAGAACCAATACAAGCTGCAGTGCCAGGTGGAGTTCACAGCTTACCTGTTTCAAGAGAGCTTACACACCACTCTGCATTGGATGCTCATGTCTGGCAGAAGTGTTGGATGCACGGGTTAAAAAAAAAAAAAAAAAGAAAAAGAAACACAAGAGGAACAGCTTCTCTCTTTATGCATAGCAACAGTTTCTGAACCAGTGTTTTACTAAGTTACAGACTAACTTTCAACCAAAAAATAAAACTCCATTGCACTAAGGTCAAATTTAACCAGTTAATCTGGACTGTGACACAGTCAAGTAATTCAGTACAAGCAGACACCATGAAAGCAGCTTCAAAGAACCAAAGCATCCTAGTTTCAGAACCAACTTAATACTCTGTCCAACTCCAGTGCAACAGTGAGCAGGGCCAACCACTCCCATCTCTACCTATGTACAACTCCAGTAGAGGTTAGGCAGTCTAAACTCTCCGTGGCCAAGCTGGAAAAAGGAAACTTAGGAAAGGACACTTAAAAAAATTTAATTTAAGAAAGAAAAGTCTCCTCTCAGTGGGAAGAGAATGGCTGGAGTGATGCGGGCGGGTGGGCTTGCTT
>WUAM01000239.1:2918922-2947188 GCA_024336885.1 Actenoides hombroni | reverse complement strand
CAGTTCTGGGCCCCTCACTTCAAGAAGGATATTGAGGTGCTGGAGCGGGTCCAGAGGAGAGCAACAAGGTTGGTGAAAGGACTAGAAGGAAAGTCTTCTGAGGAGAGGCTGAGAGAGCTGGGGTTGTTTAGCCTGGAGGAGAGGAGACTCAGGGGGGACCTTTAAGGGAGGTTGTAGTCAGGTGGGGGTTGGGCTCTTCTCCCAGACAACTAGTGACAGGATGAGAGGGCATGGCCTGAAGCTGCACCAGGGGAGGTTTCGGTTGGATATCAGGAAGCACTTCCTGACAGAGAGGTGATCAAACATTGGAATACACTGCCCAGGGAGGTGGTGGGGTCACCATCCCTAGATGTGTTTAAAGAAAGGCTGCATGTGGCACTTAGTGCCATGATCTAGCCAATGTGGTGGTGTTAGGTCATAGGCTGGACTTGATGATCTCAGAGAACTACTGAGGCTGGAAAAGACCTATTCTAAACCAAATGGTTGCCATTTTGTGAAAGAACATGAAAACAGTTTTAGGCAAAAAAAAAAATCTATCTTGCCATATAGAAATTAAATTTGTTTTTACAAGTAATTTAGAAGCCAGTTCTGGAAACACTTCGGCCAAGGAGGGGGGCATATCTTGGCTGGTTTATCATCTAGTAAGAAATTCCAGTGCTGGGTGGAGCAGCAGGGGCTAAGCAGGATTGGAGCTTGACACAGAAGAGTCAATTCCTAAGTGGAAACGTTCATGCAATCCTTATTTCAACTCTTCCTTCACTGGCTGGCGGGACCAAGACAAGTTAAAAGGCAAATGAAGACACAGCACTTGTGTCACTGTGAATGTCTGAGCCAAAATAAAGACACAGAATCACTACGGTTGGAAAAGACCTCCAAAATCATCAAGTCCAACCATCTATCTAACATTATCATGATCACTGAACTGCATCCTGAAGTGCCACATCTACAAGTTTTTGAATACCTCTAGGGATGGCAACTCCACCACCTCTCTGGGCAGCCTGTTTCAATGCCTAACGACTCTTTCAGTATAGAAATTTTTCCTAACATACACACATCCCTCCTGCTCCCTGAGAGGCAACACAAAAGACCACCCTGCGTTAAATCTGCAAAACATCAGGCTTGTCCAATGCTACCACCTGCTAGTTACCACACAATGGCTACTACAAGGTAGGCACACACTGTCCTCTCTCCAGCAGAGTCATAGTCTCAGATTGAAATCCAGGCTTCAGCCTGAGGTTTGGTTTTGCTGACTCTGCAGACAATTTGAGTACCAAGGTGGTGCCCATCCTCTGGGTCGTGTGACCTGGTTCCTGTGCACAAATGCAGGAGCTGAGGTGTTGAGGAGACATTGCAAAGTCATCCATCTCCATGGGATAGACAGCTCGGGCTCACAGGCAGCCCAGCCAGAGGTGACTCTGCAGCTGAGCCTCTTCCACCACAGGGACCCACTGCCCAGCTTGGCACTAACTTGGGGATCCCTGAAGGACACTTCCATGCAGAGCATAATCATGCACTACGCCTGGTAATTACTGCTGTGAACTGTCTTTGGACATGTTAATTCTCTGCTCAGGAGCATTTGCAGGATCAGAATCCAAATGCAAATATAGGCAGCAATGCTGGCTAATTTGAGGAAAAAAAAAGAAAAAAGGGTGTATCTTATAGCCCATATTCTGTATTCACACAGAAAAGCATTTCCTATCACTGTCTACTTTTTCTTCCTGCAGAATTTACACTATAGCTCACTAACGATGCTCATTTTCTAGCTACACATGGGAGTTTTTGCTTTCCAGTAGACTAATCTGCCACATCCCAAGATGTGGACCTTAAAAATCCCTTTCCTACTGCATTTGTTTTCTTTCATTTCTCTGTAGACATTATATTGTTTTTGTCTCTGAAATCATTCTCTATTCTAACTCTTCATAATTATGAGTTATGAGTTCACAGCTAATAGCGTTATTCAAAATGGAAAGAAGCTATGTAGTTTTTTTCTTTCCTACGGCCAGAGTCATCTTAGTTTAAAAGTAAAGATAATCACAGGAAAACAATTGGAGATTTGGAACCATCAATGCAGCTTGAAATGTATTTGCCATGTAATTGAGAAATATTCTTGTTCTGTAGCCATTTACTGATCACATGAGAACGATGATTTGTCATTTTTAGTTGCTTCAAATTACTAAAGGCAATTTAATTTCTCTCGTGGAGATGACACATCAGATAACATGAACATAATCAAGAGGTAACGATCTGTGGCTCTATTCACAAACAGATACTCCAGTTACCAGCTAAACAACTGCCTCCATATGGCAGAGGAAAGGCAATGCAAGGCATTCAGATCCCCAAGCACAGGGTTTCCATCCAGGCAATGACATTTTAAACAGAGCAATTTAGCTATGCCATGCAGCTCTATCAATCTAGATTTCAGATGAGGCAATGCTCCATCTACTCATTCATTCTCACATCCATCTGTCCATACCTGGGCAAAAGGCAGCAGCTGGTGACCACTGTAAAGTGTAAGCATGTCTGCTTCAGGCTTTTAAGCAATTGGTATGATGGCAATGTCATAGCATCTCAAAAATCTCTCCATCAACTCTACCCATCAGTCAGTAACTGCAAAGTCACCTGCCTTCCACTGGAGAACTATAGCACATGAGGAGCCTAAAGGAAAGAACTGGGTCCTGTATTTACTACTGTATTTGCAGCTACTGTAAAGGTGTCTGGTGCATCTGACAATGTTATTAGGGACAAGATTCTGACTATAGCTGTAGAGGCTGAGAACAGTTCAGAGGTCATTTAACCCCCTCTCCAATGTACATATTTTTTCAAAAGGAAGTTGAAAAGTTGCTTGAAACACTGGTGAATTAGTCTACTGAATTTGTTCTCTAGCGACCTTGCCATAAATAACATGTAAACTACTGTGTCATATTCCTAAAATTTTGTGCTTCCCAGGACCTGTGTTATAAAATTATTGGGTAGAAGGAGAAATATCTGGAAACATCTGAGAGACCACATGGATAAGGGTCTGCAGAGCTTCGAGGAGAAAAAGGACATGTGCCAGTCTAGGTGCTGTACTCCGGCCTTTTCAGCTTATAGATCCTTAGCTAGCAGTGATGTCTTAATCACTGCATTTTTGTTTCTATGAGTAAAAAATGCTGGGAGAAAAAGAACACAGATATGCTGAAAGACTACCCTGGCTTGATAACTTGGCAGTGCAGTAAAGCAGTCAAAGTATATTCTTCTGTATTACCAGACTCAGTAGTTTACTTGTGCTACCAGGCATATGGCAAATATACAACAAAGTCCTGAAGTGCCCCTGTAAAAGGGGAAACGTGAGCTTTTACAGCAGGCATGCTTGGTTTTCAGATGTTGCATCATCTGTTTCGAACCAAATTTTGTCTTTGCCTGTGAAAGGCGAAGGTCAGTCTGAATTTTTCTGTTTCCAAATAACATCAATGACAATAAATTTCAGGAGGCCAATCCTCTCCTCCAGAATAGTTATCCCATTCCTTTCCCATCAAATCTGTTAAATGAACTAGTTCATCAACAGGTTTGCCCTGGTGTCACTGACCATGACGTGGCTGTACCAGTGTTCATTCCTTGTTACCAATGTATGAAATGTACACTGTCAAAGAAACTTTCAGATCCTGGAGAGAGTTTTTGTCTCTTGTTTATGCACTAGTATAAAACATGCAGTACTACTGCTCTGGTTGCTTTCAGAATAGCAAGAAGAGTTAAGTGCTAGGAATTTAATTGATTTCTCAGAATTTTTATTTTATGAAGAATAAATCAAAACAAAAGCCAAACTGAAAGCCTCAATGCTAAGAAGCGCTGAAACAAAACATTTGGCTGTTACAGTAAAGAAGCTTCAGGAATATATTTTGGAGCATAGCAACCAATAGAGAGTAAGCTGGCTTAAGCTTTGAAGTTAAAGCTTTCAGCAATGCTTCTGATTTCTAAAGACAGCAATAGAAACAACAACAAATTAAAAAAAAAAAAAAAAAGAAACACACCCCAAACAGCCCCAGGCCTAGTTCTACGCTCAGTAGATGGGCTCACTGTGAAAGACACCCATACAAAGACAGCAGAATTAGTCTGTTTGCTCAGAAATCAAGTAACCACAGCTAATCTTTTTGCAGTATTATCCTGTTTTGGCCTTTAATAAATCTGCTTTAAATTAAAGACGTACCCAAGCCAAGAAGCACCTCCTTTGATGTTTTAAATGGCTTAAATAAGCTGTTTGCTCATAAAAGCTCAAAATATGAATTCTGAAACTTGAAAAATAAGAACCAAAACTCTTTTTTTCTGCATTAAAAGGCCAGCACCTATCAAGAAGGTCAGAACATTTAGGAACACAACTTTTAAGCACCTGAAGCATTAGTGCATCTTGGGCCCATGCATGAAGGGAAAAGATCCTGGAATAGAAGTATTTTACAAGCCAGTTACCCAAACCCAGCTAATCCCCTTGTTTTACAACCGTTACACCACATCATCTGGATACTGGAAGAAGGAATTTTACATTTTAACTGAATGCAGGCATGGAGCTTGGAACAAGGAAACTAAATTAGCAAAAATGACATTTTTATTTAAGCCTGTGTAATTAGCTATGAGTTGGCATAATAAACTCTATGATTTTTGTGTTTCCTCTTCCTGTCAAGAACACAACTTTCAATGCTTGAACTTTGGCAAATGATTCGTAAGGTAAATAACATTTTTTCCCCCATTTTGACTTGGGCTGCAGAAAGGTGAATTTTAAAAATAATAATGGCTTTGCACATAAAACGTACAGCAGGCAAGCTGAACAACAAACATGATCAGGTTGTCCTTTAGTGTAAAGGTAACTGTAGACAGGATTCTATGCAATTGATGGATTTCCACGTTCCAACCATCGCATGCCAATTTGATTTGGCAGTCACAACTGTGATTCTCATCAAGTTAGAGAAGGAGCCCTGTGATTACCATCATCCAGATTGGTAGCTTTCCCAAAAAGAACAAACACTGTATTTGCAATCCTTACTTATTGCTGACTTCTCTTCAAAGGGTGTTTTCTTGCTCAGTGCAAAAGCATTCATTGCACAGGGCAAATCATCAACCAGCCACAGACGGCTCAAGAAAAGAAAGCTGCTCAAACTTAGTTGCTTTGTGCTTTGATCATCCCCTTCAATGGAAATTGTTGCAGCTTTAGAGGGAACTTCCTGTAATTTTCCATAAGCTATATAAATATGCAGCAGTGTGCAGGTGTCACGGTTAAGTGCAAGGACAGCACATGGCTCACTGTCCCATGGCCCCTCTCAGTCCTTGGAGTAATGGGACTAGCTCCACAAAGGTAATAACAGGGGAAAGCCAAATACCATAGAACACAGCACCCACACTCAGCAGGTGCGACCAGGACATTTGCCTTCATTGACACTTTTCCCTCTGCCATTCTCAGCCATATGATCTTGATCCTACAGAGTCTCCCCCAGGCAGAGGCACCAATCCTTTTCCCTTCAAAGTAGGTAGGGCAGAAGATCCCCATCTCTTACACATTTTTGGCAAATTAATTCAGCCCAGTGGGTAGCTGCCTTCTAGGTCCTACTGCAGTAGGAAATGACAGCCAGCAGTGAATATTACTGAAGGGGAGAAATGCTTAAAACATTTTTAATTACATTCACTGTAGAAGAAATAAATACCTCCATTTAAGAAAAGCTGAATTACAACTTAATCTGGTTCCTTGTAGTTTTCACCTGGAGCAGTACATATTATTCCCCTCCTTACTTCCTTCAGAATTCTCATTAACCTTTCTGTCAAGACTGCATTAAACATGTCTTGTTAATTCACTATGTTCTTTGAGAAATCTGACATCGAGATGACAAATGCTTATCTAAAAAAACCCCTCTGGTTTAATGAAGCGCATAAAAAAAAATTCTAGTTTACAAGGCAGGTTTGATTTCCGCTTTGCTACTTCAGTGAGTTCAACAGCAAGACTATCTGAACAGCTTCAGCATCTGTCCTTAAGGGAGAAGAAAAGGTCATGGACCCTGAAGAAATGGAAAGGCTTCAAGAACCTCCTCCACTGTTGAAGCATTTTTACTGTTCTAATATGACATTCTACAGCACGTGTGCCTCCTAAATAAAGGAAGCTGCACCATTAATATACAGCGTTCTTACGCTCACACTTAACATAGGTCAAGGCACTACATTTCTCAAGTGAGTTTATGTCCTTGTGGGCATTTCTATTGAAAAGTTGTTGCAATCTTGGTGCAACACAAGGTAAGGAAAGAACATTTATATTCAGGTAGGTTTTGTCAGAGAAATATTGTATGTTCTAGAAACACCAGGCAGCTAACAGACTATTTGTTAATCCTCAGAAGAGACCCCAAAGCAGTTTAATTGACTGGTATTGATGTATTACATCTATCTTACTAAATATTTTTTAAAAAACATTCAGTAAGACAATTCTGCAATGAAATTACCATTTATATGGCTTTCATCCACAAAGGAGTCAAAGTCTTATGTATATGTGCATAATTACTACTGCTCAAGCACAGCCAATTCTGCACCAGGAAATATCAAATGCTCTGCACCAGCACACAATATAATGGGTTGTATGAAGGGAGCAATGATATTTAAATCCAGAGAGATAACACCACCCAATTAACCAGATTAGAATACTAAACATACACTCTAATACATGGGGAGCTTTCAGATTTTTGTTTATTTACTGGCTTCCAAAAACTCAGTCCACTCTAGCATGGCTTTAAGCCTTCTAAGAATACTTTTGTTTTTCTTACATACCTTTCTTGACCAAGCAAAGTAGTTCACAGACCCTATACCAAGGAAAGTAATTCATGGACCCCTTGTCAGATGCCCACAGACCACCTGTTAGAATCCACTGCTTACTTGAAAACATAACCAACGTGGCAATCCTTCTACAGGAACTCTTTGGTTCAGATTACAAAACTGGTTCCTGGTAAGCCTTGTGTTTGTACCTGGAAATGGGAGTCTGCTTTTATTGACCTAGCTTAGTCTTGAGTGGCCCTAGATCCAGTAATAAAAATAAAACTTTTCTCTGAGTGAAAGGAATAGTTGGAAACAAATTATTTCAAGTTGGAAAAGCCTTTACAGAACAAATTCTGTAAAAAAACCCAAAACAAACCCAAACAAATCAACAAATCCAACCCTTACAACTGAATGCTACAGGTTTTTGAGAAAAGTATAATATTTTTTCCACTGATTTCTGCTAACAGCTGCATATAATAGGGGATACCAACTAGCCAAAACTCCTCAGCTTTTCACCATTTAACAGGCCAGCTTAAAATTCAACAAGTTTACATTAAGAAAACTGTAAGAGTAGAACTGCAGATGTCATCATAGTCTGGACACTAGCAAAATTACTAATTCTTGGGATTTATATATTTGTAGCCTCCAGCTGGCCACTGTGCTGAGGTTTGTAGCATATATCTTATTCTCCAATATAAATTCATCAAGAGTGAGTGAAGCTTATTAGTAAAACCTATGTGGTAGCTGCCAAAGAACTCTAAGACTCCTGAAGATTAAGCGTTTTCATGCAATGATATGTATGATAACCTCATAAATATTAGTAGACCCTTTGAACTGGAAAACACCATCTATTCTAGCTTTTGTGCAATATTACAGGACTGAGTAAAATAAAATACAGGAAGATTCCTGCAAAAGTTTACTATCATAAAAGCTTAAATAAAACTGCAGCTTGAAGTCCTATTCGCATGCTTCAAAAGTCCATAAAAAAAGCTTGCAGAATGCATTTACGCTTTTGAAGAGGTTTCAGTCCACTAGGTTAAGATATTTTCCTCAAATATAGAAAGCTCAAGAATCAAAAGATTTGCCTAGATAATAAATCAGTATTTTTCATATAGTATCAAATAGCTATATACCACTGACATTTGAACTAGTTAAATCAGCAAGAGATTTTATTACTTTTAGCAACTCCCTCTGAAAAAGTTACTTCATAGAATAATACAACAAAGCTCTCATGGCTAATACCACACATTTTGTTGACCATTTGTTGATATGTGCACTTATTCCCCATTTGCAGAAACCTTACATTCGTTCCAAACAGCTGAGCTCAAAGCTGGTCATGCTGCTGTGATGCTCCAGACTAAACCTCCCTTTTCCTCCCCTCATAGGTCTGAGGCATTCCTACATATCCACAAAAGAGCTCAGAAATTAGCTTTCTAAATGGCAATACATCGCCCTTCCTGAACACTTTGAGAATAATAATACTGTAAATTAATGCAGAAGCTTCACCAAATTAGAAGTCAAAGATAACTGCTTTTTTGGAACCAGTTTCTGGAATATTTCAGTATTAAGCCTTGAAACCATTTCTTGCAGTTGAAAAAGACCTGCATGTGGTTTCTGCCACAGTACCTGAATTGTCCAGAGGATGTCACCTTCGAAATGCAAGGAATTGAGGCATCTTTGCCGAAATCCTGCTTTTACAATTGAAACTCAATGCACAGAGTTAGCCCTGGCTCAAAGGCGAGGCTGGAAAACCGAGTCCTAGAAGCAGCATTAGCCAAATACTGCAACATGCCTCAGACAGACACTACAACAGCACCTTTTCTCATACAGATTTGGAAAGGGCTTGACTCCCACCAGAATCAATGAGAGTGAAGTTTATCCCACTGATGACTATTGCAGTTTGCCACATAATTAATGCCACCAGTGACTAATACTAGGTATTTATAGGGCTGACACCCAAACGAGATTTGATCTACTCCACCTGCAGACATTTAATGCCTTAGACACTAAGTTCTCAGGTTTGATATCTACATGTCTGCCACACAGACTTGTCCTCTTGGTCTTGCAGTGCTACCAGTTATCCTTTGAGTTGCTGCTGGAAGGACTGTCTTCAGAATTTAAACATTCAAATGTCATTTTAGCAGCAGTATTTTTCTCTTGAAAATGAGTGAGACTGGGACTATTTTGATGGGTGTCTTATTTTAGCTGTTGACTTATTTTAGCTATTCATTAGCTTATACAATCACTGGGAAGTGTATATACATATATTAAAAAATATTTTTATTAAAATGCTTAGAATTACACAAATGTATTAGTTGCCACTATTTGCTACACTTTCTGAAGGTACTATCAGAAGACGCTGAAATGAAGGGTTGTTGTGTTGATTTAAAGCAATACACTTCAGAGACTTTAGAGCTTGCCTTACTTTGTAGCACCTGCTCCTTTGCCCTAGATAGCATGGTTAGCATGTCTGAGTCCCCATTTCCATGGGGAGAGATTTCATAACATGTGTATTGGCCTCCATCCCTTGGGAAAAGCATTAGTCCCTTATTCTGACCAGCCACATGGATAAAGCCTCACTGCTTTTCAACATTCTACTAGTCTCTCAGTTGTCTCATCTCAGTAGGGAGGGCTGCCCTCAAAGTCCTGAGGAGAAGAGGTAATATGGATCATTTGGTTTAAGAATGAAATGAGAATGGGTGAACTGTGCAGTCGGAGTGATGCTGAAGGATGACAGCAGCGTGCAGAAGTCAGCTGCAGCCCTGTGCATGGGATCACCAGGGAAATCTATACCCCAAGCAGTGCATAGGCTGATGGTTAGAAACTGAGGGAACATGACTGATTTGCACAACTCCCTATGTAGAAAAACATTTAATTTAAGGAAGATTAGATTGTCACATTCGCCCCTGACAAGAGTGCCTGTCTAGCAGGGCCTTGAGCCTATTCTGTGGGCTAGGACTGTGCTCTAGCCAAGACCTTAAAAATATTCCAACACAGGCTGTCACCAGTGCTACATTTCCTTGTCACTCTGTAAGTGTGACTGATTTGCCAAGATCAAGACTAAATTCATGATCAGCAGCAAGGGCACCTAACATGAATTATACAGCTGGCTTTCCTTCCTAGCCTCCTGGATAGGCTAAAGAAAATGCTTTCCCTGCATACACTGTTGCTTTTTATATCCACACCATATTCTCTGGGTAACGATGCATGACAGCTCAGCTCAGCCCACTGTCTCCTCCCTGCTCCCAAAACAAAGATGATGCTCAGTAACAAGAAGGCATTTGGCTATTAAATATCAAAGCCTGTATTAGAAAATGTATTGGTATCCCGGCAGAGCATCTTGTGCCCTGGGATAACCTGGTAAAAACAAGAGGGAGTGGTAGAAGTGGTGATGATGTTTTGAAATGAATTTAGCACTGAGGAAAGTGACTGTTTGCTCAGTGCAGGGGCAATGCCTCTGCAGAGAGGCCCATCTACGAAGACAGAAGAGCTCTCCAGTGCAGATAAGGGGCAGGAAAGAAAGCACAAAAACAAGGAGACCAGCAGATTAGAGGAAAGAAGGACTAGGAAAGGAACTTTCCTTTCTCTTCACCTTCCCAGAAACCATGGATACAAAGCTTAAGCCACTAAACAGACAAACAGCGCATCCAGGAATAGTCTGTGAATTCAAAGGAACAGCATTTAAGGTTTCTAATAGTGGTATCCTGGAGCTGACCAGGAGCTGGGAAATGACTGTCAGGGGAAACACAAAGCTTAGAAAGTATCAGATTCTGGGAAGCAGCAAATGATTCTCCTCCCAAACACAGGATTCAGCCCGAAGCTGAAGTTGTAAAGCAAGGGAGATGGAGATGAACAATGAACAGAAAAATTCAGAGAGCGTTCTGAGCTTCTGCAGTAGTGAAAGATGATGTCTTGAGCGTATTAACAAAGCAATAAATCCCACAAAGTAATCTGCCACCTTTAAAGCACAATGTATGCTTAGTCTTGAAAGTTTTCGCCCAAGGGAAGATGATACTGGAGTTTCAGTGTCAGCTCACATCTCAGAACCTCTTCTAAAGGTATCTTTAAGTAGGTTGCTCAATTTACTGGTATCAAATCTTGCAGTTTACCAAAGTGGCACAGTATCTTCTCTGAAGAATTAAATCAAAGTTTTTGATGGACTGGGTTTCGCTTACCATGCCAATGTAGAGATAAACAGTGATAATGAAGAAAGCTTTTTTTTATTCTAAGCCATTTCTACAGAAGTTTATAAGCTTCACTGCAGACAGTTATTTGGAAGTCAACAGACTTATTCAAAGCTTTCACATTCTATATTGTGTGGGCTCACTCCTCCACTGAAGACACTGAAAACTTTGATAGTGCATCAAAGAAAAACATTAATTAAAAATGCTTCTGATTAATTAAAATAGAAAGTGACAAAAACTAGACTTAAAAATCAAATTTAGATTAGATATAAGGAGAAGAAAAAAAAGCAGCTTTCTAGTAACTGTCTTACTGACAGAAAAGCTATGAATTCAACTAATAGAAGACCAGAACAAATTACAAGATTTAAAGGTTGAAATACCAGTAAAGTATCACTGATTATCATTTAAATACTGTTGCATGAACCTGTGGGATTGTTTCACAAGGAAATAAGTAAATTCTTATTTGTTTTTCCAACCAATGCAATCACTGTTGTTCAGTGGCAGATGAGCCTGGGCATTGCTCATAGCGACCTCCCACTACTTTGTAGTTACGATTTAGGTCTGAAAATTACTTTAACAAAAAACATATGGAATCAACAAATTGAAGAAAAGAGGCTGAAATTTAGATAACAGTAATGCCAAGTTTATCACCACAGTAGAAATATGATTCACTTTCACCAGTAAATCTACAAGAGATTTTCATCCCTTCATCCCTGAATTACAGCCATCACATCATCTAAACCCATATATTATTCATACTTCTCTATTATTGCAGTAATCTCAAAAAGTTGACTAAAAAAACCCAAACAAACATCTTATCATGGATTAGACTGTATTTCAATATCAGACAGCAAATTTATGGCAAATAATAGTGGTGTGTTGGAGCCTTTTTTTTTTGGCCCAAATCAATGGCCTTTGTGCCCCCAAAATCCTGACCAGCTTTCCTGCTAATTGCAGAACACTAATTAAACAACAAAGACCTTCTGTTATCTATTTTTGGATGCTGCAAGCCTCTAGCACAGATGGAAGGTGTTTGTTGCAGACTGAATTCAGACAGGTCTTCTGCTTAATCCTAACCTGTAGTAACAGGAATCAGTTTATATATTATTCATTTTATTAATCTAATATTTATCTAATATTTCACTGTATTTGATGGCAAAAGCTATCTCTGTGTATGCCATGAGCCCATAATATTCTTGCTCCTTTAACACATCCTGAATTAATCTTTACATGCCCTATTTCCATTTCCCAAGGATCAGCTTTTTATTATCTTTTTTCATTATTAATACTCTATATGGTCCTAAGTGAACACAGTAACACTTAACTACCCTCAACCCACAGTCTACCTTTTGGCACCAGTAAGAACACCTAGCTGGAGCTGCAAGACTAGATTCAGGATGTCCTATAAGTAAAATTGCTGCTGAAAAGAAAGTAGAAAAAGGTCTTTAAAGACTGAAGTGTCCCCATCTAACTCCTGTGTTAAGCACCGGGAACTACAGGATAGCTTTATCAAAAGCACTGATATCAAAGCCAAACAAAATGTGCGTATAAAAACCCAAAGGGTGCAGAATCTCACCCCACTTCTGGTGCACAGCTGAAATGGCAATCCCTGTGTCTGGCAAGAGTAACTGGACAAATGTTGTTGAATTAGTAATACCAGCAGCTTACAACAGGTAAAGCTAACTTCCAGTTGAAAGTACACTGCCTGCAGGTCTTAGCATTGACACATTCCTTGCCACCACACACAGTGGTGCATCCTACAGCAGCACAAGCCTTCACCCTGGTTTCTGTTTAGCCCACATTGCTATTTGGGCTGACCACATTCTTTGCCTCCCAGTTGCTTCTCCTGGGCAAGCTGCCCTCTTGTAGGCAAAAGGTATGTCAGAGAGCCTGCAGATGATGTAACTCAGATTGGAAATGAAGGATCCGGCGTATCAGGTAATTGCTCAAACTAAATGCAACAAGATTTAGAACATGTTTTTAGATTTAAGGGAAAATGTAGTCTTTAAATGACTGCCCTAGAATTTAGGGGCTTAAAATGAAACATTACTGCATCCGATCAAAGAGTTACGTAACAAAAAAAAAGTTATGTAACTCTGCTCAGTGTTGCCTGTGCAAGATATATTTAAGTAATAAAATGCACTTCTGATACTAACCCTCCTATCCAGGCTATGATGACAGGTTTTAGTTTTGAAAACACAGCAGTCTCTGTACAGGCTTGCAGTCCCCTTCTCTTGTCCTTACAGAGACTTCTGCTGGTTATTTTCTACTGCCTGAGGCTGACTGAAACTGAAAGGGTTTTGAAACCAGCTGCAGCAGAAGTTGATCATGATGTGCATCCCTACAGTTCCAGGTTTGGCATCCAGCACAAGCCAGACTGTATCCCAGCCTAGTGCAGCACATCAGCTGAAACAGCCTTTCATTGCAGTCTCCTTACAATTTAAATTGGCTACAAACAATCTGTTAATGTTTTCAGACTTCAAGCTTCACACTGTAGGTTACAGCATTTAGCCCCCCTGGGTGGCAGGTGCCTCTTTGCCATAGCTTTCTTGAGAATGTTAAACACAGACACTTTACAATTGGAATTTCTAGCAAGCAGCCTTCATTTGTGTGAAAGGAAAGATATTCCTGAAACAACTTGAAAACCTGAAGTTAAGAGGGAAGAAGTCCATTAACAAGTTGATGCCTTGATCTACAACAAGGCTTTTAGCACTTTATCTAATCTAATTTGTATTTAATAAGACAGCTTTTCTCAAAGAGTGCATCCACAATCCCCAGTAAGAACCCCTGCGAACGAAATTAATGATCTCATACTTTCTGCAGAGTTCAGTTTTATATCATTAGATATTCTGCTTGAAATTTATAGATAGTCCTGGTTCTGCTTTTGCCTTATAATGATGTCATTTCCACTGATAATTAATCCCCTTGATTAATTCTATTTGTTACTTTTAGAGAGGCAGCTGAGAGAGCTTCCACTCATAACTCTATTAGAGTTCGGTCAAAACAAAAAAGTTGCCCAGAAAACCAAAAACAGACAGTTGATTATGACCTGGGTCAAGAAGTCTTGCAAGTTATTCATTCACTGAATCTTAACCAAAGAGTGAAAGAAGTATACTTTAAGTCATACCCAAACATGACTAAAAATTTGAGGATTTGACAGGCAAAATAAGTGATTGTACACTCATTTCAGGTCTAAAATATCTGGGGACACAGATAGTTTTCACATTTTCTTTTAATATCCTGTTTCACTGAAGGTTTATCTCACTCCTATGTGCTACTGGTGGCCATAAATATGCAAAGATCACCTCCATCCTCAGACTTACCGTCACCTTTTATCCCAACCACATTCTGAATCATACTAAAAGACAAAATAACGTCTCA
Organism: Actenoides hombroni; assembly: GCA_024336885.1. Lineage (NCBI taxonomy): Eukaryota > Metazoa > Chordata > Aves > Coraciiformes > Alcedinidae > Actenoides > Actenoides hombroni. Next base: position 2,932,867 of record WUAM01000239.1, on the reverse strand, counting down.
CACATGTGACAGCAGATGTTACGAGTCTATTCCTAGCCATTGGAGAGGCACGTAGAGGTTCTGCGATTGGTCACGCTGATCCTCTTCACTAGTAAGTACTGGTGAAAGTAATAGCGCAAAAATAATGGATATAGGAATTATGGGAGACAGTCTTTCACATTCGAGAGGGAATTAACTGTACCAACACCTATAGTATTGTTTGATTTTTTAATTTCATAAGTAGTGCTGTGCATTTCTGGATATACACCCTTGCCAATGCCTCTGTTTGAGAGCAGCTTTTCTTGCCATTGTCTCTCTGAAAATATCACCGGTTCCACTTTTACCTTAGGTCAATATTAAAACTGAAACATTACAATCAGTTTCTGCTTGGCAGGGTCAACAGTATCGGTCTGTACATAAATCCTACAGATTGAGGTAGCGTCTTTTTGTTGATAACCTGAGTTTTAAATTTAGGGGCAGGACTAACTTCAGCCTCAAGACATATTGGAAAGAGAAAGGGGAAAAATGAAAAGCATTTCAATGACTACAATTAAGCTTTGTTAATAGTCTCATTTTGTGAAACAACATTGGAAACTCTCTCTACCTTTTCTCTTTTGTTCAGCCATGCCAAACATTTATATTAATTTGCCTTTCTTTCAAGCTGAGATTTTGAAAGAATCTTTTATTTGTTATTTATTCTCAGTCTCGCGTGCAATAGTGAAACCAGGAAAAGTTTCACACAAAATTCCTGATGTTATAGTAATGCTTTGAACTAACCAAGTTAACTCAGATCACACAGTTGAAAACTAACCACACAAATCTAAAACCAGTGAAGTTTCTACTACATCCTGGTGAAGTGGGCACAATTGTGGGTGTTGGTGACATCAACTGTAAGACAAAGTGTCCACAGATCTCTCTATTTGTCATGGGCCCTGTGTGCCAACTGTCTGAGAGCAAGCTCAGCTGCAAAGGCACCGTGCTCACACCAGAACACATGCACTGCAAAAAGCATGGTGCTGAAACACAGAAGTGTAACTGTTACACTAACCTGGCCTTCATTTGAGCAAATACTGTAGTACTTTACGCAGGTCTTGAGTTCACCCAGCAGCCAGCTTCACAGCAAAGCACTTGGTATCTATATCTGCTAGAGCTGAAGGTGCTAAGCATTCCCCCAGCTACTAAATAGAGTTCTACTGCCAAGGGAGAGCATCCTGCACTACAGATGGGTGCTGCTTCAAAGAGGTCTTTTTTTTTTTAAGCTGCTATTTGAAATCCAACTATGGACTTCAGGTCTTGAAATCTGTTTTCTACTTTAAGCATGATGAAGGAAGAGAGCTGCTTCAGAGCATTTACAGCCAGAACAGAAACGGGTTTTCACAGACATTACGCTGTGTCATCCTAAGCCAGCGATGTGCGAGGAAGCTGTGGAAAAGATGCACTTTACCACATGCAAGAGGAGGACGCAGCTATCAACTAACTAAAAGGTCAGATACCATCTCTTCAGTTAGCTGGACCAATCTAACACTTCAGTTAGAAACCTCTAGCTAGTTTCAGTTAGAAACAGTCCAAATATAATACAGAAGATAAAACCCAAAAGATTCACCTAAAGCCCAAACAGTACATGGTGGCAGACAAAATGTATTTTATAATGTGATTACATGTCTGTAAGAAAAGAAATTCTATGCCTCGACACAAAACACTAAGACCGCAGGACAGTTTTCAAGAACCACATGGGGCACAGCTGCAGACAGACATGCAAGAGCAGAACAGAGATACTCTGCTGCTGAGCCCCATCACCAGTTCCAGTTCAGCACCCCAGAGCTCAGGCGGGGGTGGATGCAACCTGCAGAAGACACACAATCAGACAGGGAGGATTTGCGTGATGCTGCCATGTATTGCCCCAGGACATGAGATCTATTTGCAGAGTAAACTCTGCAAGGCTGGGCAGAACCCCAGATTAGAACTGCATCCTACACAGTTTTCCTGTCTTTTCTATCACAGAAATTGGAAGAGACAGCTTCAGTAACAGTGCCACCTCCCCTCTGAAAGCTTCTGCTTTTCTATTAATAATTTCTTGCATCTCACTCTCATCATGAAATGGAATACAGTGTGATATCTGTGCCACTGACCAAAGAAAGCCATCCCCATCCCCATTCAATCTCTTAAGTTTCTAAAGGCTCTTTACTCTGTTCATGCTACCTGAGGAAACTTTTCTTTAAAAGACATTTCAACACTCTCCCTGTCATATCACTTATTAAAAAAAAAATAAAAATCTATTTTGACCTGACAATGCAAGTTACTGAAAGTCTTTTGAGATGTCTGTTCTATCTACCTGCAGAAATTCATACCAAAAAAATCTCACAACCAGCATTATTGAAATCTAAACGAGGAAACTTCCCTTTTTCCTTTATTTCCCTACCTTTTCATCAAGATCTCCTGCAAGAAAAAGTGAGTAGAGCTGTCTAGACCTATAGTGACCCACTTCACATTCTTTTCTCAATTTGGACAGGTAACAACAATGGAAGACAAAACTTGCATTAACAAGAAAATACCCTCCACTGCCATACAGGCAGAAAAAAAATACATACCTTTTTCTTCTAGGGGAAAAAAGAAAAAGGATATTTGCAGCAGAAACTACTTTTACTGGAATTACACTGCTGCAAACTAGAAGAATATATTTTTGACTGCGATCCTTTCTCCCTATGCATTTATTTCTGTAGGTAACATGTTAAAATGGGTAAAAGTACACATAATTAGAGAACAGTCCAAAGCATATGGAACCAAAAATTAATGGCTATAACAATATGGATTTTAAACACTTTCTCTGCTTTCCTCTATTTATCATGAAAATATCACATATGAGGAGAATGCAACTAGTTTTGTTCTCCATTCCCATTTTGTGCAGTATTATCTCTGGGAAGAAAACACTCAGTGAATCAAAGAGATCCACTTCTATCACCTAATTTCCAGTAACCGGGCACAGTCCCAGTATGTGTAGGTTGTTCTGCAAACAGTGAAGCTAAGTCCAATTTTTCTATGAATTCTTGTCCCCTACATCTTCCCATCCACACTATAATAATCTCAGCATTCTTGTCTCTCAGACTCTACCCTAAGACCCTCAGTTCCAAATCACCTTCTACACCCTCTGTAGTTGATCACTGCAATGCTCCTGGGTCCTTTCCACAAGCTAAACTCCCTCCTGCCGTTTCCTTTGTTTGGATGGAGTAAAGACCTTAATGCAGATGACCTGGAGGTATAAGAGGGGAAAATGGAGAAGAGGATATGAATCCTTGACAAGAAAAGGTCATCTAGAAGTGACCAAATTCTTATATCATCACCAAAAGGTAAACTGGATGACTCCACATTTTGAAGATTTGGAGGACTCTGTCCCCAACCCACCACTTTGTTTAAAAAAACCCAACAAACCAACCAAACAAAAAACATGACCAAAAAAAACTACTCATCTCCTCAGGAAGAGCTGTCAATCTGCAAGTTATCATTGAGGAGGTTCTCAGCTGATTTCCAGCCCAAATTATTGATAGTTTGAGGGCCCATACAGGTTCTTCTCCAAATTCTGCCTTTGATTCAGTGAAAATTCATAGTGATTTTGATGAAAACATTGTGAGCTCTGACGGACATTTTTCTATAAAATGCTTTCATGGAAATACTTGTATCATTCCACTTGCAACAAGTATCACAATATCCCCTCAATACTATGTGTATAATATCAATGTGATTTCTAACAATTATGATGCAATTACTCTGTGCATTACTTTTAAAAACTCAATTTCTACATCTATACTGCACAGATTTTTTCAAATAGGAGAAATGTGTTCACTTGTGCACTCTATACCACGCTGACAACTCATTGAGTAATGTCGACCCTAGAATGCATTTTCTAGTCCAATTATACTATAGGGGCATATTTGAGCATGATGCATAATACAAAGAAGATACACACATAAATCCCATTATTGTTAATGGAAAATATGTGCCTTGCACCTCCCATACGCTGTTTAAAAAAAACTATGCCCCACAGAATCATTTTAAATAACTCATTCTACACAATATGAACCTGTTATCTAAAAATCTGCTCTATTATCAAGGGACAAGAGACAGTTTACAAAGAACAAGTCTTATGGTTTCAGTCCCTTTGAGTTTCTAACATTTTCTTTTGAATACTAAAAATGTAAAGCAGTCTGTATCATTCAAATAACCTAATTTTCCAATCTACCTTCATTAACATTGCTGGCTGAAGCCAATTACAAATGCCTTAAGGCTTATAGCCTCATCAGCATAGTGTGACAGGTCAAATTTTATTGTTTGCTCCATCCATCATTACTGACACAGTAATTCAAAGTAGAGAAGGCACAGTCTACTCACTGCTTCTTCTTCCTCCCTGTGCACCTGCTGTAATTTTAATGTAGAAGCTTACTTATAAAGCATATTGTCTTCTGTCATTCAGTGCAGGCTTCTTTCACACATGCAAGAAGAAAAAGCTCCATGTTAGGCTTTTCTTCAAGCAGCATCTAATGTTCTCTCATTTGGGGAAATGTGACCGAGTAAGTCATCACTGGTGATGCATTTCATCAACAAATACTTGTAATAAATCTAATGCAATGTGATAATGAAAATTAAAAAAAATAGAACCAACAACAACAGGAAAACAAAAAAAAAGTTTGAGTGATGTAAAGAACTAACCGAGATGTCAATTTACTGTGTAAAACATCACTGATGGGCCTACATCTTCCAGCCTAAAGATGGGCATGTAACTTCATTTTTCAAGACACTAATGAGATGCAGTCTCATTTAATTCAATGGGGTTTCAGCACATATATTGAAAAAGACTCCCTAGGAAAAGGTTGATTTTCTGAGATTTTGGAATACCAAGCAGCCAACAGTAGGAGTGTTACATATTCACATTTCTAATTATTGGCAGTAGTTACCTAGGCACCTAAAAAAACATTGTCTTCAATGCTGTAGGAGTTCATAAATAGGAAGGAGAAAAATCAGCAACATTCTAAACATGATTTCATCCCCCCCAAATCATGTGGGCAAATCAGAAAGGCATAGGGAGCAAACGTTTCCTGCAATGAGTTGCCCTTCTTCAGCATAAGTCTTTGCTATGTAAAGGAAGTCAGTATCCTTCCCCTTTAAAAAAGGCTAACCAAAAAACCCTCGCAAAACACCGAAACCAGAATGAAACATGAATCTAGATGAACATTATTTTAACATGTTACAAATTGTCATAATGAAATCCCAAAATACTCACTGTTGTTTACCAACAACTTGCTGAGTCTTTTAGATACATACGACTCAACCACATACCCCATCCTCCACTCCCCCCACCCCTCACAAGTTTCTTTGGGTGATCTGGTAACAGTTGACATGTAAACAGGAGAAGTTGCATTATCATACAGCAGATCTAATTACTAAGAGACTAATTACTGCTAAGAGTCCACAGGACTCTTGGTGGGTAAACATAAAATGAATATATCCATAAGGAAGATACATTTAAGTGAATCCTATTAATTGAATTCTATCAAATTAAATGAATTCAATAATAAAATTTAAAAAAAAAGCATATAAACCACTTATCTCAGGGTGGGGGGGGTGGGACGGACGGGACAGTACTGGTGAAACAAGATAACCATCAAGAAGCCCTGCACTTCCACAGCACCAGAAACAGAAGCTCTTTCAGTCCCTTTAGAGAGCTGTACAAATATTATCAGAGCCATTTGGGAAAAGTGGCTTGTAAAGAATTTAAGGGAGTTGGATGTGAAAGAAGCAACCTTTATGATGACGCCTGAAGAGTCATCTCTTCCTGACACTCAGTGATAGTGCACATTTGTTGGAAATCTGAAGGTTATTTTATTCTGCACAGGTTCTTATACTGCATTTCCCAGCATGGTATTTATACACTACTGCTGCAGCTACATATTGAGAACGTGCTTTTTAGGGAGTTTAGAACAATGTTTTCTCTGTACTAAAGCTACCAAAATAATACGAAGAATGAATTACTACTTGTAACAACATGCCTAATAGAGACATTTTAATCATGATTTCCTCCAGATTCTTTGGGCTGAACCTGATAATTAAAACATTCAACTCTAACAAGCCTTATCTATGGTAAAATAACAGATTCAGGAATTAAAGAAAAAATATATGGATTTAGAAACTGACAAGATACGTTAATCACAAAGAACCCAGCCTGTGCAAAGCCAAATTGTTTTGGACTGAGCAATGTTGGAATATGGAGAAACAAGCTAAAAATACCCTTTCCCTGCTAGGCAAGGTTAGAGAAAGGAGATGGACATTGCCATTCCCCAATTAGACCAACCTACTTAACCCATAGTCATTAAAACTTGGAGATACAACTTGGGATAAATTTTGCTTTCTGGCAGGGCCTTTCGTTCACTGGCCACAGTAGAGATAAAATTCCTATGACTTTGAAGTCACGTCTCTTAAAGGAAATTATATCAAAGAAGAACAAAACCAGGCTGTGATCCATCTAACTTGGTCCACAGAATGCCTCCAATATTTCTCTATCCTGCCTTTACACAGAAGACAAGAGACTACCAGCCTCCTGTAAGACCAAAGCAATCCCCTTCTATTTCTAACACTGACCAGTGGCTTGAACAGGGTTTCAAGTAGCCAGTTTCTCATATCAGTATCCTCTGTATAAGAGGATTCTTCATGGTATTAAAAAGTTGTTTTGTTTTTTTACCCCAATCTGTATTTGCAGAACTGCATCAGTGAAGACTCCTTCTGCAAGGACTAAAGGAACAGCAACAAGCAGCCTCTGAAAGAGCATCATGTCTTGGGACATAGCAATTTCTCATTAATTCACAGAATCTCAAATATGGCAATATGACAAAGCAGCCTTGACCCTGTAAAAAGTGCCCAGAGCTCTTTTTTTCCCTTTATCTGTCGATTCAGTGTAGAAGCCTCTATTTTAGCTGTTCTCACAATTCATGCTATGCCAGGTGAAGTGTCTTAGAAACACATATACATTCATAGAGTTTAGCCGAGAAGCTGTCACAGAAGTATCCACAATGCACAGATCAGTGGTTATATAGGCTTGGTTTTTCCCAGTTCTCATATAAAATTGGTAGAGGATTGTCTGGGATTTTGCATTTACTGACACCACTGAAAAGCAAAAGCTTCTCCACTTCAACATGAAAACTAAATGGGATTTGAAAGGAAGCTCAGGAATTTGCTGAATTGCATGGTTATTTGAGCAGAGTTCAAAAATTGTATTTCCCAGCTCCCTCAGAGTTTAACAGAGGGCTACTCTAATCAGAGGAAAGCATAGACCTCTTTGTCCTGGTTTGTTTATTTGTGGCCAAAACACCCTGGCAACGCAGCACTGGAAAGAACATTGAAGACAGAAAGCCATTTTTTGAGTACAAGATAAATGTTCTCATAGCATATGCAAAAATACCCTTCAACGTAACTACCTTAAGACCTGGGCAGGGATTACAAGGTACAGAAGAGCCCATATCTACCTTATTCCTGATTCTCTGTGCACTCCTTGAGACAGCGCAGAGGAAAAAGACCATATAACCAACAGGATTGTCTTTAGGATAAACGGTGCTTCATAAAGTAACACTTCTCACCTTGTGCTTCAAGCCAAATAAACTGTGCAGCTGCAGCAGGCACAGTAGAAAGTTCTATGTGCTTTGCCTTCCGAGAGACAAATTTTATTATTTCGGACTTGGTTATGCACTAACAGCTTCAGAGAGCTTATGGATTATATGACTTGAGTCTCACTGGCTCAGATTACAGTCTGAGAGAATATCTACCTTTTTGGGAATACAGTAGCCAGATGTGCCCTAGTCAAACGAGTGACCTACAAAGATACTTGGCATTAGGCAAATTCTAGTTCAACAGTGCTCTGGAATCTCCGTGTTGTTATTTGTGAGAATAAAGTCACTAATACTGATAGCCTTACACCAGATATACTGCTACAGTTTGGAAATCCCCTACAGCAAAAATGAATCAAGTAATGAAATATGAATGAACGTTGAAAACCTACTACTGGAGTAAGGAAGTAGTAATGACTCTGTAAAACATTCTTACTGTAGAAAACTCCATCAGAACAATCACAACCCATGAAACCTATCCAATATTTGAATACTCCATCAAAAATCCTGACCAGTTGGATCAGAAAACTCCTGGACACTTAGCAATAGTGCTGTCGTGTCTTATACAAGCACATTCAATTTAACACAAACAACACCACCTAAATCAGACAAGCTTCAAAGTAGCTTTCAAATCACTACTTCAAATTAGCTCTCCCAGTGTTTTATTTAGGGAGAGGGTCCAGATCTGTCCAAACTACAAACAAGGAAAATGTGAATTGCCCAGGATTCACCCACCTTATTTCCTTAACTGTCCCTTAACAAAACCTGACGCAGAATTTAATCCAATTCTTGATCTAACTGATGAAAGGACAGGTCTCAATGTTTGCTAAACCTCTGCCGAGTATCTTCTTTACCATCAGGAAAGGCCAAACCACAGATAGGGAAAGCTGTGCAACAGCACCTCCAATTTAGAGGAGAGGCAATCCAGTTCATAATTGGATTATGAAAAACCAAACCATGTTGCACTAAATACTCAACACTTGAACACTAACAAGTATTTGTTAATCATGCTTCTGAATACAGACTCCTGGAAATTAAACATAGCAGCCCACATATTTAACTAATAGTGTCTTGTTATTTTGGCCATTACTATTTTTTCCCCATTTGAAAACTGTTGAACAACTATTTCTCTTGCAAATCCCTTAATTTCAAATTTGTCACATGATGTCATGACAACAGGAGGTGATTTTTCCAAACAAAAAGATACATGATCATGGACTTAATTAGTTTGCAATGATTTAATTAAAATTTCCAGAACAACAGTGTATACCTAATTAAAGCATAATAATTACACCAATGTACCTTTCCATCTTTGAAGGGACCATTAGTCATTGAGGTGGTATGTTTTGTAATTTAAGATCATCCTTATTTTCATTTTCTAATTAGTTAAGTGCAGTCATTGTCATGTTCAGGTAATTGCTTTATTAACTAGCTTAATTAAACTTCCTGTAAAACCAACAGCTAGAGTTATTCTTCTTAATGTTTTGCTGACAGAAACATTAACTAATTACATAGTACTCTTTATATGTCTTTCTCACCTCATAAGCTTATTTTGTTAGTACTTTAAAGAGCTTTGAAAACTCTGACTGCAATATATTATGGAAGTGCTTTGTATTGTGAGAGAATTAAATAGAGCTGTTATACCCAGGAAGGAGCAATTTATCTTTACAAAGCTTTATAATATGGGAGAGAGCATGCACATTTAAAAATATTTGTATTTTAGGCAATAACTAAAGACTCAGTGAAATTTCTGACAAACGTAAAGCTATCGAGTTCAAAGTTTACAGGAAACGGTTATCAAGAGTTTAAGTTCTCAGAAAAGTAATAAAGTCCAAAAAATGCTAGGAACAGTTGCTGGAAACAGTACAAGGACTGAGTAGATACACACCACACCTGTGTTCAAGTTCTGTCATGTACAAGCACTGAATTACTGCTGCAAATAATGAACCCCACCACTGAGATGTAGTTTGTCACATGGAAAATAAAACAAAAACAAAAAACCCACCACACACCACAGCCAAATACCTTCATCCTCTTCACTTTTGTAAAGCAGGTGAAATAACAGATGTCAACAATGGAAACAAGTTTTGAAGGCACTTCAGAAAAAGAACCAGAAAGGTTTAGTGCCTAAAACTAGTGGTGAGATTTTTCAATCAGTACAACTCCCACGCATGAAATCAACTTAAGATCCATCAAAGTACTCAGTACCTTGTGTCTGCTAATGCAACAGTTCAGATGACACTTCCAAATCCCTTGTAACACAAGATCTGGACATGTACTTCTCATAATTTTCAACATTTTCCCATTATCTTTGTGTTGGAAGTCGACACCTTTGAATATTTTACAATGGAAGATGAAAGAGATAAAAAGATTCCTTGGACTAGCCCTCACATTAGTTGAGATGCTAAAGGCTTCCACATATTTGGTGGGACTGAGAGACCAAGTTAAAAATCCTGAGCCTCTATCTAAATTGACCAATAAGTTTAACCATGGTGTTTTGTAGTTTACTTTTTTACCCCTCTATGACACTTGGGTTATTGAGTGCTTTAGACTGAATCACTCTCCCTAGTTTTATGAAGAAATCCTTGCTCTAGATCTATAATGTCTTTCTTTAGGAAGAAAATATCACTAAAGAAAACTAGTTTTGAGGAAAAGCCATTCAGCTAGAAAACCTCAAGAAACACTGCCACAGTGAATTCTTGAGGACGCTTGGACCTGCTGTTAACTCAACACCTTAACCTGAGTGAGGATGATGACTGTTTCACTCTTTTTTTTTTTATCTAGTATCAGTCACTGAGCATCTCTAGAGACATCCAGGCATAACACCATATTTCAGTAATGGTTGTCAAGAATATGCCACACAGTCTGTATTTCTGCAGGGCCTGTAACATTTCCTTTGCTGCTTAACAATCGGCTACCTTCAGAGAGTCCTAATCTCTTACAGTCGAGGTGGATGGGCATAGTCACTTCCCAGAATCACCACCACTATAATTAACATAAGCAAAATGCATTACTTTAAAATGCAATCTCCACAGACAGCCCTAGAGTGTAACAGTCTAAGGATCATCAAACAGCACAAGCCAGCAAGATGATCATGCTTTTGCTATTTTGCTGAATAGCCTCTATGAACTGAAGATTTTATTATCCAGCAATGAATAAGACAACATTTAAGAAAACAACTTAAAATGCATTTTGTTACTTTCCTGGAATTGAATACTTAAAGATTTCTTGAAGTTTTTATAAAAGAATAAATCAAAGTCCTCCACATTCCTCAAGCTCTGTTGAACATCATTCCAGATCAAATCTTAATTTTGCTTTGAGGAGTGAAACTAAACTTTGAAAGGGTAGAAACTAAAAATGCCAAGCAATGTTATAAGGAATACTCAGGACCTTTTTAGAATGAAATTTCAACTGAAGTCAAAGTTGAAATGGAAAAGGAATATTCTCCTTTCTTAAAGAGAAGTACTTTGATGAAGAGGACTATGTAAGCTCCATTATCAGCTTGCCTTATCTAAAGATGTGGATGACTCGACTTTTGTATAAGAATCCAAGAATCACAGTAGTTCAGCCCTGCAATTCCTCAGCCTAGTATCCTGTCAAGTCACAGACCCTTAAAAGCAAGGAAACTACAAAGGAGTAAAAGAAAGAACAAATAAGAAACAGAACAATGCTGAACTACACCAATCATCCCAGCTTCTGGTCATCACTGGCTTATGGACTCAATGTGGCAGAGGTTTACTGGCCTGCAGTGGATCCACTCTCCATTAATACAATTCCCATTTATGTCTTTGGCTTGCACAATACTGTGCTGCAGTGAAGTTCACAACTGTACTTTGAGATGAAAGAAATAAAAAAACCTTACTTTATTTTGAAACCCCTGAAAATTATAATTTCATGAGATTATTACGAGTTAGAACATTCTTTTTCCAATAACAGTTAAGACTTCATGTAAAACATGCTGAAGTTAATTCTGTGCCTCTTTGCAGATTCCACACCTCTGACAACCATTACTGCCCTTCTCTGAGCATTTCCTAGTTCTGCCATGCCAGTGTTGAAGTGAGGATAACCGAAGGCAATGAGAAGTCCAGGCAATTACAGAGAAACATAACAATGTGTTGTGCTTGTTCTCAATTCCTTTTTTAATGCTTTATTTGCATTTGTGCCTGGCAGTGATCATTACAATGTCTTCTGAGAAAAGTCAGGATTATTTTGAGATCAAGTCGCTAAATGAGAGTCTACAATGTGCATATTTGGTAACTTTTCCTCTTAATGTGAATTACTGTGCATTTACTGACTCAAAAATTTAATCTGCATTTTATCAGTCATACTTATGTTGTATCCTTTACTTCACATTCAGTTTTACCCAGCTATCCCCAGTATAAGCATTACTGACAGCACTGAATGGCAGCCCCCGGTCACCAGTGAAACACTTTGATGCTGCTCTGCCAGCCCACGAACTCTAAACCCAAGCCCCGTCTCCCACCTAAGCCCCTGCTGCACTGGCAGGGAAAGACAAATATCCAACTGAGCCAGGACGGGTGGAAATGCTGGAGTGTACGTGTATCCTGCCTGTCTGTGTGAGTAGATGGCCAATACACAATTTCAGAAGACTTCTTCCGCTGAAATATAGTGGCTACTCTCCATCTTTTGTTTAGCAGCTTAGCAAGAATCCTTTCATTTCCCAGCATATCACTACATGTTCATCAAACAGCCGATGCAGAGCCCAACACAAATACGTACATACACATGCAAAGCAGTGTGGTATTTGTCCACCTTTTGGCATTTTCAGTCAACACTAGACCACTGTGGTGCCAGAAAGACTTGCCAACAGCACTGCACATAAGAGAACATTATCAAAGAAAACCTTTGATTTTAGTGACTTAAGGGCAAAACAGAGGGGTCACGTTATCTGGTGAAAGCTAACGGTGAGTTTGAGGGAAGCAGCTGTATTCTGTTCATAAGAGATACCAGAAACCTGTGATCATTACTCAAAAATGTTGTTTGTTAGGACCGTTTAGTTTTAATGCTTTGCCTAATTATTTTCACCTCATTTTTGAAATTCCACCCCCACCCAAAAGACAATCAGTGAGGTAAAGCTTTTAGAAGAAATTGTAGAGACAATGATGTTCTACAGGTTGCTGCAGATTTACAGTGTGCTGTACACACTCAAGAAAAACAGTCCCCCTTGAAGCATCTCCTTGATATCGCATAAAGGTTAAACGGACGCATATTCTCTCACTAGGACTGGATGTTACAGAAACATTTTCAATTAGCATGACACTGAGGAGCCCTCAAAAAAATATTACAAAAAGCAATTATGAATCCGCTATGTGCTGAGCAGTTGCTCCTGTGGCACAGCACTCCCAAAGCACTGAAACCCTGCCTTCCCCGGGCAGGGGTACAGGGACAACATTTGAGGAAAATATGCTGCACCCAAGAGACCAACAAGATATTGCAATTTTTAGTTGCTAGGATGGGAGCAATTGATAGTCAAACACATAAATGATGATGAGAGAGTTGCTTTGGAATAAATCTCTTAAAAGCCTCCTTTAAAAAAAAAAAATATCCGACTCAAAGGCAACTTCAGGGAGGTATATCTTTGATAGGCAAGCATGTCAGCAACAGGAATTGTTTGATGCCTTCATTATAGCTGTCAGGCTTATATTGTAGTCACAATAGTTAGGCAAATTTATGACATTGGCAGAATTTCTGATGAAAAACATTTGGATCTTATGGTAAGAAATACAGAAAGCCAAAAAAAAGGCTCCAAGCTAACAGATGCAGGTAAGATGCACAGAAGTGAGTTCAGTACGATAACAGAATACGCAATGAAAGCTGTTTACTACAGATTATTTTATACACTCTCAAGAGTTCACACAGAAAAAGTTGCTTTCAAAATAAACCCAATTTTAATCCTAAAGAACCAATGCTAAATTGCTTCATTACATAGTTTTAGACATTATTAATGAGTAAATTAAGATGTAACTTGGAGCCCTTTTTCCGTAGTCTGTGTGTGAAAGGATGAGAGAGTTTCTGCTGATTTGCCCCTTTGGCTACACAAATCCTTCAGCCAGAATACAAGAGAGGCTTAAGTGAATTAGCCATGGCATCATTTTAATATTTGTGTCCATAAATGGATGAAGAATTTAAGCTGCCCAGCTGAGAAGATAATAAGCTGCAATATCATCATCACTGTTACATCACAGGCTAGTGGGTTCCCCCCCCCCCCCCCCCCCCCCCCCCCCCCCTCCCCCCCTCGACCGACGCCGATCTCGTCACCTCTTACGTAACGGCACCCCCCCCCCACTGCCCCACTCCCC
>WUAM01000239.1:2879732-2913424 GCA_024336885.1 Actenoides hombroni | reverse complement strand
TTAATTTTAATTTACCTTGGAATAGTCTTAGAAATTTTGAAATTTTAAAATATTAGTATTTTAAAAAGGGAATAATTTATCTTAGAAACCTGGAGGGCATCACCAAAGAGAATCACAATCACAAGATAGGATGTCAGAGTGGATATGAAATGCATTAGCTTGGTTTCACCCAATACTTCCAAACCATGGCACAAAGTTAATTTTCTTACCATTTACTGAACTGATAGATTGCAATTAATTTAATTATTGAGAAGACTCTCTGCAGCTGATTTCTCTTGTTGGTGGAGTCTCTAGATGAAGCTGTGGTGAATATAGTATGATATGATTAGGTGGTCTATAAAGACATGAAATTAAAACTGGGACCTTGTGAATTTGATACAGAATGTGCAAATTGAGATTATCAGTATTCAGTTTTGAGACAACAGTATACAAGAAAACATTGTCATATTACATTCCAATAAGCTGTATAATATTGCTACATAAGATAATGTCTATAGTTAAGAAAAAATGATAAATTATAATGTAATTTAAAATGGCAAATCCTATCAACTTTTTTTTTCTTTCAATTAATAGCTGTCTTATCACTGCCAGCTAGAAACAGCTCAAATATCAACAGTTTCATAAGCAAGACCAATTCTGTGCTTTTATGTAGTTATATTTGATTGCCCAAGTGCAAATTCAATTGAAGCTGTAAATGACTTTAGTGTTAGTAAGGATGTAAAATTCACTAGAATTCAGAGTTTAAATCCAGAAGAAAATTTACAATATTAAGAGTGTGTTGCTTCTCTTCAAGACTAATTATTCCCGAATGCAAATACAGTAAATCAGCAGATTAATCATTGATAATCAATTACCCATCAGGCTCCTTTGAATACAAGTTGGCAGGCTATTATTTTGGAAGTCCTGCCAAAGTTTTGGGAGGAAGGAGACAGTAAGTAGAAGTTCCTCCTTAGGACTTTAGAACCTCTTTAGTAATTTTACTGGACAAGAAAAAGACACTTCTTCACACAAAGGAGTTTTTGTTAGATGGATTTTCAAAGGTCTGCTGCAAATAACAGCAGAAAGTTTCTCAAAAAAAACCCAAGAAACAAGTTACACAATTTCTTCTAACAGAAAGTGTCAGGTAAACAAAATAGAGAGAATGGTACTGTCTGTTCTTGTTCTTGAAGTTGCTGTTTCAGTGACGATACACAAGCATAGAATTTGGCTCAATACATGTTGCAAATTACTTGCAATGCTCACTTCTCCGTGTTTCTGCTGCTTAAATAATACAACTACTTTAGGTTCTATCTGAATTAAGCTGGTCAGGATTTTTTTTATAAAACAGGCTCTATCTACAAAATACTAATATGACAAAACCAAATTATTTCATGGAGATAAATTGGTGTTACTGAACTTTTACTGACATGGCCACTGGAGGTCTAGATGGTGTTGTGCCAGTTTATCTCAGGCGGTAAGTGACCTTGAGGTCCCAAGTTTGGGGCTTTGCAGAAGTCTTGATGTGTAAAGCGCTACAGGGACAGAAACTCTTGTTCCAACTTCCTCTGCTCTAAAACCAAAAGTCTGAAAGCCCTCAGAACTCCAGTCCTAGCTGGGCTGATTGCATGGAAGACTATCTCATCCCAGTGGTCTCTTCCAGAGACCTCTTCCATGCAGCAAAAGCAATCTAACCATCCTCAGGATTTACAGGTTTCCCAGCAGGCAGGTTGGAGTTAGACACCCATGGGTAAGCCCAGCTACTGCAAAGATTCTCCATAAAACCCCATCTTCAGGTGTCTGCGAGTTCTGTGCATTATTTTTCAATTACAGCTCCATGGAGACATTCCTCAAGATTAGGATTAACTTCATCCATCTTTCTTCTTCTCTATGCCTTATATCAAACCAAAACTCTGTATGTCACATACAAGTACTCATCAATCAAGCCCTATTGAAATAAAACTAAAAAGTTCGGTGCACCAAAGCTGGTAGAAAGTATTTGTGCTTCCTGAGAAGCTGGAAGGAGCTCTGGCAGGGCAGATTTAAAATGTTTTCCTGAAACTAGAACAATTCACTGTGGAAAGAGTTTAAAATGTACTGCCTGCACCTGATCTGTGCTTTGTTCACAGTTTGTTCTTGTCTCCCTGAAGGAAGCTTATCACACTAAAGATAAACCCAGCAGTGCCTGGCTGTTTCTGTCTTTCCTTTGCATAAGTTGTTTCTCTTGTTCTTGAGGAAAAGAATGACAGAGCTGTAATTTGCCTGTATAAATGGCAATGCTCTCTTCTCTCTTTGTATCATTTTTGTATTCTGTTTATTAGAGCGAAGAGTTTGGCCTCATTTTACAACCTTTCATATTTTTCACAAGAGCTGTATATACCTCAAGCCACTAACCAGTCAAGCTATGTGAAGAAAAATAGCCTACACATATTATCTTGAAAACAGTGATACTAAGCTGTTGAATTAGACACAGGCTGCTTATTTAAAACACTGTAAAATGAGAACAGACGTAAGATTACAGTAATTTTTCTGCCTAGAATTTACACCTTCACATACAAAGAATGATAACATGCAGAGCTGCTTTCCTCATCCCATTGGACTTCTATACTTCCATTTTCTCTGATTTCATTATTCAAAGAAATAATTTCAACTATCTGATTGTACTAAGGCTGTTGATTACTTTCCCTTGCTGCCTTTCTATCTGCTCCCCAACAGATCTGGCTTAAAAGAGCCATAAGAAATAAAAGGCCTCTACCCACTGTACTTTGGTAGAGGTGCAAAGATTCTTAATGGGCCATGGTGGTAACTGGGAACCTTTCTGGCTTCTGGCAGAATGAGACTTGTTCAAGATTTTCTCCCCCAGTACATGGATACTCTACAGGGAATTAAATCTGTCCATCGCTGGAGAGCACCAGTAGCCACAGGACTATTCTCAGAAAGTGGGCTCTACTCAGAAGATAAGAGTTGGAGATGAAAAGCTTAGGGAAGAGTGTAAAGGAAAATCCTGACCTTTGAGGTGAAAGTGTATCAGGTGTCGTTCCAATGAAATGAAAAATAGGTATTTCCAAGGGAAGAGGAAGACTCAAGGAAGAGTGAACCATCTACTTCTTAACAACAGTAAGAAGGAAGTATAAAAATAATTATGGGGGAAAAAATTTACCAGGCGGAACTTCTCAGATAGATATAGGGAAGGCTGAAAGTTTTGGTGTAGCTATTTGTTTTGCAAAAAAAAGTCCTGAAACATCTTGCAGAGACAATGCCTTGAAGATTCTTGTATGGATCCTACTAGGTCCAGATAGCAACCAGCTCTTGAAGGAGAACACAGGGTCTTGGGGCCCAGAGTGCTCAACTTTATTGGTTCTGTAAGATGAAGAAATCTTTTTATTTTTTATTTTCTTAGGTATTTTAAAGGAATGGAGGATTTGAAAAAGCTGACATAGATTTCAAGGACCTAGAAGGCCAGAAATGCTGCATTCTGTTTGACTGACTGATTTGATACAACTGCTGCAGGTAATACCTGGGATCCAGCAACACTGAGTTGGATAGAACCCTCCAAATGCATCTACTTGGGTAAGGCCGTTCAAACCACAGCAAGGTCTGTGTCTGAACACCCGTAATATGGCATTTAAATATGGATATTGTTACACTGCCAAGACAACTTGTTCGGAACAACATCAGCATCTCTCAGTACAAGTATCCTTCTGAGATGTTAGCACCTGGCCTTCCTTATTCATGGACTAAAAATGTTTAAGGTCATTGAAGAAACACATGGATTTCTGCCTTTGGACACTCTAATACATAAAAATGGTGTTTGAAAGGTCCACTTACATTCTTACATAACAGATTCTTGTGCTTACAGGCAATTTATTTTTTAATGCAAATTCTTAATGATTTGCAACTTCTAGACCTAATGTACTCCACAGCTGCAGAGATATGAAAACTGGCAAGGTACACAAAGGAAAAGAACCAAAACAAAAATCCACACAAACATACAATCCTGATGTTTTAAAAAGTCATTATGCTTCCTTGAATAAACAACACAGCTTCTAAACTCTGCTTGTTCTCATGAATTTTCATAAGAGAATTATTTTTCTTTTCATCATTATTTTTATCCTAACATAAAAAGGAATCTCAGACACCAAACTATGTAAAAATAAAATGAAGTGCCTTGAATTTCAAAGGAGGAGGGGAGATAGGAGGAAGTTCATAATTAAAGCTGAAATCTTCTCTACCACTCCTTAGCTTGTAGTAATCTTCAGCAGCCACTTCTGAGCCCTGGATTTTGCATGCTGTGTGAGATGCTCTAACTTGGCACAGAGCGCTTCGAGGTGAAGTGTGCAGCAAATTTAATATGTTTGACATTGGCTTTCTTCCCTTCCTTCTATGACAGCCTACCTATTTTTTCTCTGTTACCAGAGAAGATTTTTTAAGAGGATGAAGGTACCTTTTCTCTGCCCTGGAGATTATTATTTTGATATTAAAATATTGTATTGATCAGGTTTTCCTCCTCCTGCTGGCAGAGCTTGCCGAGATCTCCGAGGAAGCTCAGTTGCTGATGAGGTAAAGCTGCACTGTCACATTCGTTTGGGAAGGAAAGCTGATCCTCACTCACTATGCCCCGTTTTGTGCAATTAGACAGCTTCAAAATGGTTTTCACCAAATCTGGCAGAGCAGAGCAGTCATTTTCCACCCGTTCCCCCCCTGCAACTCTTATTTCTAGTTACAATATTGAACCCTGCGCGGCTGAGTAGCTGGGAGAACAGAAAGGTGCAAGTTACTAAAATCATGGCAGATTGCTTGGCGGCATTTCATAACACCAGAAAGTTCCAACATGACTGATGAGCCTCCCAGCAGCTGTGGACAGACAAGCTTTAAAACAGTCCTCACTCTTGGCCAAACACAGGGCTCTGTCAAGTTTAACAGCATCAAAACCCCAACGTCTCACGTCTCTGCAGACATTCAGCTGCTTGGCAGAATGAAACTGTTGGGACAAACTAGTTGGTCTGAAATAGGTGGGAGACCCACTGTGGGATCTTTATCAGCTTTATTTCCTTCAGTACAATTTGTAACCTGGCCTTACTTAATCTGGCAATGGCAGTAGTTCAGTCACATGCAACACATTCCCTTACTTGTACACTTCAAAAAGAGTTAGTTGTTTTTTTCCAAAGCAAAACGGTTCAGAAATCTTATTGCTGCTTTGCAACTGCAGGGGGAAAATCAACGACCCCCCAAACCACACATCCTTAGACCGCTCAGCTGCGTTCTGCTTCATTATGTTGATTTCGCTTTTCCCAAGGCAAATAACATGCAATCCTCACAAAAATTGACATACTGCTGGTAGGGATCAGAAAGTAAATGCATTTTAAAAAACAGAGTAATAATTCTTGCCCTTAAGGCACTAAACCAAATGTTTCTTTTTAAAAATGACTGCACAGTACTTCTGTTGTGTGAATACTTGCTACTATGGTACAAGCAATCAGTTACAAGCAGTGCTAGCAAAATATTTGCCCCTTCTGACACATTTTATTATGAGAGAGGCTTATTAAATTCTCAAGAAGGCTACAGTAGATTAAGCTGTTGAGGATTTTTACAATTAGCATCCATTACCTAAAAATTCATAAATGATTTCTGAACAGAATTGGCTTGTCAAACAACAGACAAAGAAAAAAAAATCAATCCTAAAGCCACATCCAGAATGTAGTCAAAATCTGCTATTCAAGGTTGGTTTGGAAAAATAATCAGAATGCAGTTTCCTATGTCAGAATAAAATGAACGTTAGTGAAATGCATGCTAACCAAACCAGTTATAAATATTATAAGGAGCTGGGTAAATTTAAAATGCCATCCTTTTTAGCATCTAAATAGGCTAATGCTCCTGTTGCTTATTCAGCACTGCTGATTTACAGAGCTCAGTACTATGAATGTCTAAACATTCTGCTGAAATTCTCGGTGTATTCAGTGCTGCCTGCCTGGTTATTTGATGCTAGAGATGGAGCTCATAATATCTATACCATTCCCAGCTTCTCAAATGAAGCCATCAAGAGCATTACCCATCTTCTATCAGGCTGTGTCTTAATGAAAGGTGACTAGAGCTTCAGGAGGGTCCTAAACTGATAGAGAGAATTTACATAATCACTTTAATTTATGATAGTAACTGAATGCACATGATCCAGTCTAGAGGCAGCACGTGGTGAAACACACCTTTAGGTAAAATTTGAAGATGAATGCAATCGACATACTTGCAGAAACTGCAAGATATACATTTCATGAGCTACTTCCACTGAGTTATTAAAATTTCACTTTCCTGTGACCTTGAATCATGAAGCCTAGCAACCATGCATTACAAACCATACATTTTTTCAAGTATGTAGGTCCATAGACTCCACTATACATGTAGGCTCAAGGTCCCATTAAAATGCAGTGTAGCTCTGCATTTACACTTTTGAAAGTTTCAGTGTTTTACAGCAGCTTCTTCAAAAGCATATTTTTATCATGTGAAAAAGTGAGACTCAGACAGTGATATTACCTGGGACTTTTACAGGTTTTGTAACAAAACAGAGGTAAACAGTTTGCTGCTAAGTTATCGGACTGCAGATAAAGGTGGCTTAATATGTGCCACTTAACTTTCAATCAGTCCTTCCCACCTGCATTTCACTTCAATATCTGTTTCTCTTGCTCTTATATCCACTATACATCTATGTCCTCACCACTCTTTGTCCCCATTCGTCCTTTGTGACTTAGCTAGTGGATTGAACAAAGGTCAACATTTCTTCATCTCTATCAACTCATTTGGAGTAACCCTGACTTAACTATCTCACTTACAAGAGACAGCCATTCTTTTGACCATGTCTTTCTTGTGTACGGATCTCCACTCCTCAGCTCCCAGATGGCTTTCTCAAAATTTCTCTTTCAATCCCCCACTCTCCACTGTCCTTCTCTTACTCACTATTGACTCCTTGTATCTGATTCTTACTCTTTTTTTCTACCATTTCTCTGCTGCTCTGGTGGAAATCTAGGGACTGTATTTTTTTTCACTAAAAATTAATATTATTTTTTCTGCAATGTAGTTGCATTTCTCATAAAACACTTTTCTCTGGAAACCTACTGTCTGTGGTCTACCTTGAGCCTGACTGGCATCTCCAACTCTCTCCTCCACCCATATTCTCTCAAGATCATGTCAGTTTGTTTAAGGAAAATTTTATAAAATTGTGAAAAAATTGCAGTGCCACTTCCAATTCACTGTCGTGTTTAACCATTTTGATTCCAGTCTTTCACCTTGACCACTCTGCTCTGATCTCCTCCCATCTAATCTACTTTTCCTTTCACTTTTATCCTCCTACCTCTGAAACTTTCTTCTGCTTCAGTCAACCTCAAAAATGAGGTCCCTTGAAGGAGTAGTTATTTCTTCACCTACTCTTAACTATTCTTTCCACCTCCGCTAGGAAGTATCATATTAAGTATTATATTATTTCTTGGTGTGTTGCCTATAATAGTCTAGTCTTCTTGGCTTTCTACACTTGAGACCTTAGAAGTCTGAGAAACTTCATAGGTGTCTTTTCTGATTTACCCTTTTATCTCTTTGCACTATTACTGTGGTTTCTTCTCAGGAACATCTTATCCACATTAGAAGCTTGCTATGTCAAAACTAATCATACAGTATTTCATCTCAGATGAGCTTCGCTATTTTTTCGTCACTATTTCCCTGTCATCACATTTATCATCAGGACGTACCTACATCCTTCCTTTCCCAGATGCAAGCCATAGCACGTTATCTTTCTGCTTTCCACTATGTCCAAGAGGAATCATGAATTTAGCTATGTCCTATATCTTCTCCCCAAAATCCTTACAGATCACCTGAACAATCATTCTCACATTTTGCTTGTTTACAGTTTATTCTTCTCTTACTTTCAGTCTGTATACTGTTTAGGACACAAAAATGTATTTTTACCTTTAGACCTACCAGAGTTCTGGGTCATTAG
The DNA here is from genome assembly GCA_024336885.1 of Actenoides hombroni. NCBI lineage: Eukaryota > Metazoa > Chordata > Aves > Coraciiformes > Alcedinidae > Actenoides > Actenoides hombroni. The sequence goes on along the minus strand of WUAM01000239.1, from coordinate 2,905,470 downwards.
TAAATAGTATATTTTGGTGAGGGAGGAGATATTTGCAAATGTAAAATACACAATATGAGTTTATTCATACCCAGAGCTGGAAAGTAATTTACATGCTCTGAGATACCTTCTGCACAACTCCATTTCCTTACATACCAAGGAAGCCAAAGGCTGGTTAAATCTTACTCTGAGGGTTGCAGTATAGCACCACTAAGGCTGTTGTACATATCGACAGCTGTGTTTTGGATTCACTCTCTAATGATCCTCATTTCTTGCCTATCCTTTAGAACTTAGCAGAGAGTCCTATAAACAGATGAACTGGAGTAATCAGAGTACTGAGTATCAGGAACATTGAAAACTTCAGCTTGTGTTTTCTGACTAACAGTCTACAGACAATTTCTCTCATCTTGATCATGATCCTAAGATGTCAGTGACGAGGCTCTTTGATTAGCTGTGAAGAGGGCAGGGTCTCCATTTTAGCACTCAATGCATTGCTGGTGTGCTACCAAGGGCTGGGTGGAACTTATGAAATGAAGATGTTTCATCAAAAACTGGAATATGAGTTTCTGAAAGGACTATGAACCTCAGTTGTACAGGCAGCTGGTTCAAAATGAAGTTAACATTTCTGAACTAACAAAGTAACTAAATAAAAAAACCCTCAGACTTCTGAGCTCTTCCTTTGCTAAGCTAAATTATTGTTACAGATGAAAAATTTACACATAGATAAAACATAGGAGCTCAAGAAATTAACTATGGATGAGGTGCTAGAGCAGGAATGACCCCAGAGTAATTCAATTTGGCAGTCTTGGGCTGCGGGTAAACTGGATTAGCTAACGCTAGAAAAATCTGCCAATGGACTTGAAAGAGATTTAAAGACAAATGATTGCCCAAAATAATGGCATACAGCATTCAAATGTACAACAATGAAGAATGGACAGACTAATTTATACAACGAAACTACAAAACGTTCTTTCTGTTCAACACGGACCATCAATTTAAATGCCAATAAGGTACAAAGAAAAGATTTCCAACAAAGAGGAAAGAAAAAGGAAAGGGCATAGAAGTTTCCTGTATTTATATCTGCTGAGTTGTTTTCTGAGCAAGGCAAGAGACTGGATGCTAAACTAGAGAAGCAGCTTTGATTCTTCAGTAGTGTTTTTAACTAACTCTGTTCTCTTAATTTCTTAACTTACTAAATAAATGAACAACAAAAAAAATAAAATACAGGATGCTTTACTACTAAGGTTAATTGGTGTTCCACAGTTGATGATCACTGATTGTAACAATCAACTAATTAGAATGGTTTGTTTTGTTTCACAAAAGAAGATGGGTTGGGTGGTGATCAAAGCTAGCGGTCAGTTAAATCAGCAAAGCAGAATTCCCAACTGTCACTCTGCATACCTATTAAATAACATTTTTCTAAATATTATCATAAGAAAGCTGTGAGAGTTACAATAACAAAACTAGCATAAACAGACCTTACTGGTTCTTATAAAACTTCATATAGTATGAATGGGATGATACACAGACAATTCTCTTTAGTAGCTACATAAATACAGAGAAAGACAAGAAATACAGCAACTGACAAGTAATCACTTGTTTCAAGGAGCTGTTTCCCCACTTTTCTTAGCAAATTCCATCAAACTTCAGCAATTAAAAGGATGTTATAAATACCTCTCTTTCAGCTATTTTGACCTAATTTTCTAGAATCATCATTTCCAACCTACTACTTTATTTCTTGTGTATTAGGATAATTAGTTGGTGCCTCTGTGGCCTTTGTCTTGAAACTGAGAATACAGAAAGTTTAGAAACATACTTAACATTTCTCTCTCAGAGAAGCAAATGCTGACTAGTTGAAGTGGAAAATGAATTTTTGTATCTGTAAAAAGACTGAGAGAGAAAAGGGTTAATCTTGTAAAAATGTTTTACTTATCCAAATTCAGAGTTATAGGCTAGTTTATGTTAAAAGCCTTTTCTGTTAAAACAAAAATGATTTGTGAAGGTGTTAAAAAAGCAACATCAAAATCAAACTGAAATATTTCAAGATGAGATAAACAAATGCTTGATGTAGTTTGACTGAACCTTTTGATTTATCTGACCATTCGTTTTTTCCAAAAGATCATCTTTTTGTTACGATGCAAAAATGCTAAAACTCCAAAATTCTGAAGAGACAAGAAAAGTTTCTCACCAGTTCCAACAAAGAATATTAATAAATTGATTTAATTAGACTGATTAGATCACATTTATCTTCTGTATTTTATGAAGCCTCTTTAATATAGTTGGAAGGCTCAAAATTATTGCCAGTGAAAGGAGAAAAAAAAGGGAATATAGAAGAAAAAATGGAAAATTTCAACACACTCTGAAGTCTCAAGGCTGCATCCTCCATCAGTGACAGTTTAAATGTTAATTCAAAACAAAATTTCAGGTTTTTATCTTTAATGTAAATTCTAAACATCTTAAATTTGAGAGTGAACAATGTTGTTAAGAAAGAATCTGCAAAGAGTTATTTGCAAAAGTGAAATAACTTAAATAGTTCAAATATCTTCTCCAAAACATCTACAAAAATATTCCTTTCTAGTAGACTGTGCTACATGAAAAAATTTACAGATAATTGATTCAGTCTGGGTCAAAACTGGGACTGCAGTAGAAAGCTCCTCTAATCCCAGTCATAACTCTCAGGACAGTCCTTCCTTGACTCCCTTAAAACATTGGTTGCACAATAAGAAGTGTGAAGTATTACACATTCAGTACAGTGTTGAAAGAAAAATGAGAAAAATCTAAAGATGAGAACATAGTTTAGGCCAGAGGACAAGTAAAAATACATAAAAATGAACAGAAGATAAACTATATCAGCGAAAATAATTTGGATTCCAAGGAACTGCACAGTATGCTTTCGCCCTGGGGTATATTTTCCCTTTTTTTTGAAAAGTAACATAATTTTGAAATTTTACAGGGCTGTAAAAGAGCCTCAAGGTACAAAAATGGTTCTTTATTTTAGAACTGTGTTATGTTGTATAGCAACATGTTTATTCAGATCTATGAGAAAAGATAAGCCCTCATTAAGGGACAAAATGATTTCTTTTCAAAATGCAGTTCTTCTAGGCAGGAGAAAAGTACAGAAACTGACAGAGAATATTTATTTCATGACAAGTTTTGCTGCTTGAGTTAAAACGTAATATAATCAAAATACTGCAGTAGTTCACTGAGTGATCACATCACTAAGTGTTTACAAGATTTGTGAGATTTTTATTTTTTTTCTAGAATCCTACAGGTCTAGTAGCAAGTCATCAGAACACTCCGAAGCATTTGCTTTTCCAGGAAAAGTGTGAAGAGAGATAATGCTAGAAATTGCCTGGTTTTCAGTATGCAAAGAGAACTATAATAAACATGTCTGGTTGAGGGCTATTGAGAAAGTCTACTTTGCAATATCTACTTGCTAAAGATACTGTCCCAGAAAATGGAAAGGAGATGGGGAATTTTTTTAATAGTTGGCATTCCTCAGAAACCAGTGAAGACCCAGGAAAAAGATTTAATCCTGTCATAATCCAATATGTTTCATCTCTACCATTGTAGAAATAAAGTATGAAAGCAGCAATTCTAGATCACTTCCAAATAATGAAAAGAGGAGAGAAAACGTTCCCAGACACTCTTCCATGAGTAAAGCCGTACTGTGTCTCTTGAGATAATAATGAAAGAAAATGTCCTATTTTCACTCAGTACAAATGATAAATGAATACTCCAGTCATTGGGGAGATTATATGCTATAGACTCTCTTTTCAGCCTCAATAAAAAATAAATTCGTCACACCATCAAGACAGGAGGTAGTGATTACATCAATCTGATTTTACTGCTTTCTCAAAGGTGTTAGGCTGGACAGTCATGGGAGTGGATTTTGTTTACCTTTCTGTTAACAACAGCAGCACAGACTCAGTAGAGCTTGAGTCCCAGTTCAGTGCCATAACCATTTGGCTACTGAGCAAATTTTGCATGATTAATGAAATTTTCATTGAGTTCAACATAGACAGATACTGATTTGACAGCCTAGTGACTAGAACACTCAGCTAGGCTGATGAGATCAAATCCCTTCTGCAATTAAGACCAAGAGAAAGGAATAAAAACTAAACTTTAGGGAAAAACATAAAGAAAAGCCAATAGCCACTTATCAGAAAATCCAGACTATTCTACCTGAGTGACAAGTCTTGGACCTCTCTTTTTTATGTTCTACATTTAAGGTAATTTCACTATACTACTTTTATTTCTGAGGTGAGAGACTTTCCTGTCAAGAACTATTCTTTACATTCCTAGAAAATGTTTTCTTGAATTGACAGGAAAACCATTTTGTCAGAAGACTCCAGAACACATCTACTCAATACTTAAAGCTGGAAGCTTGTTTTCATTTTAAACTCATTCTGTTTCCACTTTCTCGAAATGTTCCAGTGTTGAGAAAACTCTCAGCAGGAAGCTGAGTGCAAAATGAGACTTCAAAGAGTATACAAATAATTCTACAAAGTCAAGAGCTAATCCAAGAACATTATAAAAATTACAGTTTTAAGCACTCCATCTAATTTCAATATTTGATTTCATAGAGGTAGCAGCTTTACAGTGGCTGCAATACAAGTTGTTTTTTTGTTGTTTTGTTGGGGTTTTTTGTTGTTTTTTTGTTTGTTTGGTTGGGGTTTTTTGTTTGGTTTTGTTTGGTTTTTTTTAATATACTAATTAGAGTAGAAAATAACTGGAACCTGCTAGAAGTTTTGACTTTTTACATTGCAATTACTGAACATTCTGTATTTTCTTGCAATGAATCTTTCAGAATTTCATTGTTAAAGCAAAGAATATAAATCTAATAATTGATAGCAAAATGAAGGCTTGATAACTGTCCCAACTAATTTGAAAACTTGCTAATCTTCCTGTCCCCACTATTCCACAAAGATTTGATAGCACAGATCTGTAGAAATGTTTCCTGGTAATTTTGCTTCATTAATATAACAGAATCTATCATTATATATTTGAATTTATTTTAGTCATCTCTACACTGTAGCCAGTTATGTGGATTAGAATGATGAAAGATACACCACTGAATTTGCAGATGAGAAAGATGAATATGGACCCTCCAAACATAAAATAACCCCTTAGGCTTCCAACTCTGCAGGCATGTAAGTATGAGATGGGCTTTAATGAATCAGTATTTTCCTGTTGAGGAAAGTGAATGCTGGAGTTCAACACTGTCTCATGGACTACCTGCTCACAGCTGCCAGAACATCAAATCCACCAGGCTAAATCCTGAGGGCCGTGGGATTGTGAAAGATAGTTTTAAGGATCCAAGAAGAGGTTTGGTATGAGATAAAATCTGATCTTTTGACTGCTGGCACTGAGAATTCAGCACTGACTTTCACAGGAGATTCACAGAAGAATGAGGGGAAGACCTCAAACCACAGAAGAGAATTTCCTCCTCTTCCTTATTAGTTTCTGAAGTTCAAATATATGATGACCTCTTCCAATTATTAGAAATATCACAAAAGAGCTTTTCATTGGTGATATGGACTGTAATTACAATGCATGGTGTTTCCTTCCTTGACTGCCTTCAAAACCTGGCTACACAATAAGAAGTATAAAGTATTACACACAAATATCAAGATTTTTTCCACCCCTCTTTTTAAGATACAGAAGATGCTCATGGGAATGAAATTATCATATATTGTAAGACGGATTAAAGCTAGACATACAAGCCATATGTCTTTCAAAAGTGGGCTAAGGTATTACTCTTTTTGCCTAAAAAGTTAATAGCACAGCATTGCCTTTTTACAGTGAATTTGAAGTGGAACAGTGATACCCAAAGAGACATATTTAAAGAAGAAAAATATTTTGGGTTGATTTCTAATCATCATTAGTACTCCCTATGTACAGAGCTTTAAACAGACTGTACTCTGATGGCTCATGTCCATAAATAATGTCATTTGTGGTTCATTGGTTGAATTAATCTGATATAAAATGACTAAATTGAAAATCTGTAGGTTGAGCACTTGATGAGTTCTGGCAGAGCACTAGGCAGGCAATCATAAGCTCATTAATGAAAAGAGAATGATAGAAATTGAAATATTAAAGAAGCAGGAAGTAATAGATGACAAGTTAATTTTGATAACATAACTTGCACCAAATAAGAAAATGATTGATGCAAGCTCCTTTTTATTATTTTCATATGCTCTTTCTTTCAAGAGTGCCATTAGATGAAACTGTATGGCTGTGAAAGGGATAAAACACCCAAAACCACCTTTTCCAACTTCTTATAACAGCTGTCATTCATGTCTTTGTTGCTAATCTAGTTTGGAACTGGACAATCTATGTGGAAAAGGTCTTCATGTTTCATAAAAATGAAAGCCGGGATATTTGCTGATGAATTCCTCAGAGTCGTCTTTGGTACAGCTTTATCATTTTTTCCTAGTGAAGTTTTGTGCCTGCATTGATGAAGGATGTTGAATGAGAGATGAAATTCAGCAGAACCCTGCAGAAAACCACTTCCACTTTTAGAGAAGCCAAAGTATCCCACCCAACAGGCTTCTACTTATAGGGTAGAAAGCTGTGAACTATGCAAAGAATGCAGTGTAAAAGAAGAATCTGACCCAACTCAGGAGAATTTTAGCCTATTGCTATTAATGCCTTTTAATGCCAGTGACAGGCTTTAGAAGCTATAACTGGAAAATCTCAGAAGTGTAACTGTTTTACGAACAATAAAGATCAGTCTTTGACATGTTTAAAAGTTCTGTGTGTTGGGTCTGCATCATATTGAAGGCACGCGATTGTAAAAAGCAGCAAAATGACCAGCATCCAATGAAATGCAGTATTTTTAAGGACTAATTTGCAGATTTCATACAAAATACATTGTTTGTAATATTCACTGCAATTGGAATGTAAAATGCCATTTTTTCACAAGGCAGATTTTAAAATGCTGCACATTTAATACTTTTTCCAATATAATGGGATGTTGGGAATTGAAGGAAAGCTTTAATAAAATTCCTTCACTGTAAACATCAGTCCCAATCTTACAAAAGCCTTTGATTAGCACTAAAAAGACTTTTCCACTGAACTCATTCATGTCCTGGGGCTTCTACAGCAAAAACCAGCAATAAATTTAGCATATCCAGTAAACAGATTATCATATAAATAGAGAATAATTTTCAGAGCATTGGAGGTCATTTGTAAACATTAAATAATAATTTCTGACTGACCGGATTACTCAACAGATTTACGATAGGGATAAACAGCAAAAATACAGACAGGTATTCAATACCATTACAAATTTGCTTCCAGCAATTCTATGGTTAAAAATTTGAGCCTATTGAAAATACAGAGAACTTGAATCGGGAAATACATCCTTAATCTGCCAGGCTGAGATAAACCCAGAAAGACTGCAGGTTCCAAGTTGTGTAAGGATTAACACAGTCATAGAGAAAGTCGGCCAACAGCTCAAGGCAAAACCACATGCCTGTGACATGCAAGGTGAGTATATTGGGAGCCTGTAGAACTGTCCTCTTGGGTCCCCACATCTAACATACCCACCTGCTTGTATTTTAATAATAGTGATAATGATGATGTGTTAAGATTGTTTGAAAAAGCACTGAAAATCCAGGAATTACCAAGCTACTCCAAACGCAAAGCCTAATGTTTTCAAACAGGACAAGGATACAAGGGCAGTAAGTCCTATCCAGCTTTATTTGTTTGTTCATTTTTCCGTTGTTGGCAACTATCTTGACATTTGCCAAGCTGATGACATTTATACCAATTACTGTTTTCATTTCTTGCTCACTTTAGAGTGAGCAAGAGGAGCATTCCAAACAACAAAAAAGCCAACATCCCTTATGCTATAAACAGCTCACAATCCAAGTCAGGAATAGACAAATGCCATGGAGGAGGTGACTGAACTTTTAACTCAGCCTTCTTCTCAGTATCTCAAGGGAAACACGAGCTTCTGGATGCTAACTTAGCTTTGGATGCTAGCTCTTGACAAGTTGATAAGAGCTGTATCAAGAGGTTTATATATGACCAATTCTGCAGTCAACAAAAGAACCCACTGAGATAGTAAAACCATTGAAGAACTAACATTGTGTTGCCCTTATTTTATCTGTCATGTATTTAAGTTTTCCTGCTGGCTTTTGTTCCCTACACATCTGCTGCACAAACTTATATTCACACACTAACTTTCAGACACACAGTTTCCACTATTAGACATTTTAGTCTCACTTTAGTCAGATCTCAGAGCTTTAAACACCAATTTTTGTATATAGTTTATAGGTAATGCTCAACTAGGTATGGCTCATATTTATTACAGTCTCCCTCCTCCTCCTCCTTTTGTTATCATGTTAATAAAAAATTTTGAGAGACAAGTAATTTTGCTACTCTTTGTTTCTAGTGAGGATAAAAAAATGTAGAACACTATGTAGAAATCCTTGAAAAAGAAAACTGCACATACATCTACCATATATATTAATCCAGAGATACACAGAACAGTATAACCAGAACTGTTCTCCAGAAAGCTCAGTTGAAAGCCCACCTGGGATATGAACTTCTGAATTGCAGATATTCTACCAGGGAGCAGAAGGACAACCACAGGGTTAAAGCAGGCATGGATAGTACAGGCACTTAAAAGAGGGGATTAATTTAAGAAATAAAGATTAAAATCATACTAAGCGATGACTCAGAGAGAATTTAATACCTAAAGATGTGTAGCGTTTAAATAGCAAGAAGACGAAGTGATACTTTGAGTTTCATTTCTCTACTGATCTCAGCAGCCAACCCCAATGAGCTCTGCTACAAAGGCAAACTGAGGCAGTCAAGAGTTTTTTGTAACAAAAGAGTAAGAGCATTTGATAAGTCAAGCAAAAACCAGAGAAGGTAATTATTTCCAAATAAATACTGAGGAACCATTTAGGAAAACTCCAGAACTTTGAGCTGGATTTGAATAAATTTAGGCTAGGAATATATTAGGAGGTTTCTAAACAGAATGGTTTTGATGCTGGGGATTCTTGCAAGTAAGTAAGTTTATATGATAATGTTGCAGAGAGATTTGACCTAATGATCTAAGAAGTCACTTCTGGTTCATTTTTACATACCGTGAAAAATGTAGAACTAGAAATACTAAGAGCAGGAATATTACAAAGCAGTATTCAACCCACTCAATAATATTATCTTTACATGAACAAACTATTTATAAATGTTAATTGACGTGCAGAAGATAATAGGTTATTTTCTTATTCTATTCAATATAATAATTTCCTGATGATAACAGAGATATCCAGAGGTATTGAGGTGGTTTTCAGTGAGTGCTCTGATACTGGTCTAAAGGGAGTTATGCAGCAGGAGAATGTCTCAATAACCATTGTGTTTCCTTTTGTCCTTGCAGCATCCTCACAGTAAAGTAGAGCACAGTAAGACAGGAGATGCAGAGTAAAAGACAATGACCTTAGCAGTAAGACATTCACCCCAGCAGCGAGAAGCTTGGTGACTATGAATAATATACAGTAAATCCCCTGTTGATAGCAAGAACAAGTTCATCTATTGCCACTGCCAAAGCAGATAGAGTTGAGGACTACGTGCTCTAAAATCCATTATAAAAGAGCTATGCACTATTATATATTTCAAAAATTACTCTTGCCCAATAGGAGACAGTCACCTTGCACTACCCTAATGAGCTCTAAAGCTGATGAAGCATGACTAGCAATGGGGAAAGAAGTGCAGAGTGGCTAATTGGTCTCAGGATGCAGAAAGTTTCACATCTAGGCTATTGGTGACAATCTCATGCAATTTCCATGTGAGATATCTGTGCTCTTGCCTGACTATACTTCAACATGTCTGCATTTTTCTATGGAAGTTTGAAAATGCATAGAAATTACATAATGCATGATGCAAAACTTGGGCACTTTTTGCTTTGAGTCAGGAGCCATATTTGAATTCAGCTTTAAAGATGACTACAGTACTTAAAAGTCAAAGAAAGTGGGTCTTTCCTTCTACCAGTTTGTTAGTGTTCAGGGGTCTTTTACCTCTGAGTTTTGAAGTCAACAGTATATCTAGAGCCTAGGAAAGCCAGAAGACAGACTGAAAGGTGAAGTCTGGTCTGCTGAAAGGAGATACCATACCCAGCTTCCTCCAGAAAATAATAAACTGGAGGATTTTTGTGCAGAAACTCCTGGAGGCAAGAAGGTCACTCTCATGACTCAGAACAGAACTAGCTCATATCATCTTGCCCGATGAAAGCCAGTCCCTGCACAGACTGTCCCTATGGTCTCTTCAGTTAAAAGCAATTTACCTTAGGCAGAGTTGAAATTGAGAAATGGACCACTTGGAGAATGAGACCTACAGTTTACAGATTAGCTTGTTCAGTAGAGTAATATCTGCTTTAAAAACCAACAACTGCTGTTCCAATATTTAAGCATCCTTGGACTGAAACCTGAGCTTTTAAAGATGGAGACTGTCTTGGAAGAAAAGCTGTTGAGCTTTGAGAGTTCATGCTTAGATCATAATTGTCATAATCAACATTTTAAAAATAGCTGTAATGGGGAATAAAGGATAGTGCCAGACTCTTACGCTGTCCTCTCTTAATATTCAGTTGTCCCCTTGAGCACTTGTAGATTGATGGCACATCATACCACATGCTCTCTGTCTTTTTAAAAGGCAACTTAGCCCACATAAGAAAAACAAACATTCCTGATTTCAACATGTCTGTTACTTTCCTGCTGCAAAACCCAAAGCTTTTGCACTGTACCAAAGGTATGACTTCATTGTCAGGCAGGCCAGAGATGAAATACTTTTAAAAGCTTTCAAGTTTTCTCTAAGGACTTGTACACATCACTTGCACACCTCTTGCACATCACATTATGTGCTGTACTTGGCTGTGACCTCAAAGGCCCATCTCCCTTTGATTTTCTTGGATTCTCGTTTATTTTTCTGGAGAAACAGCATGAGCTACAGTTAAACTGTGCAATGTACCATGAGTGATTAGATATTAGAAAGAATAATAAGTCTTTACAGAGTAATGCACTATAGTTTACAAGTTACAAAAAAATGCCATTTACTCTATCCTGTTCATGTCTAGAACTTTCATTCACAGAGGATTAAAATAATTCTCCAAGATTGTGTCAGATATATCCTTGGGAATAATAAGCCTAAATTTTGGCAATTTTCCCAGTACAATATATTTTCTTGAAAAAAACTAATGCAATATGTTGGATTTGTTCGTGTGTGTGTTTAATCAAATATTTCAATGCTCTCTTCTGAAGCAAAAATCTATGCCAGTAGGTGAGAGAAATCAATGCTCAGCATTAGAGGTGAATAAAATGTATTGCATGAAAGCATTCTTTTTTTTTAGCAAAAATTAGATTTAGTGATTCCAAAACAGTCAGCAGAGAGATGTAAATATTGTTGAATTGTTACTTGGAAAAAAAAAAAAATCCAATATATTTGAAATGGCTTTATTTTTCCTAAAACAATGGTGAAAAATTTTTGGTTTTGCTCTGCACTGAGCAGTTTTCTTCCTTTAATTCTGAAAATGTTAATCAACAAAAGAATTCTACTGGTGCCCATAAAGAAATCTGCATTAAATATTAACTCGTAACTGTGCATTCAGCCCCAGAACTTAGAAAAACCTCTGGGGATGTGAAAAATAATTTTGATATTTAAGTTTTCTGCATCCTGTGCATACATTAACAATTTAATCTTCATAACTATTTTATTATAGAGCTGCATTATCCTGAATTATGGAGTGCAGTCCCACATTTCACCATTAAAGTTCTGGAGGCCTTTTATTCTAGGAAGGCCTCAGTGTCTCAGAGCACATTTTTTGGCGTGCTGCCTACATGAGTTGGATGAACAAACCATGTTCCACTGCAGCACTAGTCCAAATAACTGCATTTTTCCTCATCTATGATTAAATAATAATTGAAAGAACAGTATTTTTACAACAGATTTTCCAAATTTCCTGCATAATTTTACCTGTCTTGCATCTGCCAGATTATAAAAAAGCATCAAGACTTTGAAGAAATGGAGAAGAATTCACCCTGTCAGGGAGTTGCATCCCTTCCCTCTCCATTTTAGCACAAACTTAAAGAAATGTAGGGATTTGCAAAGTTAGAAATATTCAGACTTTGCTTTGGAAATGTTCTGAAGTAATAAAAGCTCACTAGAAAAACTAGTTGGGCAGTCTCCACAGAGAAAGACAAAAAAAATGCACAATGATCTTGCTGTATTATTGTCTGGATTCTCCCATCTTGTTGCTTGTGGTAGCCCTTTCAAGAAAATACATACAAGTAAACCACATGCAATTAACACTGATAGATATGCTCACAGGAAGCTAAACAAAATTATTTTGTAAAGTTCCCTTTGGGCTGTGATTTTTTTTTCCCCCTGAATTGTACTTAATACACAAATGAACAACAAGTATTTTCTGAATCAGCACAAAAATGAACAAAGCTATGAACAAAACAAGGCCAGTTGGGGTACAAAGGAACGTTATTAACAGATCCAAAGATAATTAATCATCTCCCAGGTTTGTTTCTGTTACACTACCTCATATAGATTGTTCCCGTATTCAGGCTTCGATAAACATTACCACATAAATCATGCAGAATTAAACATCACGAGTTTAGGAATGAGCCCTCCCTCACATCAGCCAGCCCACCAAGAAGGTGGGAGTCAGCTTTCCAGCGCAAGAAGGTATTGCCCCCAAGAGTTCTTGGTGTTGTGCCAACCCTCATTAGCACTTAGAAGCAAAGCCAGCAACAGAAAACACAGACATGCACGAGTCAGAGGAGAGCAAAACAGGGTTAGGGTTCATAGACCCTGCATTTAGTGCCTTTTAAAAGGTAACTGTCAATGTAATACAAAGACATTGAGGAACAGCGCTGTTTAAAATCCTCGCTTATGTGCACAACTTTTCAGTAAATCCCTAAAACTGCTGTGACCAACGATTTTTCTATGGCGCTCCCAAGCAGTTCTTGAAAGCAGGTGGGTCACTGACATTTTCAATTACTAATTTTCTTCATTCATGAATTCCATTTCGGATACAATTTAAAGCACACAAATAGCAGATAGAATAGCAGTGGTATGAAAATGCTCAGTTTCACACATGGGGATGTTTTAGTGGACTTGTTCTCAACAGGGTCTTTCCTAAAGAGAATTAGTGTATCAACTGCAGGTTTTGTACAGAAAGAGAGGGAGATTTGTCTGCTCCTTGCGGGTAAGTGTAGTTGTCAACTCTGTCACATTGGTCAGATCAAGCTTTTGATGTGTAATTTAGAAGAACAGATGTTTTATCTGGGAACTGGTGTAGAACTTAAAGAAATTATTTGTGAGAAACTTGTCAGCAGTAGTAGCCTCAAAAGTACTGAAGAAGTACTGAGTAAGTAGCTGGACTTCTAAGTCACAGCACAGCAGCAGAGATGTTGCGTGATTACCTTTGTGAGTGACATACACTGCAGTGATAAACTAATTGATGATCACCAGTTAAATGGACTGAACAAAGCTGTAAACCCTGGACATGTTAATATTCCCATTATTTTTTCATCAATCCTCTTTTCGCATTCTGTTCTTCTCAAAAAAGCCCAAGAGTGACATTGTTCCTTCCCATCAGCTGCACTAGCAACACCAGCAGAGACAAATGACACCAAGTTTTACAGAACTGCAAATGTATGAGAAATCTTTGAGACATATTAACTACTGCATTTCATGCAAAACTGAACTAATAAAGTCTCTTTCTCATAGATCATGTCCAAATTGAAAGGGGTTTTAATCCACACAAATGATTTCATAAGGCTCTATCATTAGTCCAAGGACCATTAAGCATATAAGAAGGTACCTTCAAATTTATCTTTTACACACTCTTCAATCACTGCCTAGTCTTTCTTTTTCTCTTAATGCCCTCCAATTTGCACTGTAAATGCCTTAGAGGATGTGCTGACAAAACACTATTATCTGTCCAAAAGACCTCTTAGACATCTTACCTTCAAGACCCAGGACTGATCACCAGGTGACTGCAGGTGGGAGGTGGAAGAGGGAAGGAGGAGGCTGCACAGGAGAAGCCAGACTGCCCAAGGGCAATGGACTTCTAGCAGGATCCTTTGGCACCCCTGGGACAACCCACAACCAACCTACCAGCACTGTGAGCTGCACTCCCATGGACTCACCCCATGCACCCTGCCAGCTGGGTCAAGGGATCCCACATCCAGCACGTCTACCGTGGGCAGGATCAAAGCCATGGCATGGTGAAATACATGGCAGCCGTGCTGCCAACTGGGAGAGGCTTAGTCTAAAGGCACGAGACTGAAAACCTTACAGGATGAGTTAGCCACCATGGGGCAAGGGTCTGAGTAAAGGTAAAATAACAAGTTTCCATTTAACTCAATTTTAGACACTGTTATTGTATTTCTGCAGTGGTTAAAAAGTGTATGTTGCAACACAAAGGCAATGAAAAAGCAATGGCTCTGCATTGTCACTGCTGATTTCAAAGTTAGCTACACCAGCCTGGAAAAATACAGCTTCCTTGGGCTTCAACTCTTCAGTGGGCCAGTTAATCAGGTGATGCAAATCGGTGTAGCTCTGTCTGAAGCCTCAGCAAATAACGCACGTTGCTCTCCTGATTACTTTTTGCTGAGCCTACATGCTTTGTAAAGCCACTACAGCATGTTGATAATGATGCATGAAATGGAAAACCCTTCTGAGCACACCCAAAAGCACTGTGGATGTGCAAAGCAATCGCAATGGTGCCGTGTTATTTGATGGTTCTTCCTACACATGGGCCCACACTATTACAGTCAGGCTTTCACTGGGTTTAAATAGGTGCAACTCCACCTCTTGTAATGCATTTACTTCTGATTAAGCAGCCTTAAATATGACTGGAGTCAGCCATACAGCAGTATTCAGGTCAGCAGTATTCAGCTCAAGCACAGAAAAAAGAACACAATATTATGGGACTAAAGATGAAAATCTTTACTGGTGTCACTCCACTGATTGAAATCAGCAGAGAATTTGGCCTAGTTACTTTCCTCATTGACATGTCTTACCCTCTGAGGCAAGGATAGTTGGATATTTTGAGAATAAAACCACTTTGGGGACATATGTGCCACTATCACACATCAGCAGTAGTTCCTACAGCATTACAAAACTTGCTGGAAATTGTTTGGAGAATTTTCAAAGTAAGTTTTTAACACTTTTCATCTCCATAGTCACAGTACTACTCAAAGGTTAGCTGAAATAGCTGCAGGCAGTGGAGGAATCATAGAGTGATCACATGAAAACACAGCCTGGTTTCTGGAAAAAAAAAGATATTCAGCTCCTCCTCTATACCATTACTTTATACCATTTTGACCACTTTTGGGACATTAAGTACTGGAAATAGCTCGGAAAGCATTTGACTCAACATCTATGTCTATATATCATAAGGATTACCATATAATGCAAGTACTTTAAATCCATCCTAACTAGAAAATATAAGCTACATAATATCGAAAATGTCATTAGAATGGAAGCACTGCACATAGCCATACTCCTCACATCCTTCCAGGGTTCATTCCATATCAAAACCCAAAGATTAAATATACTGCCTCGTGCACATTGCACCATTAACTTTGTGTTATAAATCAAAGACATTTCTGGTTTTTTTTTACTGGATTAGCTTCCTCAACCAGGGAGAAGTGAGATAAGATGACAGGTGGTACTAGTACATGGGAACCATCCCGAAATCTAGTTTGGCTTAAAGAGTTGTGGAACTACAACTTCAGCTGACAATGACGTTTAAGGACCTGAATTGTTACAAGCACATTTTTGCTTCCCTAATAAATAGGGAAAGAAATTGGAGACCAGTCCACAGATTTATCAGGCAAATGTAATGAAAGCAAGACAACATATTTTTCTTAAGTACAGACCGACTATTCAGAGTTGCCCATTACAGCAGTGCAGGGTGCGTTTTGACATCTGTTGCAAAAAGAAGGGCTTATTTCTCAGTTTTATTCTGTCTTGATTCAGACTGGAGATACTCAAGATCAGTTTCATTACCAGTTCTACTTGTTCTGCTTCCAAAACAGGGCAATGCTGGTTTGTTTTCTCTAAAATTGTTTATAAGTTTCTTCATTCTTGATTGTTTGTAGATTATTTCATCCTATGATCAGTAGGCTTTTCTTTGTTTATTCATAGCTTTTCTCAGTGAAGCTCTGTGGTCTAATTTGAACATCTTGGCCAAAGATATTATTATATTAGCTATTTCATTTGCTCTTAATTCGGTCATTCAACAATCAGATCTGGAGCTTTCTGTAATTATGTGACTCCCCAGGGATATGCTCTATAAAGTTCAACCAACATTTGTCAGTACTTTACCAAATCTAAGCAGAAGTTTTGATATATTAAAAAAAAAAATTAAAAAATATTTATTAATCTCTTTTTAATTACTTCCAGTTAAGTTACCAGAACTGTAGATGTTTCTGACAAGGTGTTTTCATATTCCAGGTTTTCAGATTTTAAAATATGTATAGTTACTGCTCTCTGAGAGGAGAAAATTACTCACAGAACTGGGAGAGCATTCTGCACTCTACACTAGATGGTGCACCATGTTCCAGTTCATCTTTTCGGAATAGCCTCATTTATAAATAGTAAGACTGCTGTTTGGGTTGTTTTTTGGGGGAAAAAAAAAGGGCAAATTAAATCTTAAAGGAATTTTTAAAAATTATGTGTTTAATGTTTATTTTGAAGTTCTCTCATTTTACTACTTCTCATCATACTGAATATCTATGAAGACACCAAAAGCTTCAAGAACACAAACTTTCCTTACCTGTGTACCAGCTGCTTGCGGCTTACACAAATAGCAGTTTCATAGTCATGAGTGACACACA
Organism: Actenoides hombroni; assembly: GCA_024336885.1. Classification (NCBI taxonomy): domain Eukaryota; kingdom Metazoa; phylum Chordata; class Aves; order Coraciiformes; family Alcedinidae; genus Actenoides; species Actenoides hombroni. The sequence goes on along the minus strand of WUAM01000239.1, from coordinate 2,888,626 downwards.
CTTTATGGGGGCTGCACTTCACCTTCAAACATGGATCTTTGGATGGATCAAGGGCTATAAAAAAACCAAAACAAAACAAATAAAAAAGAAAGTGAGAAATGCATATAAAGTTATCTCTTAGTGAACAGATGATTACTGGTTAGAATGAACACTCACACATCTGAGTGAATAAATACTTTGCCATCTTATAGTACATGTCATTGTTTTCAGACTTCATGTTATATACAGATGTTTAAGTAGAAAGATAGATGGAAGAGTTTAAAGACTCTGGTTGTTGAACAATGATGTGAGTCTAACTTGACATTCACATTAATGTTAGACATGATGCTTTGGGATGAAGTTTTGGTATAGTTTATATCATGCTGGTTATTTCACAGGAAAGTTATAGTGGAATAAAATACACTCACAAGTAACAAAATTACTTATATTTTAGAAGCTATCTAATAACTGATATATCACAGAGTGCTAATAAACTTAATTTATAGAATCACAGAATTCATTAATTTTGTATAAACTGTATAACAGACATACTGTTTTATAGAAATTATTTTTAATTTTTACAGATAAGCATCTCCTGTACTTAAAATGTTTCAGTAGAAGAAGAGCAGTAAAAATAAAATAATCTTGGGAACAATAAAATAAAGCTGGTCTTTTACATAACAACTTAGATCTCCAGCAGTGCTGTTGGAAGAGGGATAAGAGAACATGACGAGTTGCTATCTCAGAGCAAAAATGTTCAAGGTGTTGTCCCTGCTGATGCTCCCCAGGAAAGTTCTTCCTCTAAAAAGTCAGTCCTTACACTCTTTATTCTCCTTCCAACACTATCCAACATTCCTCTTCTTGGTGGTAGCATCCCCACTTTGGTGTGAAGCTGTGGTTCCTGAAGGAGTCATCACTGCTGCTTTGTCCTTTTCTCCAGCAGCCTACCAGGAGTCTAACAGGACGCAGGGACAGATAGGGACACACAGCACTAAAATGTATCATCAGTAGTTCAGCCAGCCCCAGGATGAATAATACAGTGGTCAGTCTTTCTCTCAACAGTTCTTAAGCTGATGAAGAAAAGGACATGGCAGCAGTAAAAGGAGCTTCTCTCCTTTAATGTGATGGATGATTTGAGGCACTGCAGCTCGTCAGGAGTCTGGAAAATGTAGCAGTGGGAGTCTGAAGATTCTCTTCATGTCTTTTTACTACACACAAAAAATGACTCCTAACACTAAATGAAGAAATGAGGACATGGCATATTACACATATTACTAGAACTGAACATACCTTTCCCCTCTCCTCAAATAAAGGAAGATATTAAAGATTGCATCAGAGACATGATGTGGTAAAGTTGAGATTTGGTTTGGGATCATCTGTTTAGCACCCAAAGTGAGCAAGAGAATCTGCTCTCAGTGGAGGTAGGAGCTGCTCCTCCACAGAGGCAAGAAGATGCTGGTGCATTAGGCACTGAAGCAGGTGCTGGAGCAGCCTCCTGGTCCCTGCAGAAGCTCGACACAGGCAGACAGTATTTGCTGGCTTGCCGGTGTGCAAGCTGGCCTGCCAAGTTTCTACAGACTGCTTCCTTAAATGAGTGGTGGTTTGGTAATCTTTGAAATGAAAAAAGAGGAGCAATACAGTGCTGTGCTGGATACCACTCCAATTAGAGCACTGATCCCACCTGGGAAAATCTCTTATAAATACTTTTCTGCAATCAAGTCCCATTTGAAATGCTATCTATTGAAATTCATGCTCTTACAAAAGGATCAGCAATAAGATGTATCTGCCAGGATGAATTACAAATATTCAGAAAATGGTTATCTGAATACTTTAGAAGGAGGAAAGTCACAGCCATACAGAGAAATTTCACTTCTGTTTAAGAAGTGATTTTTAGATAAGCTTTTTTTGGACAGTATTTTGCCATGGATTTGACTTTCTGTTCCTCTCCAGTGTGTCTTCAAATACTATTTTACCTGTTCCCTCCCTCCCCACATTATGGGCCACTCTTGGAAATGGGCAACTTTTATTTTCATTTCTGGAACTGTATAAAGCTTTTAATGCACATTATGGTAACAAAGTTTCCCACTTCTATTCAATGATCAGAGAAACTTTTAATGGATACTATTTGAAGTACAAGAAGTTTGCTATGCACCAGATTTCTTTATAAGACAGCAAATGTACTTCTAACAAGCATAAGATTTTTCTGTTCTGCAGCACTGAAGTGCTGTAGCTCTCAGGTGTTGGTTTAAACAGCCATAGGTACAGCTCTTATCACATTAACACCCCTTACACATTGGTGATGGACAACTGAGCTTCAATACTGCATATGTATCTAGTGGACTGCCTTTGGTACATAACATAGGGAAACTGTAAAAGCAAATCAGAAATGTTAAAAGCTTTCTCTTTTAAAGCCATTAAAACTGATGCAGAAGGTGAAGTGAGCAAGGAAGCAGCAACGACCATCTGCTGCCTGCACCATAAACAACAAGGCATCAGCAACCAATGACTTGTCATTAGGAAAATACCTAGCTAGAGGTGTTTGAGGGGCCAGGGTCTGTCCCACTGAAAAGACCAAAGGCTGAAAAGCTTCTTCAGGGGTGTTTTGCTGTTGCCTTTTGGTGTCCTTTCTAAGTCAGACTGACGGGCAGATGAGAAACAGCCCATCCCCTGTTCTTTCCACTCCCATAACAGCGGGTGAGCTATACATTCTTCATCCTCTTCGCTCTCACTGGAGACCGAGTTAAAGATTGAGGCAGATATTTGACAGGGATTGAAATGGCAATCCACAATTTCCTTACCTCGCCATCTACCTAGATACTTTTAACCTGCAAAACAGGTCCATTTTTACAAAGCCTTTAATAAGTAAGCACCACTTGGAGCGTGAAAGGTCACGACTATAGGTTCAGTGGGCTGATGTAATTCAAAAGTCATATCCACACCAAAAAATGTAATGACCAGAACTTTTGCATGCTTGTAGCTAGCTGGCTTTGCTCTGTTACTGAAGCACATGCACGTTGTCTGCTTTTTGCTGGTGAGACATCCTTGATGCAAAATACTGCATCAACAGAAACCGCTGTGCAAATTGGCCAGAAGCCCAGGGCTAATAGCTGCCAACATTGCTGGGCTGCTGGAGGAACTCACTGGCCTTGTGCTCATTGTTTTCTATCAGCCAGAGCCTCCATAAGCAAGGATGTGGGTTTAGCCTTGAAATCAATACTAGTTTGGCATGAATAAGAGAAGCAGGATTTAGGCCCACATGGTCTATGTGACACAATGCACAGTTTCAATATTTAGCATTTTTTCGTAGTAAAATTTGCTCTAATTGAAACTCCTTAGGTCTTCTAAGGCAATAAAAATGCAAGCACTGATGAAATATGGATGTTCTGAAATAGCATCACACAATACATTATTGTTAAAAGAAACAAAACTTTCAAATATTTTGCAATTTAAAATTTGTCTATCGGGAAAAAAAAGTATTGCTGAATGGTCATCAGTCTGAAGCAAAGGAATGGGAATATATGTAGTTGGAAATCCTGGTCACTATTTTCTTTTCAATAAGGCCTCAGCTTCTTTACCTCAGTGTCTTGCTTCTAAAGTCTGAAAAGAATAATAATGCTGGCAATAATAATAAGTAAAGGTTCTCCCCATCTGTTTGTTGGATTAATTATTTCATTCATGGTGGAAAAGCTCATAAAGATCCTTAAATGGAACACACTATAGAAACATCATTTATTATTCATTACAAACAGCCCTTACATTCAGTTCAAAACAGTAGAAGGAAGTTTATTAAATACAAGCAAAACTGTCAGGGCTTTGTCAGAAGACAGTAAAAAACCCTACGATGCGGATTATTATTTTGTGAAATTTCTTCCCATTTATGCAGAATGCATGATCCATATGAATATAAGAGGTCAAAATAGGGATTTTTATGTCTGCAAAGTTCCTCAATATGTTAATAAGTTTGGAAGATTGTCCTACTGCTAAGCAACACAAGCCCTAAGGAGAGTTCATAATAAGAAACAATTTCTGAAATATGCTAATCAAAGATCATGCTTTGTTAATCAGATTTCTACATGACTAGGAGCAGATGCTCATCATCTGCAGAAGAAAAGACCCTTGGGAATAAGATGAAACATAACAACCATATTTGTCATCACAGTTCTTTTTGTCCTAAAGCAATAAGTATGAAATTTGTGAAAACCAAGAACCAAACGTACAAATAATTAAAGTGGGGAGAGGAATAGGAAGAAAAAAGGGTTTTATTATCAAGATGTTATTTTATCAGCTTGAAAGGAAAATTACAGCCAACCTTTTTCTATGTCAGGGTCTGCACACTCAGGTCTATCTGCACATTAATAACAAAAATACCTTAAGCCTGGCTTTAATATGTGAAGATTTTTCAACTTTTTCTGAGACTGAGACTGATGGTGAAATTGGTATTGTTAGTTAATCTGACCTGACAGTGGCTGAGGACTGCTCCCAAATTTTTGGAGGGAATACATGTTCAGTCAGTGTTGGAATTAAAGGCTTCACATGTACCTAGATTCTTTGATGAAAAGCCACTTCAGTCACCCTGCCTATTTTTTTGTGAGTCCAGGCTTCACAGTTTCCTGTGCTGAGCTTTTCCCATGTTGTTCAAATTGCTGCACACCTGGTCTCCAAGAGGAGAATCCATCCCAGGAGACAGATGGCTGAAAACACAGGGAGACATACTGCTGCACATCTTTCAGTAGAATCACTTCCAGGAGTTTTTTATCCTGGAAAAAATACAGAATTTCTGGATTTTTATCTTGTGTCAAAAGTCTTGCTTTTCTTCACTTAACACCTAGATGTTTCTGCCACTGACTTTTGTTTTCTGCACAGCTGTCCTGGTACTCTGAGCTGTCAAGTATCTTCCTGTCTAGCAGAGTACAAGCGAACTGTTTAGACGGGGTAAAGTTTCTGCTTCATTGGCCACTACATTATTGTAGGAAAATTGTACTCTACATGTCAGCTGATTGCACTGCAAAGGGGAAAGGCTTTCATATGTATGCAGTGACCCGAAACCCGTGCTAGCCCATTTATACAAAATAAAGATGCAGAATCAGAATTCCTGTCTTTAAGGACTTGCATTCCATTCTTTGGACAAGCTTTTATAATGCAACCTAAGTTCTCTCCTGAAACTATAAACCTTCTGTTGTGATCTCATAGATATACCAGAATAATCAGTAAACAGTAAACACCGGGGATTGCATCAGATCATTAACAACCTCCTAATGGTGTGGTGACATCTCTTTCCAATACCAAAAGGACTATAAAAACACCAATTACATTTCAAATCCCTTTCCTTCCAAGATCCACAAAGCAGACGGGAGAACGTTCGCTTATGAACTGTACACGCTTTCCTCTCCCCTCCCTGTACCGTTCACCAGAGGCTGTGAGTTTGCAATATAAGTCAGTGTTGGACAAAGACCTAACAACAGTGTTAGAGATATTTTTCTATTGCATTTCATGTTTTTATATATTACCACTATGAAAGAAGACTTACGACCTGAAGGAAATTCCTTAGTTCAGACAATGGCAGTACAGGGAGAAGTTGCTGTCTAAGACTGTAGCTCTCTGTATGCTGCAGCTCTGGGTCACTGTGTTAATTACAGCAGGGTAAATTTATTTTTCACACATTTGACTTTAAAAGGGTGATAACAAATAAATACTTTCACTGTCTTGCAGCAACAAATGTGTAATCCTGCAGAAACTGTACAGCCAGTTCACAGCAAGATTTATGAGCTTGATTCTGTTTTTATGACCATTTGTTTGGGGAAAGAGTAATTTCAAACTCATAGCTGCTTAGTGAAGCTGAAACAAACTACGCAATCAAAACGAAACAGCATTATGTAAATATTGGGTTTTTTGTTTTCAAAATTGCCTGACAATAAGTACTATGATCACTCAATGACAAAAATACTTCTGCATAATGAAATGTCAAGAGCAGTTGCTTTTATGCAATCCCCTTGGAACTGTTCTGACTGTATGAGCAAAGAAGAACATCTGTTGAGAAAGGTATGATGAACTGGAAAATGGGACCTGCTGTCTTCGATGTGGAGATCCTAGTACATATTTTAAAGCAAAAGAGATTGATAATAAAACAAACTCTCTCAATTAAATGGTGCATTACATTATAGGTGTGCATTTCAGTATTATTCTGTATTACTCAACTCCAGCGATACTCCCCAAGCGAGCACAAGAAGGGAGCACAGCTCCTGGCTGTACAAAGCAGGGTGCAGGGATGGGAAAGCTGCAAGCACGAGCAGGTCTGGGCAGGCAGGGGTGAAGGGCTGACTCCCCAACCAGCCTTCTCCCATGCAGCATGAAGCTCAAATGGCAGCTCATGTCAAAGTTCAGATATAAGAGGCAAGGTTTCAAATCAGCATCTTGTCTCTGCTTACAGACAAAGTGCCTTCAAAGCAACTAAGTACTTGGGGGAATTTTACTGTACACTTCCATGAAAACTGTCGTGTAGCAAATGTGTAAGAAGCCACGCAGACAGTTTAAACCTGGATTAATAAAAGTCTCTACAAACGATGGCTAAAAACAGGTTTGGTTTAAGATTTCAGTTGTTTGAAGCAAATCACAGACATCCCCCCCAGAATTAGAGTTTCTAATCCACTTTAAAGTAGGTGAAGAATTTATGCTTTTTTTTTTCTTAAGATGAACATGGCCATACATATTAACTTAAAGAGCACTCAGGTGAACGGTGCTCTGCTTCTCTGTGAAAACACGACAGTTTTCAATGTTCCACTGGTGAACTCCAACAAATCCACATGCTGAGGTGAGACTGTCAGTGAAGCTTAATCCAAATGCAGCAGGACTTCCCTTGTATGAACAAGACACCCAAGTAAGCCTGTGATGGACTTCCAGGCTTTTATAGCCATTCGGAAGATTTCTGCTTATACCCTTGCCCCAGGTTTCCTGATTTCACAGGTTGGCAAGTGACCACATCCACTGGCTAAGACTAGGTTGTTTACTGCACCTGAGTGTAACATTTCTTCTCAGAGCTAGTATTGTTAATAATTCTGGTTTTAAAAAATATTATTCAGTAACAGATTACACACACCTCTCCCACCCCCAATCAAGTGCAAATCATTACCAATGGTTTCTGTGCTGTTTCTGCAAATCTTGGCATAAATCATTCTGCTTCATTAGGGAGAAAATTGGTGTTAGCCCTCCCCCAAGTCTAGGGGAGAACATGTCTTCGATTAACAAGCTCAGATATTTAAGTCTCTCTTTCACTCTCGTATGCTCCCTCTCTGCATAATTACTCAGAGCAATTTACATACAGAAATCAATTCAGCTGAAAATTAATTACTGTAGGCCTGAATGTTTCAAACATGTATGTGAATTATTTTCAGTAAATGGAATTTCTTGAGGCAGTTAAACAGTGACATCTCAAACTGTCAGCACTTATTCCATCACTGTGCAGTATTTTTGTATAGTTCTGTTTTGGAGCACTTTAACATTTGAGGGGCTGGAGACATTGGTATAGTGCACAGAAGGAACTATTTTAATTTGTACAGGTATTTCAAAAATAATTTCTTATAACTGCCATATAATTGCTTTTGCCATTGCTGAGGGCCATCCAAGACAAAAGATGCTTCAAAGGACTCTACAGATTTCCTTTCCCAAGCAAAGGATAAGAACCTGCATATTTAAATGAATTACCTTGACAAATATACAGAAATACGATGCAGTAAAAATAAGTGAAGGACAGAAAAAAAAAAAAAAAAGGACTTCAAGTTAGAAAATGTGCTTTCATTGGTGGACGTAATAATCAGTCACAACCGTCAGTGTCAGAATTTGGCTGGCAACTGGTGAAGAGATGTACAAGACCAAAGTTGATTTGCTAGTGAGTCACTGAAGAGAAGGTCCTGGTTTGATTTCTGACAATTAATCATTATGATTTATATCTCAATGTACTGCAAATGTATCGCAAATACTTCCTCACATTGGGGCAGGTTTTACATGTTTTGTCTACTTAGGTATGTTTAGCTAATACATTTATCTTGTAAACATTTATCTTTATCTTTTGAATCTGAAACCCCAAATATCCACTGGAAACAAGCAGCTGTCCAGTAGAGCTAGGTAATCGCTGTGCTTGTCACCCAGCACCAGAAACACTTTTCACAAACAACTCTCCTGCCTGCAAGGCAAAGGTTCAACCAACGTGCACCTACAGAGAGCTCACATCGGCTCAAGAAAGTATGGTCTGGCACCAGTGCCATAATGCTTCTCTAAATTCCAAGCACTTCCACTATGTGATGATTTGTGCTTGTGTGTGTCACACCTGAGGGTGTGTTTCTGCATTTTCCGGTAAGCTGAAGGCAAAACAGTCCTAAAAACCCCACAGACAGAAGGACACTGGTCAGATGTTCCATTCAATTATTAATTCCAGGGAGTAGGGAGGGTACAAAAATAACCCTATTCTCTGGGACTCACAAGGCTGTGGCATATGTTTAACGACAGCAGCTCTACAGCTTCCGTTTTAGAGTCCCAAAAACTCCTGGGGTGACCCAACTTCAAGCTTCCTGGGATGGAAGTGTTGAGCTTCAAAAGACTGCTCTAATCTTTAGTTGGTGGAACATAAGAAAATGAAGAATCCTCTGCTTCTGCCTTGCTGGGAGGACACCAGGAGTATCTGTCTTAACAGATAGTCAGCACAGGAGCAGAGCTAAATCCATGCCTGTTTCCTGCCGTCAGCCTCAGCTCTCTGCTTGCTTTTCCAGGATATCCCATAACAATGTAGTCAAGAGTCTCTCATAGAATTATAGACTGGTTTGGGTTGGAAAGGATGTTTCAAGCTCCTCTAGTCCAACCCTCCTGCAGGGAGCAGGGACATCTGCAACTAGAGCAGGTTGCTCAGAGCCCCAGCCAACCTCACC
>WUAM01000239.1:2821153-2879632 GCA_024336885.1 Actenoides hombroni | reverse complement strand
TGTGGCCTGCCCTGGGTGATCCTGCTCTGGCAGGGGGGTTGGACTTGATGATCTCCAGAGGTCCCTTCCAACCCCTACCATTCTACAATTCTATGGTTGTGTGGTTTTTCAAGAGCCTCAGTAAATGGCTCTTACTGAAAGCGCAGAATATCTTCAGGTTTAATGCGAGTCAAAGCAAAGTTGCTCAGTTAAGAGGTTTGCTGCATTGTCTTTCAGCAAGAAGAATCTATGATGCTGACAAGACACTGAATAAACACAGTTTTGGTCACAACTCCTAAATAAGGAGCTGTGAGACTGAAATATAGGTCTGACTTGGTGCCGTTGCAGGCTCTCGTGTCGTGTCAGCTTTGCATCTATTACAGAATCTGTTCGCAGTAGAGAAAACCGCGCAAAGCGTATTACCCAAGTGCAACAGCCCCGCTGCTGGTACATCAAAGAAAGCAGCAGCTGTCATCCAGCTTTAGCCACGGTGCTTTTCAATGCCTTAATCCTCTGCCCAAAGAGGAGGAGGCAGAGAAAGTGCACTTTCTTTATACCCACCCACCCCCTGTCTATTTTTTCGAAGCGCTGGTGTCGCAAAATCCAGAAGCCATGTTCAGCGGCCATCCCTGCCCGGCACAACACATTAGTTCCTTTGCATCTAATTTGGACATTTCCCTCCTGCTGATGTCTGCTAACCTCTTTCAAATTTAGGTTTTATTCAAGTTAGAGATTACTCACATTGTGTTTACTCCCCAACTGTTTAAAATATCAAAGCGATTATTCCATTGCACTTCATTTTCATTTAGGTCTGCTTCAGATTGGAATTGGCGTGGTATTCTTTGTTCCCTTTCAGTTGCTGAAGGGGTGTATCTTGAGACAAACTGAGTTACAGGAAACGTACGTGGCTACCAGTAGAATAGATTTCATTTTGTGAAATTTTCACATTTTCAGATTTTTTGATTTTTTTTTTTTAACAAGCTTTGCAAGAGTTATTATAAAATAGCTTCTCTAAGAAGCAAGCCAGATACTCTGCAAACATCAAGTTTGATCTGTTACACCTATTCTTAAGGTTTATGTGGTGCAGTGGCCTGTCTGAAAACTGGGTTGTAGCAGAAGTCAGGGCGAGGGTATGAGAACTGAGCAAGTGGGCAGTGATGCTTCCCTGATAGACTTTGCTGTCTCACTAGCATTTCCCAGGACAGAAGCCATTTTTTTTAACTAAAAAAGACAATTTTTTTCTTCATTAATTTGCCTAATGACTTTTCTTAACTGCATTTGGACTCCTTGATCTCTAGAGGTCCCTCCCAACCCCTAACATGCTATGATTCTCTGATTTTAAGAGTATTTTCCAAACATGTATAAACACATTCCAAGAGAGCAGTGTAGAAAAATTATTTATATCAAATCAAGTTATCGAAATTACTGGAAATAAATTATAAAAGGGTGGGATTTTATGTATAGGGGTTTATGTTTGCTTGGTTTGTTCATTAGCCACTGCCTTGCAAAGTGAATTTGCACTGCAAAGTAATCTCAGCAGAGCAACTAAGTGTGCAAGTGTAAAGGTGTCAGCCTACAGCTCATTAAATTGTCTAGATAAACTAACAGTATCTCACTTTAATTCTTTGCTAACCTCCAGCCTCATGTACCTTGCTGTGCTAGAGTCACATGTAATGTTTTAAGAATCCATTTGTGTTGTCCTCTTTGCCCAAATAGAATTTCAAAGGTCTGCATTAAAAAGCGTGTTGACCAGGATAGTGCTGAAAGCCAGATGAGAGCAAATGGCATTTGATGACAAGGTTTGGTACGTTTAGAAATGCTCCTGTTATTAAAGTTGCTCTAGAGCCAACTACTCCTACGCTGGAGCCTGCTGGTTTGTGTGACATGGCAGCCAGCTCCACGCACAAGGAAGACCAGAGATAACTCCAGTCCTGCCTCTGTTGTCAGACAAGGATCTCTCAGCAGCGATATCACCTTCTTGTGGTTTACTCTTGCAAGCCCATTTTCCCTTCCCTCCCCATGAATACCCATTTCCAAACACCTCAGTTTGAAATGCCATCTCTTGACATCTTTTAAATGCTAGAAGTTCGATATCACTCAGAAGGACAATAATTAATGCCAATAACAGAAACATGTATTTAGCATTTTGGGATGTGCATGACAATTTTTTTGCTAGCTTACACTGAGTCAGATGTTGTGTGTTTGCTTTGCTCTTGACAGAGCACAAAAAAGAAGCCTCAAGTTCAATGAAAAATCAAGGTATTGCATCATTACTATGAAATGCAGTTGTTGGTGGTTTCAGTGTGCATTCACCAGCCGTGCAGCTGGCACAGGAGCTCTCGTGGGCTGATACCCAGTGCTCCCTAAGTTAACACTGGGCTGTCCACAGCTGGCTCCAGCCACCTCTCGCGTCCATGAAGAGAAGCTAAGACAGTTTCCAAGTGTCATTAATTTGAGGGAGATGGGAGTCATCTCATGTTGTTTATTCTTTCTTTTCATTTCTTCCCTCCCTGCATGCACAAAGTCTAGAGTCGTGTTATTTTGAGGTTTGTCACATTTGAAGGAAAAAGGGAAAATAACCTAAAAAGACTCTGCTTTGCTTTCAAATTAGAAATTTTATTTTCAAACTTTGAAATAAGAAAGTAGCAGGTATGTGGTGTGACCTGCTCATGCATGTTCTGTGCTGCATTACTGAAGTACTACTGTGGGTGTTACAGGATCATTTTTCTCTTTTAATTCTGATGTTTATTGCCCTCTCTGTTGCTAAGTTTGTTACAGGAATGCCAGAAAAGGGTGTCTGACCTACTCGTTCACGTAAATGGCATTAATAAATATTTATTTTTCACTTTTGTAGGTTATTGAATCACTAGGGATTATTATCTACAAAGCCCTGGACTATGGGTTGAAGGACAATGAAGAGCGGGAGTTAAGTCCTCCGCTGGAGCAGCTTATTGACCACATGACTAATACCACAGAAACAGATGGGAGCAGGGATGAAGGGTATGATGCTCTGGATGAAGGAGTGGAGGATGACGATGATGATGACAAAGAGGAAGTTGAGGCCATTCATTCCTACAAAGATGTCATGAAGGTACAGTAATGGGCAGTTGATATGATATTTCACTGGTTTTATCAATGAGAAAATCAACGCTGTTTTCCGTGTTGCCGTCCGGTGTGATACTGGCTGTATCATTTTCCAGTTTCCCTGCTCGTTCTCTAAGGTTTGCTTGCACAAATGACATGTAGGAGTATTTCATGTTTGACTGAAAGCAACACAAAAATCCATGATCAACTTCGTCTTTAGCTGTACCATTAATACCACCATCTGATTTCATCCATGCACTGGACAGTTGGCCTTCCAGTGTAATGCCTCTTGAATTCCTTTGTGTACACTTGGACACTTCACGGGCTGTTTCAATTAATTCACCTTTTCATTAGTGCAGAATTAGTTTAATTATTCCTTATCAGTTTCCTCCTTTGCCACCCTCCTCTACTGAAGCCTGGGTGTGTTTTTATAAAGTGGCTTATTTGTTCAGAGTGAGTCAGGATCCAGAGTTTCATTGATGGTCATGATGGTCGTGGTTCTTGACCTGAGTTGTGAGCTTTGGAGACACAACTGATGAATTTTAATTGCAACAGCTTCTCCAATGTGATCTGGACTACCATGAACAATTATTTAAAACTATTAACCTTCTATTTTCTAAAGAGTAGAATTCAGTACAAGTTTTAGAGCCCAGTGAGCTCTTAGTACAGACAGAGGTATTAATAAGTGTGTATTTTGACAAAATTTGTGGAGTTGATTTACCTCATAATAATCTGAGAGTTTAATACAGGTTGGAAACTTTTATGCTAGCATGAACTCTGTATATTGCTCCCTCTTCGATGCAAGGCATGCCTAAGAACCAGAAGGTTAGTGTGTCATAGAAGTTAAGAATATAGCGGTGGAAGTTGAGACTAGAAGAGTGTCCCGGGTAGCACATCAGGACACTTTAGCACAGTGAAGCAAGACCCTCCTACACTACAGCCCACCACTTGTGATGTGTTGACAATAAAGAGAGAAGATCTTGGGAGACTGAAATGGGCATAATTTCTCTTTGAGATGCTTCTGTATCCTTATTGCATCAGAGCTGCTCCAAAGAGCATGGTATGACATGGAGGATAGATGTAATATATCCTTTTCCCCCCAGTTTGGTGAAAATGCCATCCCAATTCTTGCACATAGGTGTCCACCACGTGACTCAGCAGTTTCCAGCTGTGGGGTGGTACATTTCTTACAATCAGAGCTGGCTCGTTAGAGGAAGTTTCTCTTAGTGCAGAGGCAGAGAAGACCTTTGTATACACAGAGCTGAGGGCAGTGGCTCATAAAAGTGATTATTTTATGAGATCTTTACTTGATTTCTGCAAACAAGAAAAGATAAGTTTGGAAAAGTTTGCTAAACACCTTGAGTTACACCAGTTGGTACACATCCCTGAAATACAAAAAGAACAGGCAGATGTTTGGTCAGGTTTGAACTGTTCATGCTGCTGAATGGCATCTTCCTAGTTCAGCTTTGCTAGTATCTCTGCTAAACTGAGGTACTTGCCTATTTTTATGTTTTAAAATCAGTATCTTACATTTTAACTTCTGTCATGTTTTCTGTGAATTTTTGACCCTTCTGGAAAGGTACAGCTTTTGTGGCTTCACCTCAGTGAATTGAAGCACAGCTGCCATTCCTGCATCACCCTACCTTGTACTCCTCCAGCCTCTGGAATTCGCTTTTCTTCCTGTTGTTGCTTTTGCCTAAATTATTTGCCACGGGCTTAACTCTGCAACCTGTCTTTATACCCTGCTCTGTGTCCTTACTGCGTGGACAGCACTGGAGGGGCAGCCTCGGGCTGCTACATTTTTGACATCACTGTGGATTTGTCAGGTCCTTGTTTCTTGACTTTTTATCTTTTCAGACCATGTTTTGCATGTGGCTTTTTTTTTTTTTTTTTCTTTCCCCCGGCAGTGGTAATCTATGTTGCAGGCTACGCCCTTATTAATCCAGTGACTGTTTCACAACAGTAGTGTGTGGTCTTGTGACCATGAGGCTCAATTATAATAATTCTCTCTTGGCAAGACTCACTGTGAAGCTTTCTCCTCTACAGTTTGCAGTGAGTGCTGAAGGAGGTTTGCTCCTTGAATCGAGCAGCTGTCCTTCTTCCCCACCCTGCAGTCTCTAAATTGCAAGCTCAGAAAATGATAAAGATGTGCTGCTGTGCACTACTTATATTGATTTTTTATAGTTTTTAACTTAATAGTCTCCAATGTGGACATGATTTTGTCCTTGAAATGTGATTATAGGTTTCGTCCTTCTCCAGAAAGTGTCATTGTCGGGTCCAAGGCCTGTCTGCTGCTGAGACTGAATTTTTCACCATTAATCACTAATGTGAGGGAGCCTATTTTGTGATTAAAACACAAAGACAGATAAGATACATGTTGGGTGTTTCTGTATTATGAAGTAGTCAAGGTCAATCCTGGACCCTCCCCTAACCTGGAAAATGCTAAGTAGAGTGGTGGACACCTATTCCCAAGAACTGGGAAAAGGGCAGGTGCTAAATAGTACTGCCAAGATCATCATTGGCAAAGCTGCTGTTTGGAGAAGACACAGGCAACCTTTTGTGCCGCTTCTTGGTATATTTGGCTGACTTGACTTTGATTTCCTTGGCAGGACCGACCTGCTGCACGGACTTGATCTGTTGTTTTTGAAAAGGAGAGGGGACGTTGGTTGCCAGACACTTAACTTTTAATTCTTGCTGTATTTCGGCTAGGGCAGCTCTAATGCAAAGGAAGGCAGAGACAGAGGCAGTGAGGACTGGGTGTTTGCAGGCAGATGCTTTCCTTGTTTGGGACCCTCTTCCCTGCCCTCACCCGCAGGACTTCACTGGCTGTCCAGGAGCTCTGTACACCTCCAGAAGGAGAGCAGTGTACATCTACAGTAACCCTGAGGGGTTGGGAACACGTCAGGTTGGCAGCACACATACGGCTTTGGGAGCCTTGGGTCAACAGAGGATATGGGCTGAGTAGGCCTGACCTGCTGGGTGGTGTTGGGCTTGCTAAGGGTGTGTGAGGTCTTGTCATGTGGCACCTTTATCATGGTGTGTGGCCCTCCCTGGTACTGAAACGAGATGATGCAGTTTATCAATATCTTCCAGACTATGCTCAAACCTTAATTCCACTCCTAATCTTATCCCACAGATCTCTGCAGCCAGATGGTTTCAGCCAGCACCGCTTTTCACGTTAACATGGAGGCCCCTTTTAAGCTGCAGTTTATCCATATATGTTGGCCTGAGCCCCAACCCCTAACCCAGTTCCAGTATTTTCTTTTATTCTAGGCCAGCACCCTCTTCTGACTCCAGATGTAAATAAAGCCACATAACTCCTTGGTAGCAGGTTTTATTCTGTGCTGGTGTGTGCTGGGCTGAACTGCTATCCTAGCTCTGTCATTTCTTCCAGCTTTGAACGGCGCGGTAGCCAGATCACTATGCCAATACTACCATAGCTCTGCTCCAGAGCAGAGGTGTTGTCAGTAGTATCTGGAAGTTGTGACACTATGTCACTGCCTCTGCTACCTTTTTTCTGCAGGTCTCATAGAAGATACGTAAAGAGGCAGTGGTCTCCTTGAATCAGTATCTTGCTCGCTCTTACGTTCCCCTTTCACCCCAAAAGTTAACTCAACTTTAACAGGAACCTTATCTGTAGCAGAGCTACACCTTCTTGTCTCAGACAAGTACAGGTAGATGGCCCCCGCTGCTCAGTGGCATCTGGTCTCAGGACAAAGTAATCACTTTTAGGTAGTGCACTAATAATGTTTGTTAATTCTGACCAAAAATTAACTGTTGTGCAACTGCTGCTTCACAAAGATGAATTAGTGACCCAGGTCCCATGGTGAACAAAAATCGTGTTTAGGAAATCCCCATGCTGACCTATTAATTTGTGTGAAAATTATTTTCAGAGCAGCATGTGCAATATTGTGTTATCTTGCTGTAACAATTATAAACAAGATGACAGATCGCAATATTTTTATTGGTAGAAATTCCTCTTTGTGCTTTGCTTGTAAGCAAAAAGGAAGAATAAATTATGTTCCTGTCAGAAAAAACCCACCATATTTCAGATATTTTAATTGTCCTTTAATCTTTGGTCTCTAAAATGAGAAATTCGTTAGACTCGGTGACTCCTGTGTCTTGGTAGCTCAGCTACGACTGCCTTTTTTCAGCTGGAAGGAACTGCAATGTACAGTGATGATATTGATCTGCTTGTGTTTTGTTTTGAGTACTCTGATGGTAGTACAGATCAACTGTCTGTGGCAAGTGTAGAGTTGGAGAGGAACAGGAGAGTATGTCCTGTCCCTGTGCAATGACAGGCAGGAAGAGAAGATCTACATTTAGATCTACGAAATTTGGAGGCCCTCTTTGAGTTTGAGGGCATACATACTATCATCTATACGGTATAACCCTGTGTAAGTATAATAGGGGAACCTGTCAGAAAGGAACCAGAAAATGCAGTTAAAAACAAGCCCAGGTATTTGTTTGTGCCGGTTAAAGAGTTCATGTTACTGGAATTCAAAGGCCCATAATTTTGCCTAGTTCACGAGGCTAAAATTAGTAAGATGCAGCTTTCTGTGAGTGTAATTCTGTTTAAGGCTGGGTTGCCTTTAGCATTTTGATGTGAGCCTGCAGAAGAGTATTTATTCTTCATTTCAGAACAAGCCACATGCAGCATACATATATATACAGTACCCTGTAACTCTCTGAAGCTAACGAATATTTCTGAACCTTACAGAGGTGGTAGCAAATGCCTCAGATGTTCTCGGTACGTTTTGTATTAAAAAGAAAGGCAACAGCATTGGACATTTCTGAAAATACTTAGGTGCAATAAAGACAAATGATCATCTCTCTTCTCTTGAGTCCTCTTGGTAGTGTACTTAAATGTCATGATAGTTTTTTATCGTGACGCCTCTTCTTTTAGAAAAAGCCCGTCTATGTCTCCATGTTCTGACAAGGGGAGAAATTAAAATTACAGTCGGTTGGAACTCCTCATTTCCTTTCACTTCTGTTGTCCCAGTACCTGAGCTTGATGTGCTGGCTTGACCAAAAATTAATAATCTTCTACCTGTGGCTCTTCAGTTGTTTGCACAGACCTGGTGTCTGACACTCCTTTTGTAACATTGAGGAACCTCTTGTCCCAACTGTTTGAGTCCCTGAAAGTGCAACTGTCTAGTTTTTGGACCTCTTAAGTTCTGAGATTTTCCTTTGGCTATTCCTTTTTTCAATTTAATTCTTTGGGGCCTGTAAGATAGAAAGAAATTCAAAGATCTCCCGAAACAATTTTGTGAAAACCCCTCCGTATTATACTGCTATGACAGGCCCCCCCCCAGGTGGGTGGCCCTGGAGAGTTTGGACCTCAGAAGGTGGACCTTCATGATGCTGGTCTAAGCGGGTAGATGACTTGTGTTAGCACACTCCCTGACCACCCTTACTTTCATTGACAGAAGTAGGACCTCTGAGTTCAGCAGGAAATTCCCAAGGACCAGTGCTTGTCTCCTGTGCTGAGTGGTTTAAAAAGCTCCCTTTTGATGTTTTTACCCTCCCAAAGCATACTGACTGGGAGTACGTCTTTTTCTATGAACTACCCAGTATCTTCAGACAGACACACAGACAATGTGAAGGTCCCCAAAAAAACAACTGCTGAGACTGGGTTACCAAAGGAATATATAGATTTTGACTGAATAGGACCCATCCACAGGCATTTTCTTATTCCTTTACCATTCTTTGGGCTACCATGGAGTCGTCTTAGAAATGTGCTAAACCTGCTATTTTTCTCTTGGCCAAGAAAGCCCTTGTACATTGTAGCTGCTCATTCAAACCACAGTGTGTTTCTTCTGTCTGTGCTGTCACCTTGGCTGGGATCCATGTCACCTACATTTAGTCAAGACATCCTGAAAGGCTTTTTTTGTTTGTGTTTTTTGTTTGTTTGATTGATTGTTTTAACCCCATCAGTTCCTTCATGTGTTTTAGTGCCTCAAACATTTGTGCAGACACAAGTGAAGGACTGGTGGACTGAACTGTGCTGCTGAAGACAGGCTGCATAAAATAAAGAGAAGTGTCTCTGAATTCTTGAGCCTTCGTAATGGGAACAGTAGCTGCATGGTGTTGGTTTTAAAGTAAAATGATTTAACAACAGTAACAGGGTTTTGATGTGAAGGGCTTTATAAATGGCTGCAGAGCAAGTGGATTTATGGCAACTGAGAACTCCACAAGTGGAGCTAAGTAGAAGTGGAAGTAATTCTGTACTGTTCTCAATATTTATTTTGAGAGGTTTTGCTTAGAACTGCATTATACCAAATGTGCTTGCAAGGAAGTTGTCCCTCATGACTTAAATCTTCCCATTAAAAAAAAAGAAGGGCTATTTTCTTCCCTCCTTCCTTTAATTATTCTCATTCAGAACAGTGGAAACATCTCTTTCATCAGCATGGGCTTAGATGGATTGAAGTGTTGTATTCCAGGCTGGGAGACAAAACCAAATCACCTTTTCAGTGGTGATTTTTATCTTCCCATTATAGCTCACAGTAATGAATCTACACTGCTTAAAAACCCTTGTACCCATAATTCACATAATTATACTGGTATAACCTGTCTGAGGTCTAAAATGGTCTCAGGAATCCAAGGAGTTGTCCAACAAAACCAGGAAACACAGATGGAGCGTTCAGATTGTTTTTATGTATGGGGAGGTTAGAATACACCTGAAATTGGTGTGTGGCCTTTATGCATTTAAAAGAAGCAGAGTGTAGGGCATGGACTTTTTTCCCATCTGTTTTATGCTGCAATTATTGTAACTAATTTATACATGGGTAAAAAGAAAGTTTCAGTATTTAGTGGAGGCAGAAGGATTCTTTGATGGTAATGGTGTCCTGTAGTGAATAAAATGCAGGATTTGTCATGGCAAAGCTACAGTTTTCCCTTCAAAAATACAAATGTCTGAAAGGTGCAAAGCCATGTTAGAAATAACACATCTGAGTGTGAGGCTTCATCTGAAGTATCAAAGAACCTGTGTTAGCCTGCACTGCCTAAAGTAGACCTCGGAGACTCAAGTTGATCAATGAGTGTTTACTTTTGCAAGTTTTGTTTGATCAGATTAATTTGGAATTCTAACTAATGACTGGAAATCAGGTTAATGGTCAATTAACACAGTAGTGCCTCAGTGACCCATGACAAAGTGAGAAAAAGAGCAGAGCTACTGTTACAAAAGTGACCCGTATCTTCTCTGCCCTTTGGATTAACTCCAGCGCTCAGCCGGGCAATATGGACTGACCTCTCCAAAGCTGAAGGCATCTACCTCAGTGTTTTTCTCTTCACCTTGCAACCACCTCCCATCTCCAGGTGTTAAGACTGAGCCCGACACAGAAGGGCGTGATGGATTTTTCAGATTCGCTGTCAGCCTAGTGAAGGGAGTAGATCTGCTTAGGAAAATTAGCCAGGACAGCAGCTTGTCTTACGTTGGGGCTTGGCAAAGGTTCATCTAGTCAGAACCTAGTTTGCACCCATGTAGACTTTGCAGTCTGGGATACTTGTGGTGCTGCAGGTAACTTTTTAGCTCTCCTGGCTCTTTTCACTACTTCAAAAATGCAGGTTGTTTTTGTACAGACCCACATGACATCCTGTGCTGTGTCTGTAGACACAGATGTTCCTTGATTTCCATGTAATGCCAACATCCCATAGGGAATATCCCATGTAGCTTATCAGTACCGCTTGCATTATTTACATTTTGTGCATGATGGATCTTTTAGTGGAGAAGTAAATTAGTGGTGATGTGCAAAACTGCTGCACAATTTTCTCTCTCATGCAGCGTTAATATGTCGAAGGTTCCCAGTAGCTGCCCTTGCAGACCCTATTCAAAAGAGCAGGTTAACTTTTTCCTGAGGATTTTAGGTTGTTCTTACACAGCTTTGGTTTGAAATGGGCTGTAGAGAAGCAGGATCTATGGGGTGGAGGAGAACTTCTTCATTATTAGCTGGAGCAAAATATGTCAGCCCTTCCAGGCTGAAATAAAACCCCCACCAGCAGAGTCTCCAAGTGCTTGTCCACTATAAATTTTGGAGTCTCTAACTTCTGTGAGGTGTTACAGCCTCATGATCCACCACCCCATTCAGGAGAGAGAGGGGTTAAGAGGAGCAGTGGCGGTGAAAGTTTTGCTGTGTCTCTTGCCAGAACACAGCTGACTCGATTTGAGAAGGTTCAGAAGTTTTTTCTTGCTGATAGCAGTTCTGTATAAAAACTGTGGGGATTTCAGTTGCTGATACTGATACTTTGGAGTCATTTTTAGGATGATATAATTGCCTTGCCATAGAAAATGGAAGCAGCATAGATGCTAGAAAATTACATAATTCCTTCCAGAGGCATATTGTACTGTGACAGCAACATGGGAACAGTGAAGAAACAGGGCGAGGGCCCTTTAATTAAGCCACTGTGATTTTCTTGCTTTTGAATTATTCAAGAGGGAGCCTTGGGCTTGAGGCAAAGTTTCTTTTGGTGCATTTATTTCAGTGCTGGTAACAGTATTAAAAGAAATGAAACGTTCCAAGGAAAGTTATTTGAGTTGACTTAAAAAGTACCACTAATTTTCCAAAATAATAATCTCTACTTTAGTTCTGTGATTTTTTTTTAATACGCTCTTGATTACTGTGTTCCCATGATGCTATTTTCTGCTCCCCTTTGCTTAGTGTACTGTCGGATGCTGTATTTTAGAAAAATAGTTCTGTCAGACAAAGCCATTTCATACAAAGAAATAAACGGTGTCTGTTAGATTGTGGCTTGTCCCCTGAAGATCTCAATCTAAAAGTCAGAATGTTGTATTTATCCCAAAGGTTGGTCTGAAGACAGGGAACATTTTGCATTTCTTAGTAGAAGGATTTTTACAGTAGGTTTCTGTTTAAAACACGGAGCTGCGACATCCTTAAATAGCATTGTAACTGAAGCGGTCTTACGGTGCAGCTTTCAAAAGACTGTTGTCTTTGGGAGGCACCACCCTGAGTGTATTTTCATACAACTGTGGAGTGGTTTGGGTTGGAAGGGACCTTTCAAGGTCATCTAGTCCAAGCCCACTGCAGGGAGCAGGGACATCTGCAACTAGAGCAGGTTGCTCAGAGCCCCAGCCAACCTCACCTGGAATGGTGCCAGGGATGGGGCAGCGACCACCTCTCTGGGCAATCTGGGCCAGGGTCTCACCACCCTCAGCATCAAAAATGTCTTCCTTACATCTAGTATAAATCTTCCCTCTGAAGCAATAACATAATGGGAAAAAATTACTGCTATTTAATTCAGACGGCTAGTTCATGAGACACGGAACCCTTTTCAATTCTGCAACTTTCCAACTTTGATTAAAAACTATAATGAACTGCAATACTGTGAACTAGGAGTAGAATAAATTAAAACTGAAACAATACAGAACTCCTCTATTTTTCATAGAGAATAATCTCTTACCAAAGAATTTTTACTATTCTTCAAAAGATATTTTGTGTCACTAAATCTCACATTTAATGAAACACAAACATATCTTTTAATGATTACTTTTTAGAGCACCAGCGTATCATTGTTATTACTGATTTCATCAACAAATAGTAAAAAATAAGGACCAAATAACTGTTTTTAAGAATCAGTATTTCAGTATGCACAATAACAGTTCTATTTGTAACACAGCATTGTAGAGAGCTAGGCAAGCAATAAAAATTCTGGATATGAATTCTCTGAAAGGCTGGCGAGTTTGCTCTATTTGTCGACAGACTGAATGTCAATGTTGTCACAGTTACAGCAATTCCCAGCCAGGCACCCTGCATATCTCCACATCCTCGTATTTAAATGTTAAACTAGATAAGACATTCAGCTCTGGAAATGAGAAAATCTCTACTGCTTCCATTAAGTTCCTTTGCTTATTTGCTGGGTTAAATGAAACAGAATTTGGGTCCAAACATTATCAGTTATTGAGTAGAAAATATAGGAGCTCATTCTATGCTTAATTATTAGGTACAATATGGATAGCACTCTTTGAAACAGTAGGTCATGGAAGACTTACCAACTTGACACTTGTTCTTAGCATTCTTAGCATCTTAGCGCATAGGCAGTGACTGTCCTAGTCAAGGGGGCAGAAAGGAAGGGATACCCTGATGTCAGTGCCTTTTTCTATCACTGCCTTTTTTGTGACTTAGGATAAATAAGTTTGTCACTCTATGTCTCCCTCTCTTCTTCAGCATTTAAAGTAGGGATCATAATGTTTTCTGTCTGGAAATCACCCTAGGACTCTTGGAAGGCATCACAGGACACCAACAAAAGGCCCCTGTGAATGAGTTGTAATGTAGTGATTTCAAACCAGCTAAATTCTGCAGAACTAAGTGCTGTTTCATGTTCATTTATGGCAGTCTGATTGTCTCCATGGAAACATGAGCAAAACACTTCATTTTCTCCATCAACAGAGGAAGATTTGTTTCCATATTACATTAGTTTTAGTGTGCACTGACAAACACAAAAATAAAATACTTTTCAAAGACTGATTCCATTATGAAAAAATTACCATCTCAGCCCTATCCCATGGAAGCAGCTCCCATCAACCTGGAAAACCTTGCAAGACGGGCAGCGTTCTGCAGAACGCTTCTGGATTAGGGATGAAATAGAAAAATCAGAGATGGTAAATTTACAGGTAAAGAATTTGTTGTCAGAAGAAACCACTAGAATTTATAAAGTTATAGGGCTTTTTAGCCATAAGACACGACCAGAAAAACCTACAGAATGAGCACTGCTGCTACTACATGTGGCTTGTATGTAATCTATGTTCTATCAGAAATCTACACAGATTTCTGTCTGTGCAACACGGAACACACACAAAGTGTAAATTGGCTGGGGGCTGGCTAGCTTAGTAGAGTGTTGCCTGATGGAATTTTCATTGCTTTTGAGAGGCATTACCTAAGCAGGGAAAGATGAAGCTCCTCTATGGATAATCAATTAGTCATATAATTGATATCTGGAAGAGGCTTAAATGGGAAATAAATGAAAGGATAAACACCTGTCCTGCCTGGTCCTAAAGTATAGTAAATATAAATATAGCAAAGAGAATTCTTTCTTCTAGCATACGTTTAACAGCAACAGCGCCATGGAAATCAATGAATACCTAACACTGCTCAACAGTGCAAGAGAGGGTCTCTAATGTGAAACAAATAAAGATGAAAATTCATAACTATAAAATAATTTTGTAAAAATTAACTCCATGCTGCTGGAATTTCCAGCAATTGCTGGAATTGTGCCAAAGGCATAAATTTGGAGAGTAGGAGTTTGTAAACAGTAGGAGACTCGTGACTTCTCCGCACAGGATGAAATGAAAGGGTAAAATAAGCAGCTAACCTGCTTAGAAGTGGAAAAACCAGATAGTCAAATGGGCTGAAAGACAGAAAGTGGTCTCAAGGAAAAGCAATAGCATTGCAATTTAGAAGTGTCTAGGGGTATGATGGCAATGAAAACATGAAGTTGTAGGACTTGTACGGCCCTGCAGAAAAATACATAAAGAAAACCCACCACTGGGTTCTTTCTACAGTGTTTTTTTCTTGCTACACTTTAATTGCTACAGAAGTATGGAAATTGATGATCAACTTTTAATTCACACCGGCTAC
Source organism: Actenoides hombroni (assembly GCA_024336885.1). Classification (NCBI taxonomy): domain Eukaryota; kingdom Metazoa; phylum Chordata; class Aves; order Coraciiformes; family Alcedinidae; genus Actenoides; species Actenoides hombroni. The sequence continues at coordinate 2,864,978 of WUAM01000239.1, read as the reverse complement.
TACAGTTCCTCTCTCAGTTCTGAGACCTCAGGATTAATTTTTAACAACAAAAGATCATCTCTACAGAGCTGCTGCTAAATCAACACACGTCGCAGTTATCTTTTTATAGTTCTCTGGTAAATGCTAAAATTCTAGTCTCATTAATGTATTCGAGGGCATCTTTATATGTCTTTTGTTAAGTGACTTATAATAATTTTTAAACACACAAACCCAACATTTAGAAGGCTTTAAATGGATTCATTGTATAACTGAAATGCTTTATGTTTCTCAAAAGAATTATACGTTGATGAAGATATCATCTGACAGAGGAGAAATGCTATTTCTCTTGCCAGTACTTAGCTAAAATAAATCTGAAAGACAATTCTTTATGAAGAATTAAAGTTTTTACAGTTCCTTGTGGATACTTGAGTAACTGTCTGGAATAACTAAAATGATGTTTTGTCCTTTTCCCACAGAGAAAGAGCCTCAGGCGATACAACAGCAAATTCTGTAACTTTTGCACTCAGCATGGTAGCTGAAATCCACTTTTACAACAGAGCAACAACTGTTCCTAAAAGAACTACTTGATTTCTGGAACCCTAGGCAAGAAATGCCTTGAAAAAGAGTAAGCTTCCTAAGTTATGAAGTAAAACTAAATTATTCATGGTTTCTGATGTACATTTTACTTTTTATTAGAACAAAGATAAAACATAGAATTCTAATAAAGAGGAACCATGTGCTTCAGTAATGCTGAATAATTCAAACACAAAGTAACAATGGAATTGGAAACTGGGTTTTGCTGTCTTTCAGGGAATATATATTATATTTCCAGAGTCAACTTGTCTGGTCTATCTCCAGACATATCTGGAGGTATTGCTCCAAATTTCAGACAAGAATAATGAGCAAGAAGCTGTGTTACAGTAGTTTGGAGATAGGAAATGGGAAAGAGGGAGGACTCTTAACAGGAATTACTACTATAATTCAAAATGAATTGACTTCATTCAGCTGTGATCTGAAAAGATATAAGCATTGCCTGTAACTTGTATCCCCTTCTAGACTTCACCATTTCCAGTGAATGCAGAAAACCTGGGATTATAAGCAGTGGATCTCAGACTGGAGGGAATACTAAATAATACCTGATGTTTTCCCAACTTCAAGCAAGATCCTTGTTGAAAAATAACAGTCAGAAGATAGAAACAGTATAACTGTGACCTTAGAATGAAGAAAAAAAACATTTCCATTTATATAAATGTGTTGTAATGTTAATGGAACAGAAATTGTATTCTAGCATGATTTATCCATCCCACTGACTCTTCTGCAGAATATATTCCTACTTGCTTTTAATCAATAAACTGACATTTTAATAAGGGTGCATCACTACAAAGAGGTCTTCTCTACTTCAAGAAGAGAGCAGAGCAAGCCATACAGCAAGATGGACTCACAGTGAGGGAGTAAAACTCTGCTCCTTTGGATTCCTCTTCCCTCCCCTGTGGGGTTGTCAACACCCACTGTGCTACTTGGGCTGACGCAATACTGGAAAATTAGTTTAGCTTGATTTTACCATAATCAAACATTAAAATCTGTTCAGAGAGAATGTGTTTGTCTGAGATGATGACTGAATTTGCATTTATAATTTGGGCAAGATCATTTTTCCAGCTGATTTCATAGTATTTTCCAGGATAGAGTCACTGCCGGAAAACCTAACTCAAAATTTTCATCCACTCAAAGTCACATCAGAGCAAAAACTGTAGACAACCTGAACATGTTAGCTGTTCAGGAGAGGAAAAGCTAACAAAGAGCTTCATGTTCTGTGCTCTCAACTCTTTACAAAACTTTGGGCAGTAAAGGAACTTTCTTTACTGATCTACAGAGGTGGGGAGCAGCTGTATGAACCAGTAAGCCTAAGAAGCAACAAAGTTATAGTCCAATTGACTCTATTACAAACCTTGGAGAGAAACACTGTCACATCAGCTTCCACTGTTCCACAGAGGCAGTCTCGGTGTTCAGTCCCGTGTAAAAATGTAATTCTGCCCATAATGCTGGAGAGCCATTATGTTATACATTATAATTTGGAAGCAGGGAGTCAGCTTTTCAGTTCATGGTATTTAATTCAGCTGTTTACATAATCATCCCTGGATCTTTCATACACAATACACACTCATACAAAAAAAAGTTAAGGCATTTAAAAAACATAATTAAAAGAATATCAGCATTTTATTGTATTATTCCATATGCATGTCTGGTATAAATGAGCTATGAGGATATATCACAAGAACTCAGATTAAACTACAGCAACATCCTTTGTCCTAATGTGTAAGACCTAATGAGGGAATTCCTCTCTCTCCTCCTCACACAGTATCAATTTCATGCCCTATAGGTTTTTAAATGGCCCACAAATCTTCATGATTTGTTTTTTACTCTAAAGGAAGACTATCATATCTGGTCTTTTAATGTGAGCTGAACAGTCAATAACAACCAAAATATTTATTAGGTGCAATAGGGTCCTTAAACATGGAAGTATCTACATGAGACATGGCCATTAGTATGTGTGTAGTCTTTACTACTGGCACTCAGTGTTTGCTGAAGGTGGACGATGATACACCAGTATTAATATATAGACAGGTTTACCAACATTAATATATAAACAGGTTTTTTTAAAGAGCTTGGAAAACACTTCAGAACGGTAGGTGTCAAAGTGCCAATATCATCATTTCAGAAGAAATATCCTTCTTTCCTCTTTTCAGTGGACTGTCTCAGTAGCTCCTCCTTGAAGTTTTCTATCAAGCTAATTAATGTAACAGTCTCCCAGGCTGCACGATGATTTGAAACTCAGCATGGTCTCCTACTGGTAACTTGTTAGTGTGTCTAAATTTCACATCACTTAACTACATTTTCAGGTGGATTTCTGGATCGTTTGGTTTTATAATGAAAAAGGACAAAGCCAAAAGGTTGAGGCTAGAAGGGCTTTTCTGACCCTTGTTATTTACTTGATGCCTGAGAAAGCAAACAAATGAAGAGGAAGCTTGGCAGACTCATGACTACAAATACAAAAGAGTGATATGTATTTTTGCTAGCAGTGGACTATCATGTCTTTGTATTGAAATAAATTTATCATATAGTCTCTCTTTTCTGTGAGTAACCTCAAATAAGTTTTTCATCATGCTTAAAATCCCAGAGTCTTACAGCTGGAGTGCTGATCCTGTAAAATGCTGTTTGTCCACAACTTCCTCTGATGGCATTAACTGGCAGCCTTAAAAATTGTCATAGAAGTGTCAACATCCATGAAGAGCCATGACCTGTATTGCAAGTACTAAGTGCCTGTACCAGAGAGTGCACAAATTTAAAAATGGCCATATTTTTACAGATACTTATCCTTTAATGATAAAACACTGCATATTATCGTAGATCAATGGAAGTTTTGGTTTCTTTGGAATCACTTCACTTTCTGCTTTAAAATAGGCTTTGTTAAATGATTCATGAGATAGAACCAGGAGGAAGGTAGGGAAACTCAAGGCTTATCTAAATAGCAGCTTTGGTCACTTGGAGGATTAAAACACTTCCACTGTACTGCTGACGTATTTGATAAAAAAATGCACAAACTAAAAAGAAACAAGTGGAGATACAAAAAGAGTAGACATAAATCTTGCCACCAAGGAAAAGCTGATCGCTTGGCAATATATGTTACTGCTCAAACTATGTTCTAGAAAATAAAATGGAAGGCAAACATTAGGGAGAGTTTGGGTCAGTGGCCCTATCTCTGCATGCTGTCAAAGTTCCAATAACTTTGTTGCTCATGCCTGATAGAGCTGTCAGAAAGAGGAGATCAGAATAGCTGGAATCTTTCCTTCTTGCCCATTATGGCAGTTCTCGTGTAATGAATAATTTACATCTATGTTATTTGCTTGAGCTGCTGAATGCTGGGACTCACCACCACATAATTAGCTAATAAAGAGCAATGGATTTTTTGCATGCTTCACTTAGCAGTTTCTCCAAATTTATGTAAAGATGACAGTGGGCATTCGTACAGAACATATACACAAGCAATGCAGGAAGAAGAAATCTTAACAGTATCACATCACTACTAAAATCTAGATCATGTAGCTTCAAAATGATGTTAAAATTTGTTGAAGACTACAGGTGTACCTGTGGATTTGCGATATAACACATACCATTATACTGGCTGAAATGATCCCACATCTTCCTGCAGCTGAAATCAGAGACAGAGAAACCCACAACTGATCACGCTGCCTTTCAGAATGGAAGCTTTTGGCATTCCTCAAGAAGAAGATCAACTGGAAGTCACTTTATTAGGTAAGATTACACATTTAATTAGAGTTACGTTATCCATCAACATTTAAAAGCTTTTAGACTCCTTTTACTATTTCTTTGAGATTAGCCGTGCCTATTATCAAGTGTCCTAGGTCATAGCTTAAGAATATGCAAATGCACAGCACAGATTTAGTGGGAACAGATAGAAAGCCCTTAGGGGACTATTGCTGTCCACTAATGACATCTCAAGCTGTGCTCACACTCCCATGTCTAGTTGCTTCCTCTCCAGCACCATGAATTTTCTAAATCAAGTATGAAAAAACTGGTAATATTTGTCATTTTATTAGAAAGGCAAGAATGTAGGCTGTATATTCATAACATTTCAAAGAAGTATTCAGGACATAATTTCTATACCACAGAACAGGAGGGAATAAGGCATGAAGCCATATGTCTTCTGACTGAAACTGATACAGGCTTTAATGGGAGCTACACTGGGGATCTGGGTTAAGTGGGCTGGCAAGAGAAGGAAACAAATGCAAAACAGTTAATGAAGCAGAATGCGAGTGAGCATCAACCAGTGGAATAGCCTGTGATGACTCTGAAATAAAGATTTGTGCTCTTCTTGCAGGAATTACAGACTCCTGAAGCAAATCTCTAGCAGAAAACACCTATCTGAACATCCCTCAGGGAATAAAAAATGTTATGTGAAGAACAGAAGGCTCCATGTATTAATAACTTAACAGTGCATCTTTCAGGGGAAAAAAACCCAAACAAACTAAGAAATATTAATTGACTAATGCCCTTGGAAATGCATGAGAGAGAGAAGTGCTAAGACATAGAAGTACCAGAGATTCTTCTTGAGTGTTGCATCTTCTGTGGGCCCACTGAACCCATAGGTATCTCTAGCACATATATTATCTGAGAGCTTGCAAATGCAACTGTAATACTACAGACATGCTGTAATTCCAGCATGCCAGAATGTTTTGGTTCTTTAATCTCAGGTGGCATAAAATAATCCTAATCTTCCCCACTAAAGTTTGGCCCAGTTCTCATTTGCTAATTCAGCTTGCAGCCAGCATTTATTTTATCTCTAGGCTATATCCTCATCTTGGAGGAAAGACTTGCTCATCTCACTTGAAACAACTCAGAGGATTCAATAACCAATGAACTTACTGAAAATCTAGTTGTTCCATAATGTTGCCAGTTGGAGTATGTGTTAAATTCACTTATCAACATAATCTTCTTTTATGATAACTTGACATCTTATCTCATCAGCACTGCCTTGAATTATTGACCTATGAAACTACACTGATGTTTAATTGTGGGGACAAGGGAAATGTGTGTGTGTGAGGGGTGCAATTTCATTAATTAGCCACCTAACAAATTACTATGCCAAAAGGGAGCAGGTATAACTGATATGACATTTCCTTGATGAGTCTGCAAACAAAGGAAAGAACTAGCAACTGTAGCCTTAATGTGATCTTAACTCTTGGACTGTAGGATAACAATTTCTGGTATAATTAAATACCTCAATCCAGTGAAATCTATAAACCACAGTACCTCTTACTAGTCACTTAGAAACCAAAAGCCTCATCTGTCCGCTACCCAGGTGAAATGAAGTGGAAGATTGTCCTTGCTGCTCCCTGAGAACTGAATGGATCCTTTGCACTGCATGAGACCCCAAGCAGCACACTCCCCTTCATGCCGTTTCAACTGAGGGCTGGTAAGTTTTAGATACACACAGTAACTTAAAATGGATTAATCAGGTATCTGAAGATTATAAGAGGCTGTAAGAATGTGTGGTTTGCCCTGTCCAGTTACTCAGGGCCATAATTAACATTCTTGTGGTCAGGTTTGTAATTGGATGTGTTTCAGAATTTTGCATGTCAAACAACGTGGCATTTAGAATGTTTAGCTAGCTAATAAACTGGAAACATATATTGATCAGATGTTCTTAAGTGTTAGCTTCTAAGCAATACACTACTGCTGTAATGTCCTCGTCAAACAGATTACACCAACTACTCTATATTCACATGTATAATTGAAGCTTATATTTAAATATTATTTATTATATATTATATCCAAGCGAGCTTGCAGTCTAAGGCACTGCATGTGATAGTGATACAAGGGAGGTTTCATCTCAGCAGCTTCCCTTGCCTATAGTCTCCTGTTTATAGCCCTCCATGATGTGTGAGTTCTGTACATAAAAATATGGTATTGGGCAGCAATTGCAAGATGTCAGAATTTGGCATTCAAGGTTCTAAATTATTACAGTGATGATACATGTCATTAAAAGGTAATAAATACCAAGGACAGTATTTTAAGTGATGATGAACACATGCTGAATTTACTGCAAAACTGGGATCAGTACGTCTAGTTCCAGCTCTTATTCAAGGTGGCTGGTTGAACAGCTGCTTCCAGAACTAGTTGTATGGGAAGGTATCGCACACAGCTTCCCTGGGCAGGGGCTGCCATTTCAGTAACACACCTTCACACTAAAGCATTTTTTGTTAATAACTGAGGCAATTTGAAGTGCATGGTGTTTATTTTCACGTAGAGGAGTGCAATCCCTTATTGCACTCTGTTCCACATTCCCCTACAGCCTATATAATTCAAAGGGACAAAATACAAAAGTGTAAGATGCTCCATTTGAGAGACTAAAACAAAAATGAAAACATTTACATCACTTCAGTATGATTCAATCACACTTCTATTGAAATTTAAAAGAATCTAAAATTCTCCAGAGCTTGACAACTACCAGTTGGGAAATTATGTTGATGTAGAAATGTCAAGACATAAACATACCAGGTGGGAAACCATCTCATTTAACATTAGATTCCCACAGTGTAGGCATCTAAACCCTAAATACTCCGCTGACTTGTTTTTTGACAGCTTTTTGAATATGAGATGAATTGCACCCCAGAGTATCTATTTGCCTGTACTAGTGAGAAACAGAATCCAGCCAATCAGATCCACAGTAACAGAAACCTAAATGTAGATAGATGAATCCCTGCTGCTGTGGTGATGCACCCTACTAATACTGCATTAATCCATAGGAGAAAAAATGAAACAACTTTAGGTGGCTCCTATATTACTGAGGTAATGCTATGAAAAATATTTCACTACTTACAACACTACCATTAAAAAAGTCAAACCAACCCAAATAAAAACAAGCAAACAAAAAAACCCAAAACAAACTAGAGGAAGTGTCACACAGTTTCCTTGTGAAGAATCCACAAATTCTGGTCTTCAGACAGAATTTTAAAGAGAATACAGCCATTTTTAAAGAGGTGTCCATAGCTGTGGAGAAAGACAGCGGTATGTTACCTTTAGTTGCTCATCAAAAAAGTTCCAAAAGCACTTATGCTTTGAATTTAGTCAGCAGATACATCAACGGGTATCACAATTACTTATTAAAGAAGCAGTATGCTCAGCCCTGTACCTGACATCTAAGGACCTGTCCCTGCATCTCTTTTGAGTGTGAAGGTTCAAAAGCCTGGTAAGCAGCAATTATGGACTCCCTGTTTAGAATATATAGATTACAGTGACTTTCTTAACCGGATTTTATACTTCAGTTATCTATTAGAGCTAGTAGCTTGTTCTGATAGATACAGCATAACATTACTAGCACCTTAGGAAGATTTTAAATTTCTTTAGTAATCCTCCAAGAACCTTATAAAATTGCAGTAGCTGCACTTTAACCTGTGGGAAAATGAAAGCAAGAAGTTTATCAGTCTTAAGCAAGGAAATATGGAGAATAAAAGGCAGAGCTACAGAGAATTCTAGTATCTCTGGCTGCCAGTTCTGTGCCAGTTCACTGAAATCTGCTTCTCTGTCATCATGAATTAGCTAGATTGTGTGTGCTTCAATCTGTGCTTGCAAAAGCTGGAAGCTTCTGGATGCAACTGGACATGAGCAAGAACTCAGTCACTAGGACAGTGGCCTCTACTGGCTATTTGAAGGACTGGCATTGGCAGGATTAAAGGGAGGATTATTTTATTTGTGCTGTAGACAAGAAAAATCCCTGTATATTCACAAAAATGTGAATAGAGCCCTGAATACGACATAGTAAATCTTAGAGGAGATGCAGGCTACACTCCTCATCTCAGAGCTCCCTGCTGATCTATTGCAGAGATGTACTGGGAAGCAATTTCAGAGCATGCTACATCTTGCACTGCCAGCCAAGCGATGAATAGTGAGGTGCCTGCCAGACTGCACTGGGGCTTGGGAAAAAAAAACAACAACGAGGGCATGAAAATTTCCTGCACCGGCAATGACTGCTGGATTTGGGGAGAAATTTCCCACCCACACGCAGAACTCTAAAAAGGATCACTTATATACACAATACATTCCTGACAAGAAAAAAATGAAAGAACCAGTAATAACAGGTGAAAGAATTAGAATTAATAGGCAAACTAGAATTCACATGGCATTAATAAATCATTGTGAGGTTTGAATACAATTAGCTTAATGGACATCAGCTACGGAAAGCAATAGAAAGTGAATTGTGTTGCTGAAGCCATAAAAAGACAATTTATGCTCTTAGAAGTATATTGCACATATATTTTGTATTTCAGGTAATCAATACACTTCACAAATAGAAATTGAAAACTTGGGGGAAAAAACTGTTTTCTAGATCTCAATCTAAAATCAAATTCCAAACTTCCTTCTCCCTCTGTCATGGAATACTGGGTTAAGGTAATGATCCCTTCAAAGTGTGCTAGACAGAGAAATATACTTTCTAACAGCTACTTTTGAAGTCAGAATTGGATCAGAAGATTGTAAGTGGCAGAAGCATCCTCACATCCCCATGCCTAGTAGCAGGTCTTATCCCTAAGCACACCTCAATACTAAAGTTCATTATTTGTTTTTTATTTCAATTTTAAATAGGAAAAAAAGAGAAAGATTCCATAATGCTCTGAATGCTGGCAGTATAAATATTCAATCTTTCTCCTGTTATCCTTTTATTTATTCACTTGTTTCACAAACAAAGAGTTTTTAATGGCATGAACAGTCCCCTTTGGGAAAACAAATGGTCTAAGCACAATGCAAAATGATTTTTAGTTTGTTATACTAATAGCAACAAAAATGTGATTACTGTTGAAGGAGATTTGTGTCCCTCCAAATCCTTCTGATATTTATGCAAATACTCAGAAGGGCTGTGTTTTAACCCTCTGTTGAGGAAATCTTTGTAAAAGCAGAGTCTATATTCCCACTGAGTAGGTTAAACAGCTTGTGAAGCACAGTGTTAAAACAGGGGCATCTCAGGGAACAGAGCATACATTAAAGGCAGATGGAAGCAATTTGAAGGCCACTTGAACACTCCCAAAGCAGCAAGGGGCACATAGATATTTATTTCCCTAGGCACAGGCTAGAAGAGAACTGTACCAGGGCTACCTGATGTGCCCATAGAAAATAGCAGTTGGCATCAGGAACCCCAGGAGTTTGCTACGGACAGATCTGTGGTCACCCCAAGTGACATGGATTTTGGGAGATGCCTAGTACTTCTGGATCGTATATTGCCTCAACTGCTTTGTCAAACCTCCCTACAGATTTAAGGAGAAGGAAGCAATATGACTTGCCATAAAGCAGTTTCACACTCTCTGTGTCAAGTTCCCTGCTGCTTTATTGGCTTATCGGGCACTGTTCTCCTGCCTCTTTCCCTGCACTGCCATACAGTTCCATTACATCTCCACAGTAATCTGTAACAATTGAGTCTGAAGTGAGGCTATTAAGAAAAGACAGAAGCATCTTGCTTCAGAACTCGTTATAAATGAAAAACATATTCCTAATTTCATCTTGGTATTTCATTTATTTTAGGTTTATGAAGGGCTCTTATTCTCTAATCATACAAATAGATAATGTGTTTCCGTTTTCATTAAGCTTCTGATGTCAAATTTTTCTTCAGTATTGGGGTAAATGAGATTTCTTATTATTTTCCCATATGTTCCACTGAGGATATTTGGTCTTTATTTGTAAATAAATAGAACAGTAAGTGAGAAGACAATAGTTTGTACAGAGAAAAAGTCTGCCTAACTATGGGGTTGTCTCTCGTAAGTATTCTGGATCCTACGAAAGTAAACCCTGAAAGGTTGTAACTGAAAGCCTCTACACCCCAGACAAGCTTAACACTGATAAAAAGGGCATGATAATTAGTCATTTGCCATATTAGAAAGATATGATTCTTCACACTGATTAAAAACGTCTACGAGAGCTGATAACCTGTTAACTCCTCAGGAAGGCATCTTTGTGAATATGAGACAATAACTACAAGTTATGCAAGCAACAGAATACAGATGAACTGTGAGGGAAAGGGGATTATTTAAATACAAGGTATCCTAAACCTACCTTCAGCTGCATTAAAGGCATGCACTAACAGCATATGGGATTAGCTGAAAAGAAAAACTCAACAGAAAGCTAAGGCTGAACCCTTTCCTAATTTTATCTTTCCAGTACCATCTCATTTTTTGTCCCTTAAACAATGGACCCACAGGGCTTATTTCTGGACTATTATCTGCTTAATTAATGGTGTCTTTGGTTCGAAGATAAACTGCAGTTTCTTCCTCCTTACTTTCCACCTTATTTCTATGAACCAGGTTATGCACAAGACTGAGCAAAATATGAGACAACTGAAAATCACCTGCTGCTTTGAAACTGTAAATTAAGCAAAAACATCTTCAGGAACATTAAAACAAAAACAAACCCAAAAAACCCCACAAAACAAACCAAGCAACCAAACAAAAACCAACAAAGGGTTGTCAGCTGATAACAGCAGAATTTTTCTGTGACCTAGTGACAACTCTTCTGGTGGGTCACAACTGGTATGGAAAACCTGGGTTGATAAACACTGAATAATTACTTATAAGTGATTCTCCCTTTCTCTTGATGAATCAACAGATAAGAGGAAAAAGTCTGAAGTGACTAGAGTGCAGACTTTGTTTGGGGGACACAGAGGCAGAACATATGTTTCAATTTATGATAAAGCTCACTATAATCCCCAGCACAATCACAAATTCTGCCAGAAGTCTGAAAACAGGCTCAAATCAGCACTTCAATGAAGCTCAGCATCTTAACATGGCTAATACTGCCCTTAAACAAAAAACTCTTTTGAATCTTTCAGACTAAGCAGAAAAACAATCATATAAACTGTTGTTTATTTTGGAATCAATCTGTCTTTTATGACCTGAGATCTTCAGAAATCAAGGCACTGTGATTAAGCCCTATGATACTGCTAAATAGCTGACAGACCACACAGGAAGACTAGAATCAACTTCTGGCTCTGAGAATGAGTCTTCTCAGCATCTTCCTCTCACACCTGGGGAAGAAATGCAACAGGACTACACTTGGGATATTATGACAGCAAACTACTTCAGTTCACACTTTCTGCTGACTGTGACTCATTAGCCTTGTCTGCCCACCCATGCTTTATCTCCTCATAATTTCTTACTAATTATCGTCTACATCAAAGCTTTTGGGTGGCTGTAATACTGGGAAATCATCTAACGAAGTACCATACTTCAAATTACATTTTATGTAACAGCAGGCTTTTGGATGGATAAAACATGGCAGGAAAAATGCTCACGTGTTAAACCACTGGAGCTTGCTGTGATGCTCAGGACCCTGGCAGTAATGACTCTGAAATATTTAAGCACCCAACTGTTGGCATTTCGTATGAGGGAACGCAAAGCACGCAAGTGTGAAGGGTGGTGGACAGTACCTGCCACAAGTTAGAGTGCTGAGTTTTGATTCAGCAGAATATGTGAACGAGCAACAATTGAAAAGCTGTCTCTTAGATCCTCTTTTTGATTCTGCACCCAAAAGCTTTGGTGTCTTTGTCAGAACAGTGTCACAACAAATGCGAAGGCATCATGAAAGCAATGGTTCATCAAAGCTGCTCATTCTCTGTAGCCTTTAACATCAGGCTTAGTAACCTCAAACAGCCCTGAAATAGGTGGGCATGTTGCCACCTCTCCTGCTATTGAAGCTATTCCAATGTCAGCAGTTCACCACCTGCCCAAACACGGGATCCCTGCTGGCTGACAGCACGGCTGGCTCCAAGAGCCAGTCAGGCACAGGAAAAGACAGAGATGACATTAAAGCAGCATCTCTGTTGCCACTAAAAAAAGAAAAAAAAAAGGCCCCATTTGCTGCTTCCTCTGTTGAGGAAGGTGGTAAACAAACACTGCAGAGAGCTTTCTCAGCATGACAGGACACCGTCAACGCAACAGATTTTTGCCTCACCCTGTATATTGGCTTTCATAAGAAAGGTTTTGGATTAAGGTGGGCTTCAACATTTCTTGGCAAAAGCATAGCCAAATCTTATCGGTACAGCAAGGAGAATTTTCTCCTGGCATGTCTGAACAAGCTTTCCAGGAGTGAAGAAATAATCAGCCCACTTATAGTTCCATGTGTGCAAGATGCTCTTCTGCAAACATGACATTTGTGCACATGAACACAAACTCCAGTATCAGGAAAACAGTAATTCTTTGATCAGTTTCTCGGAATTCAAAACTTTGGCTGCTGGATGGAAATCAACAGGCAAAGATGCAAAATGAGTACTTTTTTTCCTGCTGACCCACCCTGAACAGAACAGCAGAACCACTGCTACATGAAAGTGATGAAGCTAATAACTTAATGAGGTCCCCAAAGGACTGGACATTTATGCAGACAGCAAAAATACCTAGAGCTATCATAATTAATCACACAAAGGATTTGAACACTTACATATTTCAAGGCTTATGCCTGTATCTGCAAAAGGTCAGAAGATCTAATAGGAAGACCTATCCAGCTGTGATGGCTGGCTGTGAAGGTAGCTGTGAAAGTAGCTGTGAAGCTATTCACGGCTTGCTTACTGGCTCACCTGCTCTGTCTACACATGGTGCCTACTGGCATCCCAACTACTTACTGGCATATTAAGTATCCATGTGTGCTTTGGCTACAGAGGGTCACATTTTCTCTGTAGCATTCCTGCTGGACCTGCTGTTTGCAGCTGTAGGGAATACCACTGGTTCTGAAAGTGGCTTTGAGGTGGCCTTCAAAGGACAATGTTGCATATGTAGCAAATTCCCGCCTATTTGCTTATTATACAATTTTAGTACATTTTTTTGTGTGAAATATATGCCTCAAGCCACTGTTAGAAAGGGAACATTGGAACACCGGGAACATTCATGTCATTTAGAAGAGAAACTGCTATTTCCCTGTGTTGTTTTTTCCAGCCAGATACACAATAGACCTCTGCCAACTTAAAAACCAAATAAGCTGTGCCAGGTGAATGACTTACTCAAAGGTGAAACTGAACCTTGCAAAGACAGTAAAACAATCAAAAAATAGCAAGTAACAGGTGTCACTGGGCCTATAATTATTTATATGAACAACTGGAGCCCCCAGTAAGAGGTCAACAGTCCACTCAGGCATCAAACATACATGAAATGGGAAACAAAACCCAAAAAACTCCTATCGCTTGCAATGTTCAGCTAAGGCCAGCAACTACTGCCTCCCATCTGGACCTAAAACTGAGTTATTACTACAGACATGTCAGTGCTCCAGGATCTCTTTATGTTTCTGTGTCACAACTGTGAGATGTTCCATTCCCATAAGCCAGTCATCCAACAAGTGAGAACCCAAAACATGCATTGGTTATTTGAAGCCATATGTGTGCTGCAGCCAATCCATCTGTAGCCTGTTCTGTATGCCAGTTATTTTTGAGAGACTGGACTGGCAGTGGAGCCTATTAGATATCCACAGTTAATTAATAACATTCTCTTTGCCTTTTATCTTTTCTGCCTTTCATCTGTGGATGTTATGCTACAACAGATGCTGATGTACCTTTAGACGCAAGCAGTGTTACAGTGGATTAGCTATAATCCCCAAATAGTCTTAAAACATACTGACATGTGGGGGGTTTTCACCTATTCAGTGAAGTTAATATTGGTAGACAGAGTATTTAAACAAAATAGCTTCTTTTGATGTGCAGATTGGCAGATCAAGGAAACATAACCACTGAGCTAAACCTCTCTGAAAAGCACTGCAGCATACATATGCTCATTAAAGTACAATATTGCTACTTATCTATCCTCTGAGTAATATTTATAAAAGGAATAAATACAGTTAATGTGAACAGTTCAATGACTTGAATGCCTGGGCAATGCATTTGGTGTACTTTAAACAAGAATAAGATATGCCTTTAATTTATCTAAACAGCTAAAACTTGACAACCTGAGCAAGTACCACAGATGATGGTTGGAAATAGTTTATTGCGTTACTTGTTTGCCCTCACTGGTTTACAACATAGATCCAGTATTTCTCAAGTTAAAAAGAAGTAATGGAATCTCAGTGTGAAGACCTAGTCATGCTAAAAATGAGATTCAGTCATAAGAAAGATGCTTTAGTTAGTGTAGTAATTGAGATAAACTAGAGCTTAGTAACATGAATTAGTGTGAGTTTGCTAATCAGTAAAATATGCCAAGAAAAAAAAAAGAAACCTCAAAATAAATAACCCCCTTCCCTTAGGCTGACAGGATCTTGAATACAGGATACTGCTATAATATGTTTTCTGTTGCTTTACATTGCTGCTTCTGTATTATCTTGTTGGCTACAGGAGAAAAAAAATATTTCCTTCCCAGTAATTTGTCCATCTTATTCCCAAACCCTTAAAGACTATTTAATTAAAAAAACCCAAACCAATAAAACAAAAATCAAGGTAGTTAAAAATGACAATGAAGAAATTCTTGTATCTCTTTGATACTCAGAAAACCTCACATGCAAATACAGAGCCTGTGCAGGCTCTTGGCAACTGAATGAGTTCTCACAGCTACAAATAATGTATGATAATATAAACCTATTATGGTTGGGTAGCTGCCCAGTTCACTCTGCAGAGTCTTATCAGTTGTTTGACTGCAAAGTCTCTCTCCTCTCAACTTTGCTTTAGAGATATGAAGGAGAGAGCTCAGTTTTTGCAGCTGATGTGTCTAGCTAGAAGATCATTTCTTCAACCTTTACTGCAATAGAAGAGCAAACAGGATGTTTCACACATTTCTGAGACACTAAGAAGAATAAGAAATAAGTCAATAAGAATTAGAAATGAGTTAATGCTTCATCCTCTGTTTGGATTGACAAGGCTGTTGTCTAACTAGAGCCTTAAAATGCCAATTGCTGTCTCCCACAAGCTGCTTACACGCTTGTGCACAGATTATACCAGAAATGCAAAAGAAGGTTTTGGTTTTATAAATCCACAGTACACCAGAAAGGCTGGTACCTGCTGTAAATTTCAGTATAAAGAAAGAAAAGAACCTACTATTAAAATCTTGAATTTAAGTAATGGTCTCATGGCCCTAAACTATTTCACGTGTCTCATCAGTACTTGATCTCTTCCTTCCCTATACTGTAGGTACGTAGTGATGACTTCTCATCCACCACACATGGCAAATACCATCAATTTACTGGATGCATGATTAACTTTCTTCTCAAATTGGTTTCTTAGTCAGAGAAGCAATGACAGTAATTCTGCAGTTTTTAAGCATTATAAGGGCCCAAAGCTGCCAAAACCCAAGTAGATACAAAGCAGGGTTAAATTTCTTGACACACAGCTCGCACAATTTCATCAAATACTAGTGAGAAATTAAACAATAATTGATGCCCAAGATGACATTTCTTTGTTCACTTCTGAAACTTAAAAAGTGTAGAGAGTAAAAGCACTAGGAAATTTCAAACAAAAAAGACTGTAAATACATATTTTTATATACTAACACATGCCCATGTATAGCACATAACCTCTTCTTTTGGTGACTTACATCATCTAGTGCTCCCCATGCCTGTCTCAGTTAGAACAAATTACATACTTGTTCTACTCCAAAACCATTTTGAATGTTCTTACTCCAAACTGCTGGAGAACTGTCTCTCTCTTGTGTGATGTGACAAACTAGCTCTAGAAGGATGTAATGTCTGACACTACCATATTACGCAAGTACCTACAGCAAAGGACACAGGCTTTGCTGCCTTGAAAGGTGATGAAATGATGGTTTCAGTTACTTTAATTGTCTCCCTTTTTAATTCATGAAATTGGAGTAGGTGGGTTAATGACATTTCAGAAAGAAGAAGGAAAGATACCTACAACAAAGGCATGCTACAGTAATTGGCACTTGCAAAAACAGAACCTATTCTGTAATGCCAGCAGACACCTGGATTTGATCACACTAGTGAATATAAAAGGCCTCCAACTATAGTCTTTGACCGAGAGTAGCAACAAAAGAGCTCCGAGGGCTCTAGTCCTCCTCTGCTCCCTTCACAAAACAAGTCTCAACTCTTATTGGCATCAGTGGAAGTTAAGAGCACTTTGCATCCCCAAGGAGATACAATGTACTTTGCAGAATCAAAGCCTATAAAAATGTGTTAATTATTGTAACTTACAATATTGGACTAGCTACTACAACTGCAGTTACGCTTGACTGCTTACACAGGGGAGCTCAAGGACCTGCCCCAACAATTCATCCCCAAGCTCTTCTGTCTCTGTATCTGCTACAGCACTGCGCTGTATCATTGTCCTGACTGTCATATCAAACTCACTTAGCTACAAAGTATTTCACAGATAACCAAGGGCTGTGGCTCCTGTTTGTTGTCATTTAAAAAAAAACCCAAACGACAAACCTCACCGAAATTCATTAAATGTCTTAGTAGAAGCTATTTCAGTGTAGTTGTGAAAACAGACGCCTGGAGAGTGGCGTATTACAAACCTTGAGTGAAAGGACAAATCAATCTTTTTTACAGAGATTTCTGGGGATATAAAAAACATGACTCTGTGCCAGCAAGGCAATGACGGCTGCCCAGCGAGGACAGAAAAAGGACACAGCAAATCACTCATGTTATACTCAGCGAGAGCCACCCCTGCCCTTGTCCTCCACTCATGCAGAGGACTCCGTGGCAGGCGAGCAGGTGTAGTTCTTCTGCAAGGGCAGAAGAATATCAGAAAGGTCTGTTGGGAACTGTACTGCCTGCCAGGGATTCAGATCAGCTCTGTACAGGGACACCTTTTCCACCACATGCAAAATTTATCTCTAAGCACAGTGGGAACTATGGCATTAACAGAACACATGAAGAGGAAAATCCTAAAACTGTTTTCCAACCCCTATTGCTGATGATGCCAAAACACAGAGATAATGTGCCATTATGTAGGAAATTATGATGTTCAATGCCATACAAGTACTATTCAGATCAAAAGGGGAAAGGGAGAGAAGGTGGGAGGCAAAGAGAAAGGGACCAGGAAAGGTGGAATAAGAAAAAAGATGGTCAAGTGTTAGGGCTGGGCCAGCCATTGGATGAATGGCAGACCCTCTCTGTTAACCCCTTGTCCTTTCCAAAGGGGAAGAGAAAGGGAATAAGGGAAAGAGACTGATGGGCTGGAAAAGAAATTGAAACAGCTTTAATGAAAATAATAATAATAAAACAGAATAGATACAAACCCAATATTGAACCCAACCCCTCTGACAGCAATTACATCACCGTCACTACTGATGCAGTGGTCAGATGCTGGGGAAGTCTCAGACTGGACTCAGTGGTAGACAGGAGCTGGATTCAGACACACACACACAAGGCAGAACAGTGTCCTCCTCAGACAGAAGAGGCTTGACCCTCATGATCCCTCAGCTTTATACTGAACATGATGTATTGTTCTAACTCAAATCAGGACAAAGACTTCAGGAAAGGCTTTACTAGGAGAAGTTATTGTAACTAAAAATGAAGCAAAGGATGTAATTTTTTTTTGGCTTATGGAATCCCATCCCCTCACAAATGGTTACACAATGCCATGGGGTGGAATAATTTGCCTCCAGAGACTACCCACATCTATAACAGCTATCTGCAGTATATTCCTAACTAAGATAATATTCTTTAAAGCAGATAAATCTTTTTCCAATTGAAACAGACTTCAGTCCTGCCAAGAGGTTCTGTACACACTTATATGTAAACTGTCCCAGCGGAAACAATGGCCAACTATATTGACATTTAAATCAGCAGAGGGATGATTTTTTATTTTTTTTTTTTAATATAGTCTAATATATGCCTAGTGCTGCATTTTTTATTCATACGGCTTCCACCAAATTCAAAATGTACTGTTCAGGCCCACTGCAAACTACACACTTACACCAGGGATATGTGTGGTCTGGAGAGTACACTCATGAAAACACTGCAAAATTGGACCCAAAAGGATCTTGTCAACACAGCTATTTAAGCAAAAAATGTAAATTCTGCTCAAATTCAGCAGAGGATGAAGGAAAATACGAATGGTAACTAAGAAACAAAGACACTTGAATAGGAGGAAGTACAATAAGTAAAATCACAGTGTCCTTCACCCAGCTCCAAAACTTATGCATATTTTCTCAATTTGTTTATTGACAATACACACAAATATAGAATAGTAATGTAACTCAAGTGGCACTAACAGGAGAAAATTGCCATGGAGAGTAGCTTAAAAATCCTTTACAATCTGAAAGAATAGTCAATAAAAAAATAACTCATCTTCAATTTCTTTTCTACAGGTGGAGTTCTGTTGCAGATTGCTTCTTCAAAACAGCAATAATCTGTTGTGGAAAAGCGGGCAAGGGAAGAAAGGGGGATCTTTTATTTGAAGCACTACACTGTGTCCCCTGAAGCCTGAGTTCTGTCCTGAGGATGCTTCAGACCTATAGATATGGTAACTGAACCTCACTCGTGCACAGGATATATTACCATTCTTTCCTACTTCGAAAATATCTCATAAAAAAAAAAAGTGTGATAGACTGTGAAGGATTCATATATTACAGTGACAGACACCATAAAATCATCATGTATTAATAAGCTGAAAGAGTTAGTAGCCAAAATTGGAATTATTGCAGGTTTCTCTGTGTTAGGAGGAAGACAGTCAGATATGCCTTTTGTGAAAGCCTTATTTAGGAAAAAAACAACAAGTAAGTCTTATGTTCTTGAAAAAACAAAGTAAGTCAAACAAGAGACAATAGCCAGTTGTACAGATAAGCTCCTGAGCAGGCATTTTAGGCAATGGTTTCCAGTCTTAATCCCAAAGAAGTACATTTATCCTGTTGGGCACGATGAAATGCAGATGCTAAATCTATCCATTTCCCCTACATTTGACCCTTGAGTTGATTATTTGGTGATGGCATCTAGCCCTTCCAGTCATGGACTGGAACACAATTTCACTGAGAGCTACAAAAAAACTACACCAAGAAGGCTCTGCAATTAAAACTAATTAAAAAGTATTAACGGGGAGTTTAATTCTCTGAAATAATATTCTGCAGAAACAAGATGTCAACAACAGTCCACACATGGGTGTTTCAATGTATAGTAAAATTAATTCATTTACAAATAAATTTATTACAAAAATAATGATTTTTCATATAATTCTATTTTTACACTATTCTATAATATAGTGGTTACATCATAATAAAAACAGATGAAGGTCTATCAAAACAAAATTTTTAAGTACATGTATTCTATGGAAATTTTGACGGTTTTTCTACTGATTCATGTTGTGTGGGTTTTTTTCAGAAATACTACTAATTTCCACAGTAACTGAGTTCTATGTCCTGTGAAATTCAACTTGCACTTCAAGTTATGATTGCACAGGAGAATCACAAAGAAGTCTGTAAAAGAGAGGCATTGATTTGTGTTTGACAAGACAAATTAATTCTGTTCTAGAGGAATAAGGAAACCATTACATAAGGCTTGAGAAGGCTATTGCCTTACAAATGATCACACATTTTCCTCTCCATCAGCATCCTAATTCCCTGAAGATAACTTCATTTTGTCACTAACACACTGGAAATCCACAATTGAAATCTGCCTCTGAGATTTATGCTTTACTTCCAGTTGTTTTTATTGTGGTTTTTTTCATGCTAATTAATTGTTAGATGAATCACGATCTGGATGAACTGCTATCTCCGAAATCAGCAGCAGGAATGTGCCATAAACACTGAGCCCATAGGCTGGGCTAAAGTCCTGTATGAATCCACCTCCATTTATCCTCTGGTGATGGTATTCTGCTTTGGAGATGCCTAGGGAGGCAAATGAATTCCCTTGTAGAAATGAATGGTCTTTTCTGTACCCAACAGAATAGGACAGAATACATTTAAAACAGAAAATTGATTTGTAGGAGCTGCTTGAGAAGTTTTATTGTTATCCAGTCATGCCTGGACAATACTGAATGGGTGGATAAATACATAAACTGAAACCATACAGGGTCATCACCAAATGCACATATTTTTAAAATGTATATTCACTTGCCTGGGCACCTCAACAGCATTTGAATATGCCTCTGGAACAAGCACAAGTACTTCTTTTTTCTTTCTATAATCACAGAAAACAACATCGCAAAATTCAAACGCACGGGGTGCAGGCCCTCGGGGATTCTGCTGCATCGGCTCGGTCTCATGGGGCTCTCCTTTATGTAGACAGTTTCCCAGCTCCTGCAACACCTGCTGTCCTCCCTCTGGGCTCTGCTCAATAGGCCAAACTAGTTTAATTTTCCATCTCTGGAGAGAGGAGCGAACTGAGACACTGCTCACAGTTGGCTCCACAACTCATACTCTTCTCTAAATCATATCTCCTCTTTCTATTAGATGTTAAGATAACCTAAAATACCTTAAGAGGAAAAACAAGAGGCAGCAGAGTGCCAGTCCTGATGAAGGAATTACCCATATTTCAAGGATTTCAGGAAGCTGAATAGCAGAATGTCTCTCACTTTTTCTGTTATGAGCTTCCTCGCTTTGCACAGGCTGCATTCAGAGAAAAATATCTGAGCTGCACATCTGCATGAATTTTGTAGCTGAAACAAAAGGCACAAATCACAGCTACCTGACAGAGTGGGGAAAAAAGGTTCAGTTCATTCTGTGTGACATCTGAAATACTGAATTTGAAATTGTTACGAAAAGTGAAGTTGACATTTTTTAATGTCTGTTCACCTAGTTGTACCAAAATATGCTACGAACCATTTTTGTCAAAGCAAGCAAAAATCCCACAGTTGACTTATTTCCTCAGGTATACTTTAAAATTCAATAATTTTGATAATCATTCAAGACTTTCAGACACTGTAACTACCCAATCAAGATGTTAAAGGAGAAAAACCTCCGATTCCAGGTAAAAGTCTGACACAACTCAACTAAACCAACAAAATATTTCCACTGAATTTACTTAATCTTTCCCTTGGTCTGTATGCTTTCATTATGCAGGGCACTTCTACAGCAAATTCAAATTCTACTTATCAAAGATTTCCCCCTTAATTTTCTGTTGTTTCAGATGCCCTGTTGCATTCTTATCTCACCCTCAGGAGCCAAAGTTAAACTCCCTAATGAATTTTAGAGATTACTTTCTCCCTGTGGCTACTCTAACCCTTTACTTCTTTCTGCAGAGCAGTTGACATTTCCTCTAGCAGAAGAAAAAGACAAAATTGCTTTCCCAGGTTCTGTTTTTCTTGCTATAAATTTCAGAAAAACATTTTAGTAAAACATAGAAGGAACTAACTGTCTGTGAGATCTTACATTGAAGTCACTACCTACTATAAAACCAAGTAATCTATAGAAATTGTCCTCTTTTATATATTACATGAACATGGTGTTTTTTCAACCTAAAAGTAAAAACCACCTCAGGAAATAATTGAAGCTACTGTAAAGCAAAGCAAATATCAGGGAAGCTGTTACACCTTCTTCTTCAGCTCAGGGATGGGGCTCCTGATTTTCTCATAAGGTTGCAGAAGACCTTCAGTGCTTTAGGGGTTTGTGGAGACTACTGCAACTCATCAAAGCTCTTCTCAAAGCATGAGAAAAATTTTTGAAGAATTATGACAAATACTATTTACTCCTCAAACATTAAAGGGGATATTGTGACTCAAGTTGGAAACTTATACATATTTTTTACAAAGAATATCAAGACGTACAGTACTACGTGGTGGTAGTATCTTCATGAATCTTACTGAAAAGAACTTGTTCACCTTTAACTAATTCAGTAAGCTAAGAGTTTTCTTAATCAAAGCTGCTACTGTAATGAATCCTGTGGATCACAATATAGTTCTTTTTTAAAAACTGCTAATTAATCCACTAATCCTGTGAGAAGCTATCACTAACTTAATTCTTTTGGAATAAATTAAAACATACAACATAACCAGAGATGTTGTTTCTCCCCAAGTGATACTGTGCATCCAGGTTTCAGTTTTCATTGGTTGTTTTTTGTTTATTATTTAACTATTACTTATATATATATACACACACACACATAGCACTTACTATTACATAATAAGGTTGGTACATAGTGGAAAAAATGTTTCAAACAGGCAAATGGAACACTTCATTTTAAAAATAACCAAGTCAGAATGTTTCGATTTGACAAGTTTCTCCTATAAATAATATGGCAAAACCTAACAACTTCAGAACAAGACCATCAATTTGTTTCTGTCACTTTTTCAACAACAAAGAAAATCTCCCTCCTTGACAAATCTCGCTGTAAAAGGAGACTCTTGTCAAATTGGCTCTTTTGGCAAATCTCAAAATCTCTGGTATCTCACTAGACTTGTGTCTATTACAACTACTAACATGGGATTGCTTTTTTCCCCTCCTCTGGGGTTTTTTTGCATTGCAGTCAGGACTCAAACCATTATGCAACTCTCTTGTCAGCTTGTCACATGGGTGTACAAAGGGTAGTTCTGCTTGACAAGCGTGTTATGGGTGTTCAAAATTTAATGAACAAGACAACAAAATGGGAACCAATAGAATACTAATAATTTCATGGAAGCGAATAATGATAATGAGCATTTGCAACTAAAAATTGAAACACCACTAACATTCTCTGAAACACACCCAAAAGAAAAGATGTTTGCTGTGAAGTGAGACATAGTTATCTGCATTGTATAACATTAATGAGGTTCCCTGCTGTTTGTGAATTAACTTCAAGTACTCTTGCTGTAATATTTGTTTATAAAAAGCATGTTATAGTATTTCTACCTCCTTTTATGGGGATTTTAATATTTCCCTCGTTAATACACTTAGCTTTCTTGCAAAAAAAGTCCCAGACAGCTGTATCAGGATCTTATCTAAACCTGCTGCCAAATTCAGATTTAATCATTTGAAATTAATCTGTGTTACAATTTGATGTTGAAGGTTATGTAATGTTATATATTGTTATCCCCCAGAACCCCAGTGATTGACTGTGGTAGTATAAAGCCCCAGACAGATTAGATGACTGAAAGGAGGCCCAGAAGATTTAATTAATTGAGATACAGTTAGAAACTGTAGGACGGAAGCTGAAGTAAGGGTTTACCACACCACAGCAACAGACCTTACATTTAGGGAGTAGTTTTTGAAGCACAGTAGGACGCATTAAAACCCTGTAACTCTGTTACATGGAAGATTTTATAGCTGAAGAAAGCACACTCCAAAGCAATGCTCTGGTAAGTACCAGACAGCTCTTTCATTTAATACTAGACAAATAATCCTTGAGGTCAACCTTTTCAAAAGGCTCACACAATTAGGCTTCTTAGAGCTTAGACTGCATTGCAACATGTTTCCTGACATCAGGAGATTTCAGAAGAGTTATCTGTTTGTGTTGTGAGTACAAACATTTTGGGTGAGCATGGAGCAGGGAAGATGAGAAGAAGGAAAGGTAAACAAATGTGCAATACCCCCAGTGCACTCCCATCACTCTGTCCATATGCCACAGCTCTGCAGCCACTTCCCTGCCACTTACTGCAAATTGGGGCTGAGTGTGGTTAAACCCAAGTATCTGAATGCTCTAGGTGTTTGTAGCGCAAAAGCCAGAGCTAGGTAGATAGTCTTCCCTTAATCAGGTGCATTAAGAGTGTGGCCAGCAGGTCAAGGGATGTTCTGCTCCCCCTCTACTCTGCCCTAGTGAGACCACATATGGAGTACTGTGTCCAGTCCTGGGCTCCCCAGTTCAAGACAAAGGAACTACTGGAGAGAGTCCAGTGGAGGCTACAAAGATGCTGAGGGGACTGGAGCATCTCTGTGCAAAGGAAAGGCTGAGACTCCTGGGGCTGTTTACCTGGAGAAGCCTGAGAAGGGATCTGATCAATGCTGAACAAGAGCTAAAGGGCCCCCCAGGGGGCAAGAGGATGGGGCCAGACTCTTGTCAGTGGTGCCCAGAGACAGGACAAGGGGCAACGGACACAAACTGGAACCCAGGAGGTTTCATCTGACCAGGAGGAGAAACTTCTCTGCTGTGAGGGTGTTGGAGCCTGTCCCAGGCTGCCCAGAGAGGATGTGGAGTCTCCTTGTCTGGAGAGATTCCAAACCTGCCTGGACACTGTGAAGCTAAGCCCCCAGCTCTGGGTGACCCTGTTGGAGCAGGAAGGTGGACCAGATAATCTCCAGAGGTCCCTTCCAACCCCCACCATGCTGGGATTCTGTCATTTACATTTTTAGGAAGAGTTCTAACATCCCCAAGCTGTCAATAGACTACACAAAACACCTAGAAGGCATAAACTATGACAGAAATTTCTGCATTCCACATACTCAGGACCCCTTTGATTTTAAAGAAGAACAAGTACATATGAGAACACCATACCGGATAGTATTCAAGAGCTTTTTCTAAATCTGAGTTCTTGTTTAGGTATAGCTCTACTGAAAACCTCACAGATTAGTTAGAGACAAGAAAGGAAAACAAAAAAAGAAAAAAAAAGAAATCACAAGTTTTTTCTTATCACAGACTGACTGATCATCAACAGACACCTACTGAAGGACCAAGGAACAGAACAGGAGATTTCACTTATAAATGCACATATGAATGAATATTCATTAATTGTAAACCATTCAAACTGGCTGGACAAGTGATTTCATGAAAAAACTCATCTACTGATATGAGGATTTTGATTTAGGAATCTCATACATATTCAGTACGTAGATGTTTCTTAATCAACTAATCAAAACACCTGACTAATTGAATCTTGATTGCTTTCTGCAATGGGGTGAAAGTCAGTGCTCCCAGACCTGGTTGGTGTTACTCCAAGAACTGCTTACAGCTAGCTTTTATAGCCAACTTACTCTTTAACAGTTGCATTATCTGTAAGAAAAATACATTTCTTTTGACTTACGACCTAAGTTTGAAGAGAAGCTGACTGTGGCTATCAGATTTCTTTCTAGTTGACTTAGCAATGTTTGATAAACTTCACACACATCTATCTACAGTTAAAACTCGCCAGACAGATGACTGTTTGGGCTCTAGCTAGAACGTTTTGCTGAATGCCTTGATGGATCACCAGATGAAATAAAAGCTTTGGGACCTGATAATGCAATCCATTTTCAGGAAAAACCGCTACTGATGTCAGGCTAAGCTTTCTGTTTAAGGAGTATTTGAAACCAAGAGAAAAATCAGGCCCTTTTCTGTGTCATCTCTTGCAACAAGAGGGGGTTTCTTAACTCTAGGATTTTTCTTGTTTGCCTTGCCAAAGACTGCTTTGAATTTTGTTTTCCTATTATAGCAGAAATATTTTTTTTAAATTGAAAAGTAAATGACAACATTTTTTTCCATTTTAACACGTAAGATATCAGAAAACATTTAAAATATCATTAATATTTTTAATAAAGCTTTTATGCTAACAGTGGAATTCAATGCAATACTCCAATTTCAACACTTACATAAAGAAATAAATACATAAAAATCATATGGTTCCAAGGAATCATCTTAAGTTCTTCCTAAGTTATTTAATCAAAGTGACAGGTTGGGGAAGAACACTGGAAAGAAATATCTGAAGATGTCTAAAGATATGGAGTAATGATAGGTTTAAAAATTCAAATGAAGTTACTTAAATATTCTGTGGATGAAGCTGAAAGTGAGTGGTGAAACAGGAGGCTGTTACCTGTTGCTTTTCAATTCCGTTCTCCTAGAAGAATTGCTGTCAGATTCTAGAAAGGAATTAAAGACTACTGTCACCTGGCAGCAAATGAACTTCCTCGTGGAACTTGCTTTTATTGTTTTGGTTAAATTTAAGATCCATAAAGATGATGAACTAGTCTCACAGCCCTGGAAACTGAGGTTATTTGTGAATCCAGACAACTGAACTTACACATTCAAAGCAAAGAAATTTAATGTTTCTTGACATTACTATCACTCAACCTCCCTAACTTAAAGGGCAGTATCATACCTAGATCCATTTAAACACAAGTCCAGCGACTTCCAAAGTCATAAGCAAAGAATTAAATTTTTCTAATGGGAATATATTCATCCACTGAAAACGTTATGTTGATATTCTTTGGCGTACAGCTTATATTTTCAAAGGGGGTACATGTGAAAAAAGTAACAATCATTGCACCAGAAGGTTTATACCTCCTCCAGTCAAACACCAAAATTTTGGGAGAGGAATGTTCCCCTAGGGGGAATCCAGACAATCATTTTAATATAAGTGTTACCTTCAAAAGTTTTAGAATCAAAACAAAACAAAAAAGAAATGTGTTACAAAAGCAGTGCATTTGCCTATTACATCTTCCTATGCAGATGCAATCACTTTGGGATAACAATAAATGTACTAACCAGAGAAATTTAGAGTTCACAAGAGATCAGCCTGAAGAAAAAAAGGAAAAATACTAATTCCTTCAATGAGATACTTAAAATCTGGAGGTAATATTATTCTAAACAAGGCCTTTATGCTGTGAGGCTCAGGTCACATCCTCCTATCTGTGGCTAAACCTGAAGAGCTGGCAGCATAATTTGCTACTACCCTGGGATTGTAGTTTTACTACTATATAAAATTTCAAGGACAACTTCTTTATTTTTCCTTTACTTTCACTGTAAGAGCCAGAACTCCTTCTTGTTCTCTGTTATTCCAGTGTAAATTGAAAGCAAAGCCTTGAAACTCGGTAGCATTACTGTGGATTTACAGTTTTATAACTGAGAGCAGAAAAGTGCCCCTAAATATTCTAGGTTATTGTGGAATGGTTTTATAGGAGACAAAGATATTACTTTCAGGATGAAATAGGGAAATTAATCAAAAAGGATTAAAGTCAGAAAAATCTGACACTTCCAATCACTTAAACAGCACAAGAATGAAATCAACTTGTCTTACCATAGCTATAGTACACAAGACCATTTTTTTTTCTTTATTTTTTTTCCCAGGAGAACAAGGTGTAAAGTAATTGCAGAAGTCCCTAGATCCCAAGAGTGTATTGCTGTATAAGAAAAATAATCCACTGAGAATTTTTCCAAAGCTTTTTAGAACAAACCTTACTGATAGACAAAAATTGTTCTTTTGCAAAACAAGGATGCCTGCTTTCTCTACGGGACATGTGTTCAGTAAGCATAAGGATATTCTGGTGAGCACGGGCTTGTTCCTCAGTCTTTCTGCAAAGATGGTCAACAGTAACATCAACAGTTTTGTGTGGTGATGGGAGGATGCAGTATTGAGAATATTGTGGGATCTCATCTATACCCCAAAGAGCAGAGGAGGAGCACAGCCTGAGCTGAATACAGTGAGTTAAGCAGCTACCATCATTGCTGCTAGTGGGAGAAGGTAATGAAACATCATAAAGATTCCAACTTCTCCTCTCTTCTGCTTCCAGCAAACCTACAGTGGCTACCCAAACCCTGAGCAAATCAGTGCCATAACAGAACCAAAGGCCAAACACTGAGATTAAAGCAAATTTCCCAAATTTTTCAAACCCATTTTTATCATGCCAGCAAAAGCCAAAAATGCAGTCTGTCAGAAACTAGCCATGTGTTTCACAATGATTTATGTAACAATCACACCAACCAACAGTTGAATCACTGACCTCAGTATTTATGGGTTTTAGGTTTGGAGGAGGAAAAAAAAAAAAAAAAAAAAGATTGAAAGAACCTAGTTTTAAAAAAGAGAGCAAGAACACAAATGTTCATTATTTCAAAATCACTCTGTATGTGTTGCCACGTCAATGGACTTTCTCACTGACAGAAACGGCCCCAAAAATTGTTCTACTGACATCTGAACCCTAGCAAAGTATGATAGAAAAGTCATTATTATCAGAGCATATTAAAAAAAGAAAACATGCTTCAGCAATACTTTTGGGGTTTTTTTTTAATCTAGATTTATGTTCTCAATTTAGTTCCATATTTCTTTTTTTTTTTTAAGCCGATAATATCAAAAACCTCAAAGGTTTGGGGGGAAAAAAAAATCTAAGCGCTGTAAGCTGAGACACAGTACTTTGAGATGTAAGAAAACATCTTCTCTTTTGGATTTACTGAAACTGATAGAAGCATTCAAAATTTATTAATAGAAGTAGCAAATGAAAACCGTTACCACAAGCAGGGGATACAGAACTATTTTCATAACAATTTGTTCAGCTAGGTATCCAAATACTCTTTAATTCCTACCTGGTGAAAAAGATTACAAAATGCTGGGCATGACTAAATGTATAAAACTTTATACAAAACATCTTTAATGTTGAAGTCAGTTACAGGAGATGCAAAAATAAATATTTTGAGCGATTAGCATAATCATGGAAGTGACAAACTATAAATAGAACTTGAATTTCCATTAATTGGTGTCTTTGTCAGTTTGGCTTTGATACTAGAGAATAGCAAAACCATAATGCCACTGATTTTCAACTGTCTTTGATTTTCAGACCAATAAGAAAATTCAGTTGAGGAGAAAAGCAAACTTAACTCTTTTAGCAGCAGGTTTACTACCTGTGCTTCCCTTTTCCAGGCTCCTTTAAAGTGGCCCATTGAGTCCTGAGGGGGTTTGTGGACTATCCAGCTGAAAGCCACTCTATTACAGAAACACATCCTGCAGGTAGATCAGGATTGAAAAAAAACCCCAAAAACAAACCACATTCTAAAAGGACTAAAAATACAAAAACACTAATTGCAGAATGCAAAACTAAACGTTATACCCTTGATTTATTGCCTACATATTACGATTTCTGATTTCTCGTTACTGAAATGTTTGACTTTAATCTGTTCCTCCCTGTAATTTGCCTGCAAAATTTCCATGGGAAAATTGATTTGATACATATTTTTCATTTTAGAACTTGTATCTGTAGTATCATCAGACTAAACTTATTATAGCAACAGAATTCTTATAGTTAATTATTTTTCCCTTCATGATGTATTTAGGGAAAAAACTAGTTTATACAGATATGCAGTAGGATAAGGAGAAAAGTTTCCTTTTCCTTTTTCCCTAGGGTGGAACAAGATACAAACTGGTTAACTACAAATATTTTACACATTAATTTTTACTAGTAGTCCCTCTAATACTGGTAACAAATAAACCAAAGATCCATCAGAGCTGTTAAGATTCTTTGAAGCCAGATATTTTGATGGTGCTCACATACAAAAAGACACACAATTAATTCTGCCCTCTTTCTATTCTATACCCAACAAGCCCTTTCCTGCAGTTTGCATTCCCCATATTCCTAGGCATTACCTGCTGCATAAGGATATTAGCATATTACATAACATGTTACTGGGGAGCTCTCTAGCGCAAAACACCTTCTGTCATTTTACGTAAAAAAGCAATATTAAGCATGAATATCATAACGAGGTTACTTATTCAGCATTTTATTATACTGCCATAAAACAGGTAAAAAATCATAGATTATGATAAATGTCCTTATATGATTAAGTTTGTCAGTCTTATTTCAGACTGAAGTCTTTTTCTACTGGGTGTTTTGGGGCCCTACTTTCAAGCCTTCACATTATATAAAGCCTTGTGAATAACCTACACACAATAGCCTGGAAAAAATGTTCCTTCCAATGATAAAAGAAAGTGTTACAGTTGGCACTTTGGTGGTGGTGTTTGCAGAGCCTGGTACCTTTGCCATGGATTCCTTTTGTGTCCTACTAATTAAATCTCACTAGAGGGCCTGCTTCAGGGGATAATCAGCAGGTCAAGAAGGGTGATTCTACCCCTCTGCTCTGCTCTGGTGAGACCCTACCTGGAGTACTATGTTCAGCTCTAGGATCCCCAACAGGAGGAGGACATGGACCTGTTGGAGTTGGTCCAGAAGAGGGCATGAAGAAGATCAGGGGTTCTATGAAGAAACGCTGAAGGAGGTGGGGCTGTTCATGACCATGGCAGATCTTGACAGAATTTCTAGGTTGTAGTTCATGGGAGACACTGACCTTGCTGACTGTACTGGTTTCCAATTTTTGTGTGCTGTTTCTCCTTTCTGCCTATTGCCTCCTTGACTGCTGCTGCTTGCACTGATGCTGAAGGCAGAGATATCCCCTAAATGTCTACCTTGACAAGAGGTGCTGTCACTAGATAGCGACTGAGGCCGTCTATGGTATTCTGATGCATTTGGTCATTGCATGTGAAGAGATTTCTTTGTTCCTTACAGCTTTTTCCAATCAAGTGTCAACAACTAAATTCTCATTTGGCCTCACTCTCCTGGCCACTATATGTCTAAACTCTCGGTAAGAGAATTTGGAATCCACTGTCTTTCCACATCTACACAATATTACATCATCAGTTCTACCCTGATCCTTGTATCCTATTAGTATTTTTTGCCTGGGGCATTGACGTTTGTCCACATGCTAGACTGATCCCAAATGACATTCTCCAGCGTCTGTATCTGTTGGCTGATGTCCAGTATGTAGTTAACTAAATTGCTAATATGCATTTTCCCTTCAATTTTCACACCTGTAAATTTGATTTCTTTTGCTGCCAGTACATCAAGAGTCCGTACATTCATTGTATTCTATTATCATGTTATTTTATCTATTAGTAAATAAGACAATAGAACAGGTATTCTATTGTCTATTATCTAGTAACTTTATGTTTCTATCTTTATCATCAGTTTTGTTTCAATTCTTCTGTTTTCATGGATTACATAACTTAATTATCTCTGGTCCTTTTATTTTCTGTGTTCAGTATGAGCCTGCTCAGTAGATTTATTTTTTTTTAAATGTCTAGAGCTATTGATAGACTTTGGATAGATTCTCTAAATTCTCATTTGATCTTCTTCTTTGTTCTTATTACTAATCTACCAGGAATTAACTCATCTTTTAAGATTTGATAACTGCATGAGCCAACCATTTGGTAGAGCAGAGCTAAATAGTCCTTTGGTGTTTATTCAGGTCCTTGATTGCACAGGTTGAGTATCTTTCTTGTGACATTTCTGTGTTTGCAAATATTCCTGGAGTGCTCCTAGAGCTTTAGTGCGGATCCTTTTGTTTGCTGCTAACTAATTGCTGGTGGTCTGTGTAATAGCACTTCTGCTCATGTTTTGTTTGCCTTTTCATACAGCACCCACTGTGATTTGAAGAATATTCAACAGTAAACACATTGGATTTAATGTCCATCTGCTCAAAGACTGGAGTTTGGTATTTTTCCATTAATACTGTTTGATCTTTCTGTTTTGTTTGCCTATACATACCTGTAGGAGTAGCTTCATTTTTTTTTTTTCCAAATATTCTCTGCTCAGCATGAGAAGAAAGAAGGATCAAAACCATGCAATGTTTAGGCTTTGTCTTTTGCTCCCATAGAGAATTTTCTTCTCAAGTTCAGCAGGCACGTTCTCATACTCCCTATGGATTACTGCCTAACGTAATTCTCCCTGTTGAAAGAAGTAAATCGCTGCTAGAGGAATCACTTTTCCAACCTCTAACACATTTTCTGTGGCCCACAGAACCTAGATATTACGCTGTGTTTTTAACCACCATCTGCTGGTTCTTTTATCTGCTAATTAACTATTTACTCCTTGTGGCTCTCCTGCAATGCTTTGAGGGAATGTTTCTCTGAACATGGGGTTTGCAATTATTGATGGAATATAAACCATAGCCAAAAGAGTCCATACACTTCATCTGTCACTGTCATGAAAGCAGCCAATTACAAATGATCTGGCAAAGCAACTTTAATCTAACCTGTTTTTACTTTGCTTGTCATTGATTTGTTAGACCAAAACCACACAGTTACAGAAAAGAGTTAGTTCACTTCCGAAGTAAAATCAGGAAAGAGAAATAGCCAACAAAACCTTCCCCAAAAAAATAAATAAATCTGTGGAAGCTACTAATGCATATTTATATCTTCATCTCTAAAAAAGTTGGAGCCTAACGTGAGACTGTCTGTCAGATTTCACTGGATTTGCTGATTGCTCATCACTCTGTATATAACAAAGGAAAAATCTTGACTTCGGGACATAAAATCTGTCGGGCAAGTCGATTACATTCACTTGAAAACAATGCTAAAAATATGGAAATTATTACAAAGTCATATGGAACCTTCCAGAGAGAATCGAAGCAACTCATTCCCAGCCCAAAATTCAGAAATATTCCAGATGGGCTAAAAACATTATACACATTGGATTTGGACTGAACTTGGTACAATGTGTAACAAACATTACCAGGTGTAACTACCTCCATGCTCAACTACATCTAAGGGCTGGTTGTTACAGTCTGGCTGCAAATGCTTTATGGTAATTGTCCACAATCTTTTGCCTTTCCCCCTTGAAATTCTGTGCAATTTTGTTCAAATTAATTCATTCATTGAAAATCAAATTTTGGAGTGACAATGATAAGACCTGACAAAATAAAGGAGTCAAACATGGATAATCATCAGAATTATTTTAATAACTCTGGACTATGGGAACATTTTTAGAAATATGACTGCTCATTTCCAAAACTCATCTTGAGGACCCTGAAAGTCAGAAGTAAGAGTTTTAAAGGTATATGTATGTTAAGATCCATATGCAGTATGCACAAGAATCACCATAATAATCTATTTGAAAATATATTTAAAACAGAGTTGCTTCCCAGAGCAATTCCAGAGATGGTATCACTAGAGATGGTATCTTCAAGATGTGATACATCTAGAGATGACATCACTAAATCTGTCTTTAGGAGCCTAAATACCACTGCTTTCAAAACTATCAAGTGGCAGATCACATCTGAAAATTGGACACAGCATCCCAAGTTACTCCTTTAACAAACTTTTATGGGCAAATCTTTCAGCTTGGGTCATGCATTGACTGGAATGTAATTCCCACAACGTGCTTCCAGTTCCTGAGGCAGTAACTAGACAAACTCAAACGAGTTGAGTCTGATGCAAGGCTTTCTACTGCTTTACATTACCAAATCCTTAAAAATTTAAGATAAGCAACAAACATGCCTACAGGAAAAACTTTCATCATCTAAACAACTTGTCCAACAAGCTGCTTACGTAAAATATGGTGGGGTTTTTTTTTAATAGGAACAAGGGTAGTAATGTTCGAGCTGGAAAATGGCTCATTCCAAATGATGTGCACAGTGGTGGGTATTAAGATTTTTTTGCAATACAAATCTGCAAAATGTGTTTCATGAATATTAACAAGAATCTGTAAGAGCAGATTCAGTGATGCATGGTGTTGGAATGGAAGATGGCTCCCAAACATCACTTATAGATGCAAGGGGGAACTGAGGTTCATACCACTGGTCCAGATGGATACACAGGTGCACAGTTAGTTAGAAAACTACATTTTAAAATAATTCTCCTTTTCAATGGCAAGCTCTTGGTTCTAAAGACAGCATTATCTGAACAGAGTAGCTACATGATACTAATCACTTGATCTCTTAACAAATGCTGCCCTTAGCCAAAGAATAACAGTAAACAGATTTTGTATATTATAAAGGCTGGGTATGGACCAGTAAGGAGTCCTTCTCTGAAAGCATGTGAAATCATTAGCACTTACGGATAGTCTGAGCAAAGTAGGTATAAAACCACTGCTGGTAACAAAGCCAAATCTCCTATATCCATTTTGCACAGACACAGAGAACAGCCATTTGCCAGGCAGTGGAAATAAGGCCCATTGTTTGTTAGTTTATCTTCACCACAATGATAGAAAGAGTCATCCAGTAACAGTAAAATCTCCATCATCCTAAGTCAAGCTTGATTTAGGAGAGCAAAGAGCAGCTCCCATGGAATAATGCATCTGTTTTTATTGATATTCCTATTCATTTCAGTGAGAGTGGTTATCATTCAAGACTACAGATCACAGCATCTGTCAAAATCAAGCTCTTGAGTAACAATTTTTCCCCATGAAGAGGTTCATGCTCTCAGGGCTCTAATGATGAGACATAAAGAGTGAAAACATATCCTTTTTACCTTAGCTAATACCGCTGTATATGCATATGTTGAATTATTTTAGTACATATCGAAAACAATTACTACTTTATATAAGACTTGAAAGAGCGGTTTGAGGATTTGCCAGCGATGGCTTTTAAAGAAAGGTTTACAATAAATACAGAAGAAATTACAGGTTTTCACAGCTATTCAGTATGTAAGTCTAAAGAAGTTGAAGGAAGGGCACTTCTGCACTACCTGAGAACAGCTGCTGTGCCCAAGTGCCAACTTCCATGAAAAATTTTATTTAAGAAATAAGAGGAGAAAAAAATGTGTTGTTTTCCATACAATTAATTTAACGCATCCTTACTTTGGATGAACTCCTGGGAAAAACATTCTGACCTCTCGTGAAAATGAGTAGGATCATTTAGGCACCTAAACTTTGCTAATGAGCAAGGTCAAGGAAAATCTGAACAGCATTTGCAACATCTTAACTTTTACCTGTCCAGATTGCTGCTCTCAGGATTCTCTCAGCACTGTTGGACACACTTTTGCTCCTAGGGAAAGAGTACACACTTAGTTCCAGTAAGTATAGCTGTAACATAGGTCTTGAGGAGCTCGAGCTCTACAGTAGTGTGACCTCTATGATAGATCCAGTATTTGGTCATTCTGAAATCCCTCTCTGATTTACCCTCAAGGCAATATTGCCTCAAGCTACACCAGGGGGTGTTTAAGATGGACATCTGGAAAAATGTCTTCAAAGAAAGGGTTCTAAAGCACCTGTAAAGCACCCAGGCTACCCAGGGCAATGGCAGAGTCCCCATCCCTGGAGGAATTTAAAAGCCATGTAGATGTGGTGCTGAGAGACGTGGTTTAGTGGTGATCTGGACATGCTGCGTTAACAGTTGGACTCAATGATCTTAAAGGTCTCTTCCAACCAAAATCATTCTATGATTCTACTCTAAAATGCAGATGTATGCTGAAGGATATCATAACAAAGCTCTTATCTCAGGTAACAGCAATATATGTAGTGGTCTTAAACCAGGCTGTGATGTCTGTTGACACTGTGGACTACTGGCTGACAGTGAAGGTCACATCAGTTAAACAAAATACTTTCTCTTCAACTCATCCAAGTGTCCCCAAGCCATTTTAAATTCACTAACTGCAACTGCAGACAACCGAATAAATCAATTTTCAGTTTTGCAAAATATTGCATCTTTTCCTGTAATGACATTTTGTATCTCTGACCATTCATGATTTTACAGCTCATTAACAATTATTTTAATGTTGCTCAAGCTTCCACATCTTTTTCCCATAGCCAAAATCCAACCATAAGAATACAGTTTTGCTCCATGAAACAGTTTTGGACTGATAGCAGCCAAAATGCAGATGCCAGAAAACTCATCAACTCCTTTTCTCCAAAGTTATTATCATGGCTTCACAATTTTACTGCCTCCCTGATGAAACATTAGGTGCGCACTTTTTAATCCTTCATGCACCTGAACAAACAGTTCCAGGAACACAGAAGATTAATAAAATGCTGAAGAGATTCAAATGGCTTCTCTCTTACTTCTATACTGATAACTTGCTTATGCAGTCATCTTAAGTCATTCCATATTTATTTATAAACAACTTGAAAGTATCCATAATGCTTCTTTTCCCTCTCAACGTTGATTGTATTTATATCTTCTCTATTTTTCATTAATTTAATCAAATCTGAGGAGACCCAAACGATCAGGAGCTTGATTAATTTTGTCAATTAAGCAATGGTTTTATGGTAGGTCTGGAGCTGATTTTCCATCATGCAGAACATTACAGCTTTCATTCAATAAAAGGCTGCTGCCAAAGATCAAATACAAATAAAACTTTTTAAAATCAAGGGCCCCATTATATCACTCATTTCACTGGCTGCTCTCCAGGCCAACAGCCATTATCTATAAATAATAAAAAAATCTTTTCACTATATTTTACAGTTTTAATGAAGAAAGATATTAATGTCTGTGGAATAAGCAACAAAGAAAGCAAAACTCTTATTTCAGTGGAAAGGTCTGGACTTTTGAAGAATTGTAAAATAATTATGTGCCTGTCTTGCAGAAAATTTTGGTAGAACATCAGCAGCTCTTTAACATGAGAAAACTAAGAAAAAATTCCAGACTAAATCAGAGGCAACAAATTGTTGTCCTGCTTTATGAGTATAATCCATCTGTTATTGCCACAGTAAATTGAGGCCTGTTTTCTTTCCAGCCTTCGACACTATGCTTATCACATGTTGAAATGACAAATTAATAGCTCCACATTCTGCAAATCAGGGAAACTTTTTTTACTTCTTCAGAGGCAGGTAACTTCGAATAAAGAGTGAACTTTTATATTCAAGACGACTATAGAGCCACAGTTAACCCTGTTGCTGATGCTCTTCAATCATTTAAAAGGACTGCAACTGAATTTGAAGAGATGATCACATCAGCTACCAACCACCAATTTGTATCCCAGCTCATCCCCTACCTGAAGGCTCCCGAAATAAAGTAGCGAGGAAATTTATTCCATCACAGTTTTTTCTACCTTAGTGGAAAACTACACATAAACCTCACACGAACTCCACATGAACCACTGTTCCAACACCACAGCCTACGGAATCACTATCAAAAGAAGTTGCTGTCCATTCCACTGGCCCAGCCATGGGACAGGTCACACACTGCAAAGGGAACAGATGAAGTGGGTTAAGAAGGAAGTAGAAAGGCTTAAGCTGCTGCAGGTCCAAGGTCTGAGTTACACACTGAGTTTTGTCAACCTGACATAGAATGAAGTGAAGACACAAGTGAGCTGTGACAAACCAAAAGATGGCTTTTTCCTGTTATCATGCCCAGAACAAAACAGTGATACTGATGCATAAGACATTCATGAATCTAATGAGAAAACATACAACTTTAAATGTTAAGCAACTGAGGGAAGATATGTTATTTTTTTTTTATAACTTGAATGTGTCACAATATGACTTTTATGATCACATACACATAGGATGTGAACCCAAGACCACTAAAACCAGTGGGAATTTCTTTTATTTCCATGCTTTTCTGATTAGGCTCACAGCAGTTCATTTAACACAAGATATGAAACCATTTACAAGGTTAATTTATCTCCATTTTTTTCCAAAGGGTACATGCTGTGCAGTATATAATGCTATAAAACAGAATGTGTTCATAATAGCCAGGCCAATTTATAACAGATTCTTCGAATCTTCTTGCAGAGGTAATATCAATTCCAGTGATACTCTTCATATACAAAATGCTAGATATTTCAGCTACTAGTAATGCCTCTAAAATTGGAACGAACTTTTAAAGTGCATCTACTGTAACATTTATCTTCTGCTATCAATATAGGATGCTGTGAACTATTTTGCTAGATAGGGCTAATAACAGCCAGCTGAACTAGAAGTGAATTTCCAGCATATAGGTGATAGAATGTACCTTCCTGCATGCACTTTATCTGATTTCAGGTCAGTCAGTCACTTCTGATGGGGAAAAAACACAGGTTATTCTGCAAAGCTTCCCAAAATAAAATATTTAGTATTGTCCACAGGCTGAGTGATAACAAAACAAATGCAAGCTAGAATTAAAACTGCTCAAAAAGAATGAAAACCAGCAATGCTGAGGATTTCTCATGACAACCCTATCAGTTGCTGCACACATTTTTGTTCAATTATACTGACTTTACTTCAGAGTTAATACAATTCTACTACATAATGCTTCTATACAGAGATTGATGGACATGTTTCATGCTAATTCCTTCTTGCGTTAGTAAGCCTTTATTTGCCATGTCAAGGCAAAAATGATGGTAGGCAGCCTAGCAGAAATGCCAGTGCATACTTTAAAATGTCATTAAGTTTCAGATCAAATTAAACTATTGACCAAATTAAACTGTTTACCACACATACCATCTACGTCTTGCTATTGTTAAAGGCTGGGTATCAAAGTGCATTTCACAGACCTGACACTCACAGCAGAGACCATCCGATAAAGTGCCTGTGTGAGGAGCACTGATATGTTTTCCCCATGCACTGAACTAGAAAAAAGAAAACAGGAAAATTGAAAGAAAAGCATCAAATATTACTATAAATATGATTAAATTCAGGATATTTGCATTTGATTTTATGTATCATGCAATCCTGATTTGGAAGTCTGCTGACGTGGAGAAGCTCTAGAGCTGGAAGGATTGGCCACAAAGAACATTCTGGTCCCTGCTGGTACAGAAACTGCAGGATCCAGAGGTGCAACTGCCTACCACAGCCAAACCACAGGCTGGTACTGACTCCAACCATCACATATAGCTCCAACCACAGCAGTTCTCCCACAGGGGTGGTGCACAAAGGACACGCTCGCAGATTCCTTTTATGTACCGAGATAGGTGACTTGCATTTCTTGTTCTATGCCTGTTGCAGTGATCAGGCTCCTCAGCTAGTTCATTTTCCTTACTGGAAATCTCTCTCTCCTTCTTCAGGAGTTTTCAACAGCTGTTTCTGATTAGGATAAAAAAACCCCAACCTTACAAAACCACCTTGACAACTTCTTGTCACTTTGCCAGTACTAAGGAACCAGTGCTTTGCTCTTAATGTACTTGATTTAGATTCAGGCACTATCAGCAGTAAAGATACTCAGTTCCCAACAATGAGAACCAGGCTCCTGGGTTTTGACCACTTTGATAACCACCTTGCCAAGCAGAGCAAACATTACCCTGGATCAGCATCCTTTTCCCATGGATCCATGAAGCTGGTACATCTGTTTGTTTCCTATGGACTGCTGGGCAGGCTCAGAGCCTCTGGAGGCTCAATCCTTAGATACCAAACCCTAAACACCAACAAGCAAATCAACCCAGCCAGCATAAAATATGCTAAAATGAGCACAGGGATCCAAGGAGTTTTCTTTCTGTTGTTTTGGGTTGTTTGTTTGTTTTTGTTGTTGTTTTTTTAATATTACTTTGTATTCACATGAGGGACTTTTTGCTAATTGGCATGATTCAGTTAAATGAGGAGGTATTTGGGGATTAAAAACCATAAATCAACTGCTTGGATAATGGAATGAGGAGCAGGCCTATATACCTCAGAAACAAAGAAAGGTGCTGTCGTGTTCTTGAGGTTACAGTGAAAAACGATCTTGGGAAATGGGATGAATAAATAAGGCCACAGTCAGTATACACAGATACAAAGCAGCAGCATTACAAAGCAGAAATCACAGGAATAAACACAAATGCGGATTGACTAGGTAGAAATAATACAAAACAGGATCCCAGAGTGTCAATAGACTGCAGGATGAACAGGAATCAAAACTGTCAAGCTGTGGCAAAAGAGTAAACTCTTTTTACTGGAGTGTATTACAGGAAAGTCTTAACTAAAACATGAGAGATAATTATTCTGCTCTATTAAGCATTGTTGATGCCCTCAGTTAAAATATGGTTCTATCTGTGTAAAAGTATAAACAAGATTTACAGGATAAGAGGATAAGATGAGGATAAGAGTTCAGAGGGGAACAGTAAAATTGATAATATTTTGAGTATGACTTGTAGGGAAATGAAAGAAGGAAGTAGATTGAACTAGTCGAGAAAGGAAAGACTCAACAAGGGAGCCATGATATGTTTTGAAATGAGCAAATGCTTGTCATAAAGTGAGCAGTTATCATGGAAGATTGTTCTCCCTATCTATGAGGACAGAACAAGGAACAACAGACAAATTACAGCACAGGGGTTTTGGTGAAGTAATGGGAGAATCTTTACGAGGAATCAAGACTACCTGCTTCAAAAGTTTATGATTATCCCAGACAAACAATGGTTA
Source organism: Actenoides hombroni (assembly GCA_024336885.1). Lineage (NCBI taxonomy): Eukaryota > Metazoa > Chordata > Aves > Coraciiformes > Alcedinidae > Actenoides > Actenoides hombroni. Next base: position 2,824,911 of record WUAM01000239.1, on the reverse strand, counting down.
GAGCTATATGACCTCTCTGAGATCTCTGTTGGGGTTATGTTGAGCAGGAAGATGGGAAAAGAAGATGAAAAAAAATCCTTGCCGTCTTCCTAGCCCTGGAGGATCACAGGTTCTACCACTGAATTGCTCTTTGAGGGCACAGTGGGAAAGACCATACCCCAACTCACTGGAAAGAACATGAAAAGCAGGGAGCCAAGGTAGGACTTTGTTTCCAATGAGCTAGTTTCATGTAACAGAAGTTTCGGTAATTGGAAAGAACTAATGGATTTCTAGCAGCCTGGATTTGAGTTACAAATTTTCAATATATAAGCACAATGAGGGATGTTCTGATTATCCTTGAGGAATAAGATTCTATCCAGTTAAGAGTATGAATATGACACATGCTCATTTTCCTGGTCATCATGTTATAACTGTAAACGTGAGATGCAAAGGCTGTGGGGAATGCATGAGGGATATTTATATGTATTTAATATGACTATCAAACACTGATTGCATGTAGAAATAATTCTTCTGCAACTGACTAGCTGCAAAAACCACTCAAACCCTTCTAGCAATGTCTTACTCCTCTAATTATCTGTTTTTGTTAAAAGTGGTTATAATCCCATTGCAAGGGTACATTAAAGTAAAAACACTAACACGTCCTAATATGATGAATTAATGAGAATATGGTCAGTGTCACCCTATCTAACTACAGAAAATGGCACACTGCCAAATCTACCGCCAACATCATAAAAGATGCAAAGTCTTCATTTTAAGTAATGTTTGGAGTGACAATTATTGTGTGCAAGAATAAAAGAAAACTTTTAAAGAGACTGTAAATGCTGTATTTTGCAACTAAGAAACATAGTAAAATAGCATATTCTTTTGGTCACTTCTTTATTTCTCTATGAGCAAATAAGAGAGATTGGAAAAACGATCATTCCCATCAGGAGGTTCTGAGAAGACAAAATAGATTAAACTGCTTTTGTCTTTGTGTCTGAATACAGAAACAACAAAAAAGTAATTTCAGTTCAGAGAAGCTGAAGGTAAACAACAGTAATCTTCAGTTTCATTTTCATTCTGGCAGGTCTTCTCACTGATGGTTTGCCCTTAATTGCTTTTCTAGTTACCTAGTTGAGCATAACTGTGTGAGATCATATTTAAACAAACTTACTTTGTTTTCTTAACTCCCGCAGGACCAACCTTATATTTTGCAGGTTTAGCGAAAACAGTATATTGATTTAGAGCACAGTACCTCCAGGATGCTTTATTGCATCCTGTCTTTTACCCCAAACAACAATATCTCCCCTTTTCTCCCCTAAAAAAACTCCTACTTTACTTTGAACTAAATACACTCAAAAATAAAGGAAGCATCTAGGCTGAAAGTCTGTCTCTACTAAGATAAATTATAGCATTCCCATCAACTACATGGGAGCTGATATTTCATTTTAGAACATATTGGGCCTGTGAATTTCAAATCCTATAGGATTACAAAGAACAAAGCATCAAAAAGATTTCATCACTTTTTTTCTTTTCAATTTACAGAAATTAGTAGCTGAAGGGTTTACAGAAATGTAGTAGTTTTTCATTTGAATGAAACATTGTATAGAATTTGCATGATCAGACCCGAAAGCTTTATGAAAATTCACTTGGCCATAATGGATAGTCCAATGGCATGAAGCCAAAAGAGCTGAAGGACCATCAGCAAGGCTTAATAATGAAGCCACTAAATGGAAATGGGGCAAATAGGAGGTTCCCATCCTCAGTGAAAGCTTGTGGGTACTGATCAGTAAAGGGCAGGACGGGTATGTGGCTGAGGAAAGAAGTAAGCCTGTTAAATGGTAACTGGTTTCTCGGTGACTGTTTCACAACCTCCTGGAGATGTTCCTGACCCATTTTTGCCCACTGGGTCTGTCTCCTCCATCCTTTCTGTTTGTTCATCATTATCTCAATATTGAACACTGATTATTGAACACGGAATCTTGAATCCTAATTTGATATTTGGGACAGTCAAGGTAGCAGAACCTTGGAAGGATGATGGACTACGTGAGAAGAGGAGGGATACAAACAAATTTTGTAACTGTTTGTTTTTGTTTTTTTCCCCATGAGTGATTCTGCCAAAACTAAGAGAGCTGCCCTAGTAGAGAATTATAGAGCACACGATTCATGAAAGTCACACACACACACATTTGAACTGAACAGGGAAGTAGGGGAAAAAGAAAATTTTATTATTCGAATTACATGCACAAGGAACTAAAACTCTGTTTATATGATCTCATCCCAGGTTCCCAAGAAGCTGTCATTAGAGCTGGAAAGCAAAACAAAAGGCAACAGACTTATTCACAGATATGAAGGCAAGAATTAACTATTAGAACATCTAGTGTCATGGTCTATGTATTGCTATGAGAAAATCCAGGAATGGGGATTTAAATAATCTTCTATAGTTTTCCGTGGCCGTTTTCCATTATAGCAAAGGTGCACAATTTAGCTGCACTCTAAAATATTAAGTGCAATTTGCAATTTTAATTAATCTGGGTTTACTTCTGGCAGCTGTTTTTATCATTTCCTTCTGTGAGATTAAAGATGCTTTAGCAGAGTTTCCTTGGTGTGAAGAAATTTATACTATAAAATCCATCATTTTCAATTTGCTTTTTTATAAACTAAATCTATCCAAAGGTTTAGGTAAAATGTGGATGCAAAGATACTTTCCCTAACAGATGTGCTACAAATCTGGCAGAAAGATGATGACCACAAGGGACAGAGTCCTACTGTATAGACATTCCAGGGATGAAGCAGATTTACCTCTCTCTAATAGGCAGGATCCTCAGTTATAGACCAGTTTTGTTAACTGTCCAGTATGCCCAGAATGAGACAAAAAGGTTTTGCATACAAGACAAGAAAAAAAGAGCAAATAAAGTATCACAGTCCCAGATTGTTCCTAACTTGTTTAAGGTGATTTGCACATATGAGAAACATAATTTATGACATAAGCAAATAGATTACAATCAACAAACAAGGATTATTCATGTTAAAGAAGTAGCAATAAAAAAATAAACTAAATAGGAGTTTGAATGCATTAGCGATTTGTGCTCTGCATTGGTGACCCTGCTGCACAAAACTAACAGCTTTGGGGTACCTGAAGTCAGAGACAAACTGGATCTGGTGTTCTGCTACTTTTTTACCAGCAGTCTTTCCATTCAACTTACCCTCACAGGCTGCTGTTACTGGAGTAAAGACATTCTTGGGCAGCCTCTGGATGTATCCAGAGTAGAATAACATACAGAATAAAACTTCCACCCATTTGCTTGCCCCTTGCACATGGAAGGCCTCCCTCAAGATGACCACTGACCAAACCTGGCTGGTTTTCCCATCAAGCACTGTGCATTTTGCCTTTCTGACAGGAAAACAGAAACTATGCTCACTTCATGGCATCTGGTTTATAGACAGCTTTTGGTGCCAAGAATGTCCAACTGGTGTGCAAATGTACCTTTGTGCAAACCATTCTGAGGAAATTCTATAAAAGAGAGGGGACGTACAGCAAAGTGGGGCATTACCTACACAGCCTGTCTTCTACTGAGGCATGTTAAGTCTGCCAGTCAGTTGCTGAACGGTGCTCTTTGGGCAAGAGCGGCTTGGCATGGAAATTTCAATCGCAGTACTGCTGCTCAGAGTCAGGTTTAAATAAGTCTGGTTTAAGTAAGAGTTATTCTTTGTTACATCAATGATTAACTTGTTTGTAATGGAAAAAAGAAAAAAAAAAAAAAACGGAGGGGGGGGGG
>WUAM01000239.1:2783741-2821146 GCA_024336885.1 Actenoides hombroni | reverse complement strand
GGGGGGGGTATGCCAGCCCACCTTCCTTTCTTTTATTTAATTTGATCCAGGAGACCATACTACTGCAAACCGCACAAATCAAAGCACATAAGCTAAATCATCACTAGAATCTAGTGATTCAGGGAGAGAGGTGTGCACACTGAGCACACATAAATCCTACAGGAGTGATATCCTGCAGGAAAAGGAATGATTTTGGGCATGCACAATACTTTAAAGTTCAAAATGTAATTTAAAGATGTTAAACCCTTCCTGGTTTAGCACCCTCATGTCTTTTTTTTTTTCCTTACACTATCTACTGTTATATTCTAAAGGGATTCTTCTCTAATAAAATGACATAATTTAATGCACTGATGGTAATGCTGATTCAATTTTCTGCTTGCATAAATACCTTCTAAATTCATATTATTAAAAAAATTAAATAAATAAAAAAATCCCTGGCCCTAGGTGTAAAAATCTGTAACAATCATCTATGTAGCCAGAATTAATGGTCCAGTAATAACTGCCATTTGATAAACTGATCAATCATACCTTATCTGCACTACCATAGCATAATATAGGCATCCACTAGTAAAAACATTAAAAAATATAAGATCTGTTGGTTCTGAGAATGGATTAAAGGATTATTTAACCAGACAAAAGCAATAAGGGTGAAATTATTTCAAACAATGTGGAAACACCATTTGTTTCAAACTGAAAACCGGAAGAGCACAAGGAATACAAACACTGGGTCATGTTATTTATGGAAGATACAACCCTAGAAAAATCCAAAGTACGGGAAAGAAATGCTCAAGTTCTCTTTCATTATACGTGCAGATAAGTTTATACTGAAGAAAGATCAAACATACTTTGTTCACATGCATGTACTGAGCCAAGCACATGAATGCAAACATCTAAATGCAGTCAAATAAAACATGAACAGTCATATACAAAAAGAAGAATGTAATGCTGGCCTGTTCATTCCATTAGAATGAGATTCTTTATGTGTCTGAGTAATTACTAGTCTAGTTTAGGAAAACCTTCCCAGATTTCATGCCTGGAGCTTTACAGCAGGATGCATGCATGGAATCCTATCTCAGTTCTCTGCACATTGAAAGCACACAAACCAAGGTGGAACTACTGAAGAGGAACAACAAATGGACAGTACATGCCCTTGCTTCCAGTCAGAGAGTTCGGTTTGGAATCACAGACCTCTACAGAGATGCTTAAAAAAAATCTCAGGTGCATGGCAAACTCTTGATTCTGGCAATTCTGCCAACTCCAGAATGTCAGTAGTCAACAAGTGAAAGGGGATGGAACAGATTACACCCTCTGCAGACCCGTAAGACATTGAGTAGTACATGGGGTGAAAAAGGTGTGGAAGAGGAATATCATAGCTGTACTTTATCTGCTCTGATAATATCTTAAATTTATTACAGTCCAGTTACATGTGCAAGTTATATCACTGGACTGAATAACTAAGATCTTAACACACACACACACACACACACTCCAACATCCAGATGCCCTACTAGAAAGGAACTGGGAGCCATAAAGCATCTGGCAAGGTCCCTGGAAAACATATCAGCAACTCTTCACAATAAAAATTGTGTTACCACTTCTATACCTTGGGAGGATGTGACAAGAATCTCTTTCAAATTATCTAGCTTAACAGGAAAGCGCAGAATGTAGAAGTACCATTTCAAATCCTTCTGCGTATCATTCCTGCTCCTCTGCTCCTGAATATTTGCAAAACCTTCACCAGACACATTCTCCTCCTTGCACACAGATACGGAGATTCTTCCACACATACACAGAAACTCACAAGCATGTACCCAGGGGTGTCATCATATACAGGAGATGATCTTCTAGTTCCTGAACACTTGGTTTCTTGGTATCTGATGTCATGAGTTTGGAATACCCTATTTTGATCAGTTTGGGAGAGGCTAATAAGTCTCGAGAAGGATCTGTGAGGAAGTTCTAACAGAACTGTGGCTAACTTGGCAGCATTGCAGGGAAATGTAACAACAAGCCTCCATATTAAAAATAGGCCCCTAAATTTAAGGTGGCACCCAACTGTTTGGCACATCGATGGCACACAACACACAAGTGTTCAGTTCAAAGGTGTGAACTGCAAAAAGGGAAGTTCAGGTTACAATTTTCTAGTAGTTAAGAGTACCAAAGGAGAGCACCAGAAGAAATTGCTGGGGAGACTGTGGAGCATCCTGCAATGAAGGTATTTAAGAACATGGAGAATAAGTGTCAGGAATGATGCAGATATGGCTGATGCTACCTTGGGGGAAGGGGTGGATTAGCTAATTCCTTGAGGGTCTCTTGAGATAATATCACCCCAAGTCATTTCCAAAACTTTGCATGTTTAGTGAATTGAGGAAGTGATGAACTAATTATTTATGTGAAAAGACTCTGATAGGATGATATATCTACTAAACTAAGATTTTGCTGGATTTATAGTTTGTTCCCTGCCATTTTCATCTCTAGCAGATGAGGTGTGAAATTGCTTCAGTAGAAGGACGCAGCACATAACACCATCAGACAGCATTTAGAAGAACAGAACTAAGACTCAAACTTGGAGATCATGCTGAGCTCATCACTACCTGGATCTGCAGGTTCGTTCTTTACAGTATATTCACTGGGGAACAGGGGAAGTCAGAGATCTGGTCATATGCTCATTTTTTAATGATTAGACTAATGATATTTTCTCAGCCTCTGCTATTAAGTCATCTAGAAAACAGCACTGAAAAACAAAGCTACAAAGTGGGACACATACACAATCCTTCTGCTTCCCGTGCTTTCAAATCTGTGGCCTTGTAGTTCATAAGTATTTGATGAATGAGGCCAGATACCTGAGACACCACCTTATAATCCCCAAATTAATCAAATTCTGCTAAAATAAATATACCCATACACGTATTAGAAGGACAACAAGGCCACCAGGGTATTGGTCACTACTCAGAAGTACACCTCCAGCAGAATCAATGGAGAGCTCTGAGGCACTGTTGGCACTACTGTGTTAAGAGAGGGCAAGAAATGAGAAGGTGACTTCCTAATCTCTCAAAGGTTTTTGATATTTCTAACACTGCTTTTGCACCTTTGTGCTTTTATGTGTTAGAGGAAAAATGGGCTAAAACTACAAGGCAAGATAGGCAATTCACCTATGTTTAAAAAGGAGCTGATTTGGTCCAAATTTGCTCAACTATTCTTATGATGTCTAAATGGATACGAAAATGCCCACGATACAAATGCCTAGTAGCCTGAGTTATACCAGAATGATTGAAAAAGAGAAATACCCAATGAGGATGCATTTTCCATCCAGGTACTGCAGGTCTAAGCTAAATTTAAATCACTGTAACTTCTCCAAGGAGCCTGAACATAACTGAGGGCAGAATTTGACAGTGATGTAATTCTGCCTTTGTGTTCTACCTCTTAGTAATCCGTTTTAAATCTATTTGTCATACACGTCTTCCAGCTTTATAAGCTTAAAGAAATTTTTAGTGCTTCCTCCTCTCTCCCCAAAGAAAAAAAGGATGCAAAGGAATTAATGAATTAAGATTTAATGCCCAACTTTAATTACCAAGACAGGGCAATTATATTATAATTCATTAAAATAAAATCCATTCATCACACATATCCACACCCTAGGCTCTCTATGTTTCAGAGACATCAGGTAAATTCACACCACTCAATGGAAAAGAAATGCTACTACTAATTTTTATTAAAATACTGCTTAATTCAAATCTACCATAATTGAAATACAAGACAAAACATTGTTATTAGCTTCCTACTACAGATCATATGAATATTTTAATGAACTTTTTTATTTAATCAGCATTTGAAAATTCATTTCTCAAACTAAGAGTTCTTATCATTGAGGAAATTGCCTAAATAGAAGAATGGCCTATTATAATTATTCAGTGTCTTAAAAAAAAAAAGCACACATGACTATTTCAGACTTTAATTTTTAATAATTTCCTTTTGAAAGATCTTACTGTGCAAATGTACAGGACAAACACGTGCAGGGAGATACCAAAACACATTTCAACATAGACAACCTAAAAATTAATAAAAATTTTCTCATAAGAAAAAACACCACTTTGCTCCAGACATACCTTTATATCCTCCCTTCTTGGCCTCTCCACTGCACAGAAAGCAGTATTACCATCTTGTACTGCCTTGCTCCACTACCCTCCTGAAACCCCATCCCTTCTTACACTGAATGCTAATTAAAAGTGAGATAAAAACTTCATATCTTAGGGCCTGGATTCAGTATTTTAATTCAAAACAATAATTTTTAAATTAAAAGCTGCACAAAGATCACAGAATTCCATTTCTTTCAGAACAGCAAGTAAAAGACTCTTTCCTCTTGGCTAGATTGACAAGACAGCATACTAATGGACAGGTACACATCAGCTATGTCAAAGGACTATGTCACAGAAAATCCATTATTAAACTATCTGAGTCTTTTCAAAGAGTTAAACATCATCTACTGCATACTTCATTTTCACTTCTCTCAAGGATCTTTCCATCTCACCTCTTGCCAACTCAAAGGAAACTAGTATAAGTGACACTACCGTGAATTTCCAGCTCCTGCAGCCTTTACCCCAACACACTTCCCGACCCCCCCCAACTATCTCATGCTTTGCCATATTTTTAGCCGGGTAATCTTCAAATACTCTGCCCTTCACAAAGCTGACACAGATTGTCAGAGGGGTGTGTTCCAGGAGAATCCTGCTGGTAAGGGACACCTGTCATGGTTACTTAATGTCACACATTGACTCTGAGTTCTTTTCTTCATTTGAAAGCCTGGCAGAATTTATTGTTACTTAACGTTTCAGAAAACAAGGATAAAGCAATTTCCAAATATATTGTGTCAGTGTATAAACTAACCTGAGTTCTGTCTAATTAGCATAGCTGGTCATTAAGAATTTAAAGATGTTCAGAAGTGTCCTGAACAAGCACATTGTGGGTACCAGCAGCAACAACAGCAAACAAGAAGATGGACCAGTTGCTAAGAAGGTATTGTCAATCCCATTCTATAACTATGGGAACCTAAGAAATCTTGGGGAGATTCAGAGGGAAGAGACTCTGGAGGGAATCCAGAAGACAATGGAATACAGGAAACTGAAAAGAATTGAGGACCCTGCACAGCATAGTTGGTACTACTACACTAATCCACCTGACTCTTCTGGACCACAGCATCCTGCCTGAAAAATCAAAGAGGTCATAGAAGGAACTGCAACAACAAACTGCACAACTTCTCTCCTGGACTGCACCATCTCTTTCACAAAACATGGAAGTAGTTTCAAGAATAAAATTCCCTCAATTTGAGCTTCAAAACCAGGACAAGATGCTCATAAATTTAACAACCATTGTGCTTTTGACCTCTTCTTCCTGGGGAAGTTAGGATAACAGCATCTAGAAGTCATCCCCATGCATACTGTTCTTTCCTGGACAGGATCTGTGCAATATCTGATTCCATCTAACTTTAGCTTTAAATTCTGAAACTAATTAGCTAGACCTCAAAGTGGCTTCATAATCTGAAGCATTTATCTCAGTGTCTGCTACAAAGACAAAATGGACAACTACTTCAGGTGAGGCAACTGGCTTTTGGATAACTGTGCAGATGAAGTTAAATAACTATGCTCTGTTTAAAAGTGCAGCCTATGAAAAGGAATTTGTTTGTTGTATAGTTAAAACAGCAACATATATAGCTTCTTGAGTGCATTCCTCCTTTGGGACTTAAGCTTTCTGCTCCCACTAGATGGGTGGCCTCGCTCTCCTCTTTCATCTCAAACCTTTATTTTTTTTCCATTTTGAAAAACGGATTACCTGACTGGCTGATACAAACAGACCTATTTCCAAATCATATCAACAGCTCCATCTGTCAAAAAGTTCATCTTCAATGCAATTTCAAAAGCAGAGCTATCTACACTAGGTGTCTGCAATAGTTCCATACATCAAGCATGCTACACACAAATGCACCACATGACACTAACAGGGAATACAACTTCCTATACAAAGTCAAGGGAGAGCAAAGTAATAGAAACTGAAAGAAGATAAAATGTTTCGTAGCTAGCAGAACACCAGCTGATAGCTATTTCTCTTCCAAGTCACAGTAAACTTAATTTATTTATAGGCATTAGAAAAATGTTATTGGCATAGTCCTGCATAGGAAAATACACTAGTAGTGCCACTTCATGAAAAAGCAGCTCCAAAGGAGAAACATAAAGAAAATGAAAAATGTTTGCCTAAATATCAAGTCACATTTATTGCAATACAACAATGATAAGGCTGGGAGCAAAGTTACGCAATTAGGAGTGAGAACAACTAAGTACAGCCTACACCTAGCACACCGCAACAGCACATTTCGGAGTCTTAGTGAGGAAGTATCTAAAGATGAAAAGTAATAACTCATGATCTTTATGCTCTGAACTATCAAGACCAATATATTTATGTTTCTGATACTGTGGCATATCATCCACATTAAGGTCCTGCTGGTATTTTTCAAATAGACTTGTGCTTTTCAGGGCTTTACTTGAACATAGCTTTTCATGGCTTTACTGCATTACTTCCAATGGTTTGACCTGTGTAGAAAGTTGTCAGCCCAAGTGGACATTTGGACAGATAGGATGTTTTCATATCATGCTAGTAAGAAAAAAACATCCAACCAAATCCAAAAAGAACCAAATCCAAAAAGAACCAAATCCAAAAAGAACCAAATCCAAAAAGAACCAAAGAAAGGTGCAATTGCTGAAAAGTTTTCAGGCTCTATCATGAATGTCAGATTTTAGCTAACACTCACGTACAATCTGAAGGGTTAGAAGAACCAGTCTTCCCCTTGATTCACAGTGCATGCAGGAGGACCAGGAGGTCTCTGCAGATATGCACTTCTTTTTAACCCTGCATATTCATGTCAGCAACCTGAGTATCTCCCAAGATTTAAGAAAACTCTCTCATAATTAAGCACAGATTTTTTTAAACACTCAAGGCTATTGAAGTAACTTGAACCTACTGAAGTCAGTAATTGTGGAAGACAGACAGCTAAAGACAATCTGAGGATGAGTAAGAGCGTTTGGCTTTTGGTTGTATAAATGGCCATCAGCCGGATAATCACTGTGGCTATTCACTGAGTGAAGGGGTGCTGAGAAGCTGAATTTAAAACCAGCATTGCTACTTGAAAAACTATGTGAAAATATAATACATTTCTAAGTGCATACTGCAAACAATCATCATGTAACTCTCGTACCACTTGTATGTCAGGCAAACTGTAGAAAAACCATGAGGGAGGGAGAGAGACAAACAAACGCATTGGCACCTAAGGGAGAATGGACATTTTTGGCTCTGCCATTAATATCAAGGATGCAAGGTGGTGATGACTGTTAAAAATCAAAGATGAAAACATCACTTACAGAAGTACACAATTATCGCACCATGCTCTCCTTTAAGATAGCTAAATATAACGTGGATTCTGAGGCTAAACAAGTCTTACTGGGTTAGAGTGAATTTACCATAACTGTAAAACCCATTAGTTCCAGACTTCAGAACAGAATTAACAAATCACGGCTACTTTATTTTGGTCAACGCTGATTCCTTAGGTAGCTTTATGGTCTACTGAGAGAGAAGTAGACACATTTTTTTCTTAGGTGTCTGTGTTTAACACTGTGAAAAGCAGGAGTTCCTCCTTTTCTCAGTTTTGCAGATTTCTGCAGCTTGTGTCAGCAATTTTTCAATGCTTGGCTTTAAATATGAAAGGTCATTACAAAAGCCCCCACAGAACAGAGAAACAGGCTTAGATGCTAGAGCTTTCACAGCAAAGATACATTTGCTCTTAGAGACTACTACACACATTTTCTGATTTAGTTTTTAACCCCCAGCAATTACAAGAAAGAAGAAACTGTGAACACACTGATGTATCACATTAAAATAATTGCAATAACGCTCAGTTACTTTGCATTAAAGATTGTTGTAGTGTGCAATGATCCCTAGGATTGCTTATCTGTACATCCATTTATCACAGAGTTCTGTTTAGCTGTTGTTAAGAATAAGATGGCAAGTGAAGGATTAAGTGATTCAATTGCTCAGCTTATAAATTAAATCTATCCCAGGAATAGAACCTACTTAGATTTGATTTGATTCTACGGTCTTGTCTTGTGGTTAAAGTGAACATGGCAGTTGCAGATTTTGGGGCAGCACTTCATCTGTATGCATTCTCCTCATACTGCTCAAGAGGCACTGCAAAGATGAACATCTATCAGACAACAGTGCTCGTTATTAATCTCCCCTACATGAAACAGATCAGATCCTCAGAGGTTTCAAGAAGGACAGGGGAAGGCAAATTCTGGTTGTCAGATATAGCCTTCCCGTCCCTACACTTTAAAGACAATGTATTTATAGTTAAGAAGACCTTTAAATAAAGCTATTGGGCAGTAACTGAGAGCACAAAGACAAGTATCAATAGCAAGGTCCATTAATACATTGCAGAGCATGGAGAGAAAAGAGAGAACATGATTAAATGCGTACACAATGATTACCAAACTGATACTAATTTTCAACATACATCTTCATCATTAGGGAACTTTTTAGCACCAAATGCCACCAGAATACATCCGAAAACTTTTTTTTATTCATCTTGCTGTGCACTGTTTAGCATCATTTTGTAGTTTAAAGTAACTTTCCAAATGGCCAAGGACTGAAAAGCTAGAATTCAAGCAATCAGATTAGAGCAGAAATAATATTATTTTATGCAAATATGTTTAATCTAGAGCAATAAGAACAGGAAGAAAAATAGCTGTGATTCAATTAGTGTAGTGATGACCTGGGCACTTAGGTTTATAGCAGAAGAAGATTTAATTCCCAAATATACATGCATCGTCATGTTTTATCTAATGAATCAAAAGAGAACAGTTAACTGGTTTTCATCCAAGTATTTAACCTTAGGGTTAGATCATGACTTTTATTCCTGTCTGGACCAAAATCCCCACTAATATCCAAGTACAAAATCATCTTCCTGACTCTGTATTAGAAAGCAAGAGAAACAGAAACAGTTGGAGAAAATGGGTTGTCTTTTGCCAATCCCTGTTTATATTCATGGAGGTTTGCAAGCCCATGACAACCATGGTTAGTATCTGTCTTGAAGTTTATGCACATTACTCCTACTAAATAGTAATCCGTATTTCTCCAGGTGGTGCCCAAATGTCTGTCAAGGATACAGATTCCTTTATTTTCCCTTATTTTCTTTGGCTGGAAATCTATTTTAAGAAATACCTTCTTCAGCATTTCTTCTGTGCTCTCAATGGAATTAGCTGGTTTGCATTCATCAAAACACAATCACCGAATCACAGAACTAGAACGGCAGTTCTGGGAAGGATGTTGATTCCATTCCCCTTCTCCATAGCTAGATCACCTATCAATGTGTCATTATCTGCAAGACATTAGTCTAACATGTTTCAGAACACCTTCCAAGACAGAGTCTCTACATCCTCTTCAAAATACTCTCCCAATGTTTCAGATGGCTGCCATTACAAAGGCTAGAATTCATCTTTCTTGCCGCAATGTAAACATATTTCTCCTTGTTGTAACCACAATAGACAGAGAATGACTCCTCCACTTTGCAGTCATTTTTATGTACTTGAAAATAGGATTTGGAGACTGTTTCGTGGGGTTTTGTTGTTTCAGTTGGTTTGTTTTGTCTCTACAGAAGGGGTGCTCCTCTCCTTCAGACTTTCATTGCAGAGTGTATTTTCTGCAACTCTGATTGTATTGTTTATTTTTCTCCACGTACTTTTCAGTTAATTCATACTATTCTAGAAGCCTGATACTCAAATCTGGACAAAATATTCCAGCCAAGGTCTTACTGGCTCTGATTAGAGCCAAAGGATTACTCATAGTTACACACACCAGTGCAACGTTTGCCTTTTTTTTGCAAAGGAATGACATTGTTGACTCATGTTCTGTTCATAATCCATTGTAATCCCCTACCCTTTTCCTCTGAATTTATTACCAATTGGTTTTCATCCTGTTTTGTGCAAATTATAAACAACTTTCATCTGTCCAGACTAAACTTTATGCTGTGTTTTCAGACCATTTCTTAAATGTCTTTATTTTATTGCCATGATACCTTTAATAAGCACACCAAATTTCAACAGCTACAATTAAATGAAAATAGTGAATAATACTGGATCCAGAACAGATCATAGTGTAATCCTACTCAATTTATCCTTCCAGCCTTACACTGAACCATTGACAGATACTCTCAGAATGTACTTTTCCAACTGATTTTGTAGCCACCTCATAATTATTTATTTTAGACAATATTTCTTTAACTTGCTTATAAGACAGCAATGTAAGCCAATGTCAAAAGCCTTATTAAAGTCAAGATATGTGATACTGCAAGTTTATCCCCGAGTCTCAAGGGCTGTAAATGTCACAGAAGAAAATTAGTTTAGTTTGACATCCATACCAGCTTTATTCATCCCCTTATCTTCTTGATGCTAACAAATATTTGCTCTAATATTTATTCTAGTATTTTTTATCTAGATTTCAGGTTCCAATCACAGGATATAACTTCCTAGTTTCTTTCTTTCTCTAATTTGAAAAAAAATATACATTCTCCTTGTCCTTTCCCAGGCTTCTACAACTTCACATACTTTCAAAGATAACTTTTAGTATCTTTAAAATTATTTCAGCTGATTCACTTAAACCTTAGATCAATTCCAGCTAATTTGCAAACATCTAATTTACTCAAGCCTATCCTTTACCTAATCCAGAGTCTGACACCTCAGATGAACATATTAACTACGCTAGCCCCCTGGTCACAGCTGACTTTTCAAGCGAAAGCCAAAGCAAAGACAGGTAAGAATGCTTTGGGCTTCTCAGCAATGCCTGTACACAAGTGTGTCTCTCCACTGAGCAGTGATCAATTATTCTTCTTGATTTTTCTTTTCTTTCTAATATAATACACTTGTGAAAATCTGTTATTCTTAAATCCTTGCCCAAACATCTCATTTTATTCTTGGCTTTCTGAGTTTTGGGCTATCATTTGCACTCCCTGAAGAGTTCAACCTACTTACACTTTCTTTACATGTTTTCTAGCCATTGCAATCACCAAGAGCCTTGTCATTAACCAAGCTCTTGCCTTTTGGATAATTCTTGTTTGTGCCCTTTACACTGAGAAAATGCCAATTATTCTAATTTTTCTTCCTCTAATTTCTGCCTCAGTTTGCTGCAATGTGATTTTGAAATAACTTGTCTTTACTTTGATGCTGTTCTATTCCTAAAAAAACTGCATTATATCTTTTTATGCCATTGATACTCTGCCTTCTACTTTCATTGTCCACAGAAGTTCTTGTTTTTCTACTAGAATCAAATGACAGTTAGTAAGCACCTATTAACTCACAAGCATATGAACATATTTAAATACTGTGCATATTACTCTTCTAACTGGCTAGTGATTTAAAACTGACTCTGACATGTGGTATGACTTTACTGCTATGCTATCCAACATTTAAGTCAAACACCATTTCAAAGCTGAAGATTTTGTCTCTGATTGGTTTGGCTTTGTTAAATCAGAATGCAAACCAAAGCAGCTAGTTTGAATACACTGGGGGCTCTCTTATAGCAAATAAGGAATGAAGCTTTGCAGACATGTATTTTCTAAACATGCCTCATTTTTAAAGGGTTAGGTAGATTTTCAAAAATGAACTCCTATACACTGAAGTAAAGGGAAGGGGACCCCTGCTGACTAAGTGATGTCAGTGAGAGCAGGGTTGGGCCCTGCGATATTCCCCAAAATGTATTTACTTCAATGGGAGCAGGATGAGCATGGGGAGGCATGAATTTTCCCTTTAAAAATCCTGTGTGCTTCACACTCAGTGAAGTAAAGGAGACTAAAAGAAAGCCAGCATCATTATTGACAAAACTAACAAGTGCTCCACAACTGCTAATAAAATTCTAGACAAGCAACCTATCGATCATTGTCTCGGTTCAAAGCACATCAGTCATAATGCAATCAAATAGAGGGACCTCATCTCTGTCACCTCTGAAGCCATATTTAACGACGAAATTGGTTGCTTACAAACTTATGAGGAATTTAATATTATGTTTCTAGCACACTAAGAGAACCACGTGCATCTGCTTGGAGGATATAAGGAGCCATATGTGCTTGAAGTGCATTTGACGGACGATAGGGTACTTTGTGTGCTGCATCTCAGCTATTGTTTTCTGTTGATTCAGTTAGCATGTTTTAAAATTGTACTGATTTACTGAAGATTTAAAAACATAATTCATGTGCAGTGATCCTATGAATAAGCCTCTAAAAGTAATTCAACCACAGTCAAAAAATAAATTGCAAAATAAGTTATTCAATTGAAATCTGCCATCTGAGGCACAGTAATAGAAAACATTTATTATAAAACTAACATATATTTGTGACTAGAGATGTGTACAGTATTAAACAACTCTCTGAAAGGAATTTATTCAGCCTTTTCTGAAAGAACATCTTAACTGGGCTAACAGAAAATTACATGTTCAAAAATAATTGCAAGTTCCATGAATTTCATCCTGCATCACAGGCTTCCTATTATCATCCTTTTTCTTCTGGAAGGCTTATAAATTTTAGACAAACTTTATTCTGCACAGCTGCAGGAGGCCATTTCTGGAGTCTGGATTTGCCAGTGAGACACTGGAAAGATACAGGTACAATTCAATGCAGGGCGAGAGGAAGTATAATACCATTACATCCATCTCTAGATATAAAGCTCTACATTTCACAAATTCACTTCCTTGGGGCTGCTGGACTGTGAAAGTCACAGCCTACACTATGCTGGAGGATGCAATCCACTCAGAAGCATTGTTTCCTCTTCAAAAGCGAGGGTATTTTGCCAGTTCAAACTTTCATTAGTGTTTAAGGGAGATTCTTTGAAATAATAGAGAGTTCATATCTGTAATTAATAATGACAGTCAAGTCTACATGAGTGCATCTGACATTAGAGTCAGTCACGAATCGGTCCAATTCAGACAGATTAAGATTTTCACACAGTACAGTGGAAGAGAGACTTTGGAATTTGGGAATTTCTTTTTATTTCCCAATTACTGGGGAAGAGGATTGGTAATAAACACAGTGAAAATAAAAACAAAGACTGGAAGACAAGGGGGAAAGTTCAGACTATTTTTATCAGGAGCTTCTTTTTCTAAGAAGTCCAGTAGCTTGAAAAACTCAGGATTTCTAGTCCAGTGATGGGTAAAATTGTACCATGTTTCTAGGCAGTCCCTTGGCCTCTGTGCAGGAGGCAGCGTTTAAGTAGAAGACTCAGGACAGCTCAGTCCACTGTAATCATCTGAGTGTCACAATCAAAATGGAAAGAGTGAGACTTGTATCTACTTGAATAGACAATTCCAAAGTTCAGTGAATGGTTTTAGGCATAGATTTGGGGAACAGCTCAGCACTACAACAGAATTAAGGTTTTTTTCCCTTCTTACTGTGCCCTCCTACAGCCTCGTTGTTAATAATAATGGCAGCTATATGGTTCAAACTTTTCTGGATTCAGAGCTTACGTATCTGCAATACAAAGTGCATCCCACTGCTTCCACAGTGCCTATGTTCTGGGTAATGATGCTTTAAAAAAAGCCATATGGCAAGAAAATTGGACACCATTCCAAACTGCTCCCAGCAACTTTTAAACCTCACAAAATGTACTCTTATTTGTGCATAATATCAGAACAATTAATCACATTTATTTGTCTATAGAAGAATTTACTACAGCTATTAATAGGTGGCTTTTAGCAGAAATTTTCAATAACTTACACTTTCCACTTATAATAATACATAAAGTCTTAATGAGTTAATTTGCTGGCAAGACTGAATAGACTGCCAGAAACATTTCATTACCATACCAAAATCTCTGACTTGAGAATGCTATGCTAAACTTTATCCCTGATTCCTTCTATTCTTTCTCCAATGCAGATGGAGAAGACTGGGAAAGTATGGAGAGTTAGCTGTCAAGCTCTTTAAGAACTCTCAAATGACCTTGTCAAAAAAAAAAACCAAACCCAACCAAACCACCAACCCTTTGATTCGTATTTTAAAATCCTGACTAACCTGCCCCTTCCACTCTTCTGCAATTCTGACAGAATTGAGTTCAATATTAATGACTAGCAATCATTTTCAGGCTGTACGCTCTCCTGCCTTCTGCCGTCCGGACGCCTCGTTAGCTTGGCTCAGTTGGTAAGATTCTCATCTTTGTATTGGTTTCTCCTGGGTTCAGGATGAATAAAGAGCTGGGCTGGTAGCTAGGCTAAAAATAAATTCTGATCACTCAAGTACCCTCCAAGATGCAGCTGAACCATTGAAGCTGACTTCCCTTGAAAAGGAATGGTATGCAGAGATACCTTGTGTGACTCTCCACTGGCTGTTTCAGCAAAAGCCATGCACGACTTTTTACAAAAGAGGGTATTTTTTTTCTTCAGGCATACATGCAGATATTTCTCTCCGCATTGCAAGCGGAAAGCAGACAGCTTGATTACACTGTTATTGATTTTACATGTATAATTAAATAATTCAAGAATGAATAAAGCTAGCTGGTTTTTTAGAAAAGAATATAGAGTTGGTTGGACCCAGCAGACTCTTCTTTAAAAGATGCAAATGAAATAGGAGCCTAGAAGCACAACTCTGCTGATTTTCAAAACGTCTGACTACTGTTGGTTTTTAGATCTGTTAAACATGCTGAATCCTCCAGCTGCCTTTGCAAGATCACTACTGGCAGGTACTAGCCACCTTCAGTTACTTCTAAATCCTGCCCTCCCAGCTCCTATATCATGATTCTTCAGTCTGACTTCCATACAAAGACTTCACAAGTAGAGGAACAGCCAAACATTTTAGATTCAGAATTGAGAAACAGATTTCAAACTTAAAAACCATGTAAACCTGTCCCAAAGAGTGGGTATTCACACAAGCTAGCCTTAGCTTAGTGATGCTAGACTCAGATTTCCCATACAACCCAGGGAGAGAAGCAGTTGTCCACATCCATTCAACGACTTGAAAAGCTTTTTCTCTTTAATCTCTGTAGGAAGAACCTTGATGTCGTGAGGTTAAAATTTGCCTTTGGGATATCTCTCAAAATAACAATCGTGTGGTGAGAACACAGAGCTGCTACTGAGTTTGCAGGAGCAAGTTAGGGCTCCTTACCACGGGACCTGCACAGCATCTCGGGGTAGAAGAATCCCAAAGAATACAAAATAGAAGCTGTTCTATCTCCAAAATCAAACAAGAACACAGAGGGCTTTTAAACACCCAAAAGCCAAAAGGAACAACATAGATAAAAATATCAAGGCAGGGAGAATGGAGAAGTAAACACTAAAGACAGACTAATGGGCGGGGGGGGGGAGGGGGGGGTGTTGCAGCTTGTACCACTTAAAAGGTCTACAAGAAATTCTTCTGACTATTCTTTTTCCTCTACATGGAAAACAACTGAGATTAAACCTGTGGTAGAAAACAACTGGAAAAGAAAAGGAAAGCATTCCTTCCTTCCTCCCTCCCTTCCTTCCTCTGAGCACTTCCTATTTCAATGGTACTCTCTCTCTATACACACATATATAGTATATATATGTATTTACACACACATACATATATATACACACACCCTATATATATATAAACTGAGGATTAGTCTTGTCAGCATCTAATTCATAAGGTCCAAAGCAGCAACATGATGCCATTTCTCTTCTTTTCATTTTTTTGGGCGACAACAATATAGGGGTCAGTTGCTAAAGACTCACGTGCTCCATGTAGATGTAATTAAACTGCTGCATGTCGATGTAACTATACTAAACAACAGTTTTCTAAGGTAATTTTCTTGTGTAAGAAATTCCTTTAGAACAATATGACTGACTATTTTAGCATTCTAGTCAGGGTGAATTTTACCACAGCCAAGAGTAGTGACCACTTTGTCAAAAAGAATGACCTCTTGGCCAAATAAAATCCTTTTGAAAGACTTAAATGAGACAAAAGCAGCGCACAGATCTCTGTGCAAGGCAGAGCATCTCACTCAGACTTCATTGCCTAGTCTGTGTTCTGCTTTCTGATGACAGACTACCCATAGTCTTGGAGAAATTTTACACTGAAAGAGAAATGTTCCTTTTCTTTGTAAAGAGACAGGAATCTTTAACAGATGTACGACTACTTGTACCGCTTCGAGGTATCTACATGTGATTTTAGATTCTCTGAAACAATTTGCGGTTTTGCCCAGAGTCAGACATCTCAGTAACACAGTGAACAAGACAGTTTTAAAGAATGTCAGCTCAAAATCTTTTTGCAGTATTTTGCCAGGATTTACCTTTTTTTGTTTTTCCTCTTGGGAAGACAGAGGGTCACAAAGCCTCTAAAAGTGGTAGGAGTATAAGTTCCATTTGAAGTCAGTAGGATTTGTAATCCTAAATCCCTCAAATGCTTTTGAAAATCTCTGTGGATATATGCCTTGACAAAAACATCATCTTTCCCTTTCCTTTGACACTGAAGTCCCATTTTCATAAAGCCAGAGAAATCTACACTCTTCAACTCAAACATGTATAAGCCCCCAATACTATTCCTGCGAGCTACCTACAGACAATACAAGGAACATGTCTGGCAATGAAATACACAAATAGATGTAAAGTGAAACTTTCAAAAGCACCTTCAGAGACTTCCAGTGCATGTTTTCTCCCTAAACGCTTGAGTAATTTTGAAGATTCAAATTTCAGAGCAGCAAAGCTGATCCCTTTTACAACTCCTATTTGTAAAATAAATGACTGTCACAGCTCACATTGAAAGCCAATAAAGAAAGCACTGTGGGTTCATCTCTGCTGGCCTGTCATTTATCTAGTTATGCCTCCCTTCCTTTGTTCACGGCCTTCCTTCTTCTTAACTTACTCTTTCTCCTCATTTGTGGTATGATTCAAAAGTATAATTTCATACTCTTTCACTTCCAGAGGCATAAAAATGTTTTTCTGTAACATGACTGCCTTTTTTTTAAGGAGTTATTAAAAAATTAGCAACTATCTGAACTATTGGGCACCTCCTGCAATTACACAGCATTGGTATTATCCAACATTCTTTAACCACTATACACTGGTTAAACTCCAGTGACACAAGACGTTAAGTCATGCTTGGAGAAGGCCATGTACACTCAAGTTTCTTGTTTCCTTTTGTGTCACACACTGTGACTCTTTCACTATAAAATATTTTAAAAAACCCAACCAGCAACCTGCCTCCTCAATAATTTGCTTAAGTAATTTGCTTGCAGAAACACCTTTTCTGAATGTAAAATTGCAACACTTACATATCCAGCGAGCCACTTCACGTTCTGAAGGGCAAAGGAAGTCTCACATGCTACTTGAATGCCACTTAACTTTGAATACGGGATCCACGAAAGGAGGACTGTGCAATGGATCTACATGACTGAAATTCATTTGTATCGTAGTTACCATGTACGTGATCGTTCCTTTCTAAATTACTTTAGGATTGTTTCTTTTTCAATCCTTACAAGTTTCAGAGCCGAAGTAGATTGAAACTTAGAGAATACAACTTGGAATAAAATTCTTGGACACTGGCATTCTTCAATTTAAGAGGCGTGATGTTGAACAATGAACCACAGCTAATCAAAGAAATCCAGGAAGCTAAAAATGCCTTAAGCAATGGAAGAAGTCTATCATCTACCTGTGATTTTACAGCTGTAATATCCACACCTCATATGTGTTCACAAGCAGAAGTTATATGAGCTTCACTGAACATTACAAACAGGAAAAATGAGCAATTGTCACAAGGCAAAGAGAGAAGCTAACCGACCTCTGCTTTATACTGTGCTGCTATCTTCCGCAAATCAAACAGCCGATAACTGCTTCTACCAAGCAAAAAGAAGCTGTGCACAGTGTAATTTTTAACATTAGTCCTGAAAAAAATACATTCTGAAAGCTTTAAGAAATACTGAAATATAAGACCCAAGTGGTTTGATATTACACTTTTTGAGGCTGCTCTGGTACAGACTGTTATAGAATCTGAGGGTCAGAGTGACAAATACAACAAATAGCAGAGTTAAAGTACAATATTCTGATTTTAAGGAAAAAATTATGGTGTGATATCAGCTTGCACTATTTCTGTATCTGTCTTTCAAAGGATGGACTGATGAGATTTCTTTGCATACAGTGTGTTTTACTGATGAGACATTAAGTATTAAACACAAACCACCACACCTAGCAACATCAGGGCTAGCGGTGTTTCCTGCAGTGCACATCTATGGTATTTAGAGTGAATGTCTCTTACCATCCCATCTGAAAAGTTTTTTTGGTAGTTAGGAACACCAAGCAGAGAATGCTTGATGTACAGTTGCTGTCTCCATGTTGGAGATCTCTTAAGTTGTCAATTTGAAGTTGTTTTTGCTGGCTATCCTGGACACAACAATTACAATATATTTTATTATGTTTTCCTATCCTTTGGAAAGGACAGCCTGGAAACGAAATACGTACAACTATAACTTAACAACTCAACAAGATGAAGTGCAACATGCCATTTACAGAATCTGTATCTGAATCAGCAGCACATACACAACACTCTTTTCAAAAACAGCACTGAAATTCATACCTGACAACTGGCTTCAATGAATTGGCCCCATAAGTGTCAGGAAATGCAATAATTACATTTATGACATTCACTTAGCAAAGTTTTCAACATGAAAGAAAACGTACGTGAAGATACCAGTTTAAAATTGCATGTCAGACCAAGATTCATGGTTACAGAGAAACTTTCTGAGCATATATATCATCACTGAATAGAAATTGAAATAGACGGGGTTAAGAAATGTGGCTGAAAAACACAGAGATGAGTCAAACCCTTATACATAAACCACCTCAAGCTGTGACTAAATTGAGAATGAGATGCAAGTATGAATATAGCTCATCACTAATGCACGGGACAGATGGAGGAAGAAAGGCATAAAGTATATGGGGATAGCACAAAATAGCAGAAGACAACCACAAAACGTGGACTAACTTTACCTTGATCAAAAGGCTTGTTTGGATTCCAGTTTCTGAAATAATCATCCTAAATGGGGGGAAGAACAAAAAAAAAAAAGGAAACTCAGGAAAAATATTATAATCAGTCTTTTTGGTACAATTTTATATAACTAAACTACTAATTAATAAACTCATCTTTTGATCCTAGCTTATTTAGCAAAAATTGGTTAAGACCATCAACAGGTTGTGTCCCAAGAAGTACTAAGTGCATGTTAGAAATTAAAGAATAAAAAATTCCATTGATTCAGCACCTTGAATTTTTCCTCCGAGTTGTTTTTCAAAATATGTTCATTAAATATTTTCTGATAACTCTGTATTATTTCATATCAGCCTATAACATTTGATAAAAGAGATAAGAGCGTATTGCTCAGATAACCTAACATGACCCACATTATCCTGCTGCAGCAAAAGGCCATCAAAGTAAATCCCAAAATACTTATATTCATATAGACATAGGTAAATCACTTCATTGTGAATGCACAAAATAGAGCAATAACATCATAAGCAGTATACTGAAAATATGCTAACATTCAGGAGCACTTGCAGTCAATACTTCAGAGCATCATCAACGCTAGTTCTGAAGAACGGAGATTCAAGCCCAACTGTTATATTTAGTTTCAGCATATTCTATTTATCTCACTTGTGTCCTCTTTGAGAGAACACGGTAACAACAGAATAATGTATTTGAAGTGAGGAAGCATGGAAGATTTCTTTAACATTGTGATATTTTTCTGCATATTAATCTTTATTTCCTTTTTAATACATCCAGTATTCTACACTCATTTCTTGAGGGGTGCCACTAAAGAGATGGCTTTATCAAACTGTCCAGAATGACACCCTGATTTCTTTTTTCTGCCCATCAGTGTGACTAAGATACCTAAATTATTTCTTCCATAGGGCTTTGTTTCCCATTTGTCTCCAGTACACTGAATTTAATATGCTTTCATGCTATCCAGTCATCCTAACCCGGAACATTTAGGAGACTTGGAAGTCAGCATGTCTTACTTTCTGGTTTCAGAACAGTTCATGGAGCTGTCATGGGAAGAGCAGGGACTCTCCATGCCCTCACTGAACTGGATGGAATCCTGAATGCCTATGAGGAGGAAATGTCTTTTCCTTCTCCAAATACATTCATGCTCAGTATCTACACTAACTTCATGGACAGGGACCATGTTTCACAATAACAACAAAGATTATTATTCATAATTTATTTCAGATACATCAAAAGTATATATACTTTTCCCCCCCACAGTACTGTGGCGTTTGGCATCAGAAATAGAATTTCAGACTTGCCTTTGAAATTCCACAGCTTTGTTAATATAAAAAAACCCTCATTGTTATACAATGCTTTGTAATTGATTATGATGTATTGCTAAATTCAGCAAGCATTAATCACTTCTCAGAATGTGTTGGGTTTTAAGTTTTTTGAGCAGAGTAATTTTTTTCCAGCAACAAAGTATTCTTTTTTGGCCTGCTTATGTTTTTTTCCTAGGTGTTGTTTTGCTGTTGGGTTTTCAGCATCGGAAACTGTTAAATAATTCAAATCCCAAGAAAGATTTCTGATGCTGTTGGCATATGGAACCAGTTTTGAAATAAGGATTGGAAATGGGGTGTATCTCAATTTCAGTGTCAAAGGAATATTTTGCAGAGAATGCACCTTCCTCACAAAACAAACTACAAACCACCCATCTCTTCTGTAAACGAATTCCTTCTCCTTTTCTCTTTTATGCAGACCTGTTTAGTATTCCTTTTTGAAAACTGAAACTATATTTATTTTAGAATATGCCTGAAACTACAGTATGATAACGTAGGAAAATAGGCAAGAATATGGAGAAAAAAAAATAAAAAGAATAGAGAAAACCTTTGAGATTTTCAATATATAAAACTCATTATTATTTATAGGAGTAAATAATGACTATACATACACCAGAGCAATACAGTCAACAGCAGTTCAAAATAATTTATGCCATCTGAACAACAGCACTAGAGTTTCACTTCAGCACTGATACCAGCAAGAACTGTAACAGAATAGTTATGGCACCATAAAGGTGAAATTCACCCTGTAGATATGGCTGAGCAGAAAATCTATGTCTCATTTAAATACCGCCTACAGCTCTGACAGGGCTTTGTGTTAGTCCTCTGCAAGGTGCTGGAATTTCTACGTTAACCTGAAATGACTTCTGTTAGGAGGAGGAACTCAACGTCTCCAAACAGATACCATCATTTCAGTGTAACTCCCTCCCAACAGAAAACCAGCATGCTGATATAGCAATACACAGTGCCTCAACATGACCCTCATTTCCAGGTATATATCATTTTTTGTATATATGTGTATATATATATATAATACAAACAATCAATTAAGGAGGGTTAACATTCCGATTCAATAAAACCCCTTCCTGACAAAAATGACTGCACAGAAATCTGAGCTTTCTGTGAATACCTTACGCCTGCTGTAACATACGAAACTACTGTCATTTTAATATTAACATTCATAATTACCATGTATCAATACATTTCATTTATAACAATATTAACAGTTGATCATAAGAGTTTAAAGTATAATATGAATTATGATATGTTGTAAATACTTTTATTCACTCTATGAATATATACAAGTTAAAAGTGAAAAACCTACCTCAACTTCCTGAATAGGTAAGCATTACAAATGAGAAAAGAAAAAAAGAATGAAATAAAACAATGCAAAAATATGTTAACATTCATCAATTTTCTCCTCGGTGGCCTTTTAAATGTTAAATCACTTATTTCAGATGACCTTCACCTTCAAATGAAATAATTTTCTCTCTGTCTTTTCTGACCTTTCCACCCTTGTTGCCATGGCCCAGTTTTCAGCCCCTGTGCTATTAGTCTAATGCCATTCTATTAGCACATTTCACTCTTGTAGAGCACCAAACAAAAGGCACTTTCATCTCCTTTTGGCTGACAACAGCACCAGAAACTGTTTTTGCACATACTCATCTATACCATACCTGATATAAGAGAGAATTAGTTGGGTATTTTTTTTCCTAGCTGACTCTAAGGACTATTTATTTGATGGACTTTGAAGGGAAGGCAAAACCAGGTATGGATCCACTTCAGTACAACAGGTGACACCAATTGAGAAATATTTTTGATGAACAAATATTTTAAAATATCTTTCTCCTTGCACAGAAGTCACACTTTGAAGGTTTTGCCTGTGGTTCAGTGGCTGCATATGACTAACTCAGTCTTTTAATTAACTGAAGGGACTCTGCACACCTAAAATCATGCATGCAAAGAGAAGAATTGATACCGCAAAGCAAGCCTGAATCTGACTCACTCAGCTCAACCCAGCATTATAGAAATGTGATTAATTTGCTTGGTCTCTGCACGCATCCAGGGATAAAGGTGAACCCCAAACTCTACAAGCTGCAGACTCCTCTCACAGAGCACAAACACACTGAAGGGACCAGCACGGAGCCTTACTGCAAGGCCTGGGACTCCAGGTCCCTGGTTGACTCGGAGTCTCACATCTCAGGTAAATACTGAGCTTCCAATTCCAGGAGAAGATCTGACTCCTGTCAAACGAGCCCCAGCCCAATTCTTGAGGAAATGTTGAGTTCTGTTGCCACTGGGTGCAGGATGAGGGCTTCAGCAAGATTCCTTTCTGCCCCCTTAAAAAGTCTGCTGCTTGCCTAGGATAGACATCCACCTGGGACAGCAAGGCAGATAACCTGAGATGGTCCCTCACACAGAGAGCAGCTCACTTTTGACATCTCCTGACTTAATTCTATTGCATGACTTGGGACAGGACCTGTGTTCTCAGTTCTGTATCTGTTCATCACTTAGCATCGTGGATTCCTACTTCAAGATTTTACCCTCAGGAAATTTAACTCAGGATCATAACAAGTGAAAACATTTAAGAAAAAGCAAACATCAATTGCTGGACTTGAAAATAATAAAAATACAATAAAGAACTGAGGCTCATGAGTAATCAAGAGAGATGAAACACATTTTGAAGTTATGTAAATCCATTTTGCCATATCATGCATAATAAATTATTGTTTCTTAACAGGACCAAAATATTATTTTATCATTCAGTACATAGATGCCAAATCCAGCAAAGTTAGACTGATGCACAAAGTCAATCAAGAAAATAATCATACATTAAATGAAGTATGCAAAGGGCATAATAAAAAGTGCTAGTTTAAAAGCTCACAAAAACTTTCTTATGGGAAGAACTATCAGAAATCTCATTCATTGGGACCCACGGATTTATCAGAATTCACAGATTGGGTTCTGATTCGCAAAAATCAAACCTTGAACTAGACCTGGGTCTGACGATTTCCTGTTACTCAAATCAGAATGGTTAGCAAATAGAAATCAACCCTAAGACCAATACAATAATACATGACTGCTCTTCTCTCACCCTCTGTATCACTACAATAATGATACAGTTAAAAAAAAACAAGTTAATAGTAAACCCAAACAGATTTATCCTCTTTTCTGCCACCAACTAAGAAAGTAAACAACAGCTGCTTGTTCTCCTGAAGCTTAAGTATTTAAGTTATTCATATCAAACCTATTCTATTGTCACTTTTTGGTTTAGTTATTACGCAAGTCTTGGTATTTTAGATGAAGTAACAAAGCATGGTTAATTTAACACACAGGCATTCTCTATACTAAGTTTATTGACTTGTCAAAAAGAAGCTCTTGCAAGATGCTATTCTTTATAAATAGAGCCAAATATTAGCTAAGTGGGTGCATAAATATTTATATTTTGTTGCATTAATTTAGCTTATAAGTTATTTGTATGAATCAAGCAGAAATGAGATGCTGACTGAAAGAAAACAAACTCTGCAGAAAATCCTCCATATTTTGTACCTTTCAGACCGAGCTCAGGTCCATTTCCTCCCCTGAGGCCTGGGAAGATCACAGTGACCTGGATGAGCCCCCAGGGTACAGCACCATCACAAACCCTCCTTGCAGAGCCTTGCTTAGGAAACTCATATACAAAGGGCAGAGCCACAAGCCTTGTCGGCCTTTCAGAAGTAATCTTCATTTCCAGCTCCTCCCAGACAACAAGAGCTTAAATTTCTAAGTATCTCCAGGAGGGATGTTTATTAACACTGGTTTGCAGCCTGCTTAGTATTTTCCTCTTCCATCCTCAATCTATGATTAAACCTTTTACCCTCATAAAGACCAGCTGGGAAAAGTGGTAATTACCAGCTCATTGCTTTTTTAAAATTAGCTCCAGAAAGATGCAGCTGCATTTTCTGCCTCTCTACCTTGCAGCACAGAAGATCATTCCAACACCGAGCAGTGTGAAAGCACCAGCTGCTGCTTGCTGAAGTCAATCTAGACCGTATCATAAATATCTCCCCAAGGCCTATTGCCTGTTTTAAGCAAATAGTTTGTGTCAGCAAATAACACATCATTTATTTATTTATTTAAGAGGAAGAGAAAATATTTTATGCACCAAGTACTTCAGTGAATGAAGATTTCCCAACGGTAGCTAATGCCTGGAGTCTGCATTAGTGTCAAGAGCTGGCTCCAAACTCTGAACCACATTAAGAGATTCGGTACCTAAAGGGGGCCTGCAGGAAAGCTGGGGAGTGACTTTTTACAGGGGCATGTAGTGACAGGACAAGACGTAATGGCTTTAAAATGAAAGATGGTAGATTTAGATGAGATGTAAGGAAGAAGTTCTTCACTGTGAGGGTGGGCAGACTCGGTCACAGATTGCCCAAAGAAGTTGTGGATGTCCCAGTCCCTAGAATTGTTCAAGACCAGGTTGGAAGGGGCTTTGAGCAACCTGGTCTAGTGAGAGGTGTCCCTGCCCGTGGCAGGGAGGATTGCAACTATATGATCTTTAAGTTCCCTTCTAACCCAAACCATTCTATAATTCTAACCACCTCTGATCTCTCTTTCTCTCTCTCCTGGGAATCAGTGAACAGGCATAAATTTCGCAGACTGCTCAGGAATGTAGAGGTTTACTTCAAGAGCCAGAAACACTAAGTGGTGCAACTGAAGGAAACCACTCCAGACTCAAGTAGTACAACACATAAGGAAAAGTCTGAGGATGTCAGGACCTGTCTAGAGTACTGTAGCTAAGTCATTAATTAAACTATAATGAAATGCTTTAGCCTAGAATGAAATGGTACAAAGCATTCATACTGGACTCGTATATAATGCTAAATACATTAATACCCGTTTATTAATAACAATATAAAATAGAAAAATAAATATTCAAATAAGTCCTCAGATACACGTGGCATAGGATAGATCCTTGACCATGTATTAATCTCAGATGCTCCATAAGACTCAAATTCTCAGCACATGTCCTTTTTGCTCAGCTACCACTAACGTGCAAAAAAAATTCTTAATATGACCCAAAATATTATTTTTTCTTATTTTCATAGATTAGAAGGTGGTTTTTTGTTGGTTGTACTTTTTTGTCCTATAACAGGAAACAAGATTTGCTACTCCTGCTTTACTGAAAGACCTTTCCAGAAGTCTCCATAGGCAATACTAAGGAAGTTGTAGGGAAAACTTTCAGCGCAGGCTTTCTTTACCCATAGTCACAATGATTCATTGGGGTGGCAAAAATTCCAGAAATTGTATTTAAAATTTGAAAAAAAATTTGAAAAATTAGTTACCACTGAGCACATGTCAGACAGAATAAGATACCTCATTCCTTAGAACTCAATCCTCCAGCCTTTCACACAGAAATCTTCCAGCTGCTCTGTTGGGGATTTTTTTGTGGTTGTTTTGGTTTTCTTTGTAATAAGACAAATATAGTAAGAATTAAAAATGTTTCTTAAAAGAAAACCCCAACCCATCTTTGTTTATTCATAAGAACGAAGCCAGAGGGTGTCTAGAATGTCAAGGGCAAACAGCTGCTCATTTACTGTGCTTGTGCTTCAGGCAGGAGGAAGGAAGCAAGGCCAGCTGTGAGGCAGGAGCTCTAGAGCTGCCTCAGCCCAGCCCTGTGCCAGCACACACAGCTCAGATATTCGGGTGACTGGAACAATCACAGATCTCTAATGCTAGCTTGTGCTAAAATACCTAAGGCTGAAGGGTAAAAAAAAAAAAAAAAAAGCCTTGGTTTGATTATTTTTGCTGGCCCTGTCAGTAGACTAACTTTAGAAATTCATTATCACTTCTGCTTGAACTCTTCCTCTCATTAGCATGTGCTAAAAAGCCTGTTATCCCTGCCTGGAGTTAAATAATTCTAACTTCCCTTTCATCAAGTTTTTCACGTTTAGTATGTCCCACCAGCCACGCCAGGTTACGCTGCAAGCTGTAAAGCTCTCACAAGCCCAGAAAGGTAAAACTCAGGAGTCTCCCAAGGTATGGGTTCACTGATCCTTGCTGCATTGTCACAGACCCTTGCTGCTGGACTGTCACTGATGCTGCAACTCCAAGACCAGACTGAAAAACAGAATGTTACTTGATTGCTTATGTTGTAAAATGAACAACGCATACTCGCTGGCTGCAGTGCCTCAGCCACACAGAACTGTCTTAGAGGCACTGCAGAGTCACCTTCAACCCTTTTTTTCTCCCCCTAGTCATGAGTTCCTCTTCAATGACCTTTGCAAAGAGCTTCCACTGGGGCTATCAGAGAGACAGCAAAGGGAGGGAGGAATTAGGATGGAGGAAAGACAGTCAATGGAATGCTTCTAACAAGGCCCGAGGATGAGGTGGTGTAGTGATGATTTACCAACTTGGCTGAAACGATTTTCTCGGGCAATCAAGCCCTGGGGCAATCTGCAGGGAAGCTCAATCGTTACTGACTCCTAAAGAGATTTGTAAGGCCCTACTCTCTCCACCAATTGGTCCCACACATTTGAGAGTTTCTGATATCTTAGGTTACTCTCTGATTATACCCTGATGCGTACAGCAGGTTTATGAAAATCTCTAGTTAACCAGAACTCTCCATTCATCTCCCACAACAAAAGCAGTTAATTTAGCTTCTGAACTTCAGTCAGGGTTCCCAGTGATAATCACTAAATTAAATTTGTAATCACTTCTTCAGAAACAAGATTGTTTGGGAGGAAAGGCAGAGGAGGCAAACAGGAGACAAGTAAAAAAAAAAAAAAACGACAGCACCAGAATTCTGGGACAAAGAGGGCTGAACTGAAGCTCCTCAGGGTGCAAGAGGTCCAGGTGACACCATCTCTGTGGGGGCTCATTACCAAGCAGCTCCCACACAAGGAGCCAAGCCCAAGCACTGTGGTACAGGGTAGCAAAGCTGAGTTCCCTCACGGAAGCACGTCTGACAAAACGATACTTGGCACTTGTATTATCTGCCATGGAATTTCTAACTGAAAACAGGTCTGCCATGAACCGACTCCAAGTCAATGGAGTAACACTGTTACCCTGAAAATACAGTAAAATGGGCTTTTTACTTCCTCGCCAGAAAATATACACACACCCTTTTCTTAGGGAGCTTTATGCCTGCGCTCAGTTTGACCTGTGCAGAACTACCTAACCGTGCAGCAGTTTCAGCACAGAGCACAGGTACAAGCAGCCCCAGGAAGCACTGACTCCCACTTCCACAGAGAAGCACTTAGTCAAACAGGAAGCAAGAAGCAGAGGCAGAGATTACAGAAATATATTCCTCTTCCTTCCATGCGAAATTCCTTAAAGCAGCATTATTTCTGATCTCTGAAACAACACTATGCATGAATTAGCAAGTGGATAGCCAGGCTAACTCACCAGCTCTAGTGATCCTTACAAGGTTCCAACTAATGCACAAAACCAACGTGAGTGCCTGCTGTGTGAACTGAAGAGGCATGAGTTGAGAACCTGGCTTAGTCTTGTTTTCTGACACGATCATTTGCTTCTTTTCCACTTATCAAAACCACTGTGTCTTTCTCTAGGATTATTATTGTGACTATCAGTGAAGAATGCCACCCTGCAGGTTCTCTCCCTAGAGAGAATATTGTTAATAAGTCATATTCTCAAAAGATGTAATATTTAAAGCATACCTTGAAAGGAGAGCTACTGAACTCTTTCCACATCTTAATTTTCATTCAAAGACTCCAACTACATAGAAAACAATTGCTTTTAGGCAGCCTGAAATCCAAATACATTAAGCTTGAAGGTTATAAAGCCATTGGCAATGTTACTTCACTTTCAGTATTCTTGGTGCTTTGCAAGTAAATTTGCAGTAGCTGTTAGTGACAGATTCACTGCCCCTTTTTAGCTGAACATTTTGGGGTTATATCTGGAGAACGACATCCACATAAAAGAATCCTAATGCTACCATGCCTTTCACATGTAAGAACTGCTTTACAGTGAGTAACAATTTGCATAATGATTAAATACATAGTCATTTCTTGTTTTACAAGAAGTCTTCAGAAATGTCTTTTTTTTTTTAAATTTGCTTTAGAAAAATAATCTTATTATGAGATAAAGCTATAATTCTCTTAATGTCAAATTTATAACATAAAAATTATTAATAAAATCATACTGATATTCCACATATATATATACACACACACACAAATCCCAGTGGTTAGAATGTACAAGGGAACAAGAAGCAGCTGAATAAAATCAACTCATGTAACTTTGATATTTAATGACAATTTTCCAAGATCTATAGAGACAGTTAAACTAGTTAATATATCCTAAGTTGTTAAAATTACTTCTTCATATGCATAACTAGTAACTGGAAAGAGACTGTATCAATTATATTGAATTATGAACAATGAATTGTCCCTGGGAGCACACACGCATTTGTTTGTATTTCATTTGTAGCTTCAAGGAAAGCTGCTTCCAAGTACGGCCAAGAAAAAGCTTTGCAAAAGGTGAAATCAAAGTAGCCATGTTGCTCTTGAAAAGGACAACTTTGCAGCCTCTTAGCAACTTCCAGCCAGTATTTGAAATTTCTTAGAAGAGAATCAGGAAAAAGCAGTCTATGAAACGCCCAATTGCTGACGGTGCAAGACAGACAGACAGACAGACAGACACATTCTCAGGTCAGAAACCCTGTAAGCCATTACAAATGTGTGATTTCCATTCCAGTTCATAGTATCATTTTGTTAATTGTCTCTGGCATTTTATCCAGTCTAAACAAAAGAACACAACATCAAAAATCCTTATGCAAAACTGACAGGAACTTTAACGGAAACAAACCAGCCAAACACTTGCAGCAGTTGTTGCAAACAGAAAT
Source organism: Actenoides hombroni (assembly GCA_024336885.1). Lineage (NCBI taxonomy): Eukaryota > Metazoa > Chordata > Aves > Coraciiformes > Alcedinidae > Actenoides > Actenoides hombroni. The sequence continues at coordinate 2,791,955 of WUAM01000239.1, read as the reverse complement.
CCAGTCCTCGCTCAAGAAAAGTGCTCCTCACTTTGAAGGAGGAGCACTTGAACATACCAGTAGGTTACTTTAAATAACTTAACCAGTTCATAAAAGTTATCATGCTATAAGGTTTTCTTTACTAGTTGGGGCTGGTTGATTCAAGTAAAGTCCCTCATTACTCTGTTTTGTTACTAACAGACTTGTTTTATCTCTATGCAGTTCCTGAAAAATCATACAAGGTGCATGAACGTAACATTTTACTGATGGTACATTGTTATTCCATTGAACTGATGAAATAAGACAGATTGTTCTGAATATTAAGAAACTAATCTCCTACATCAGCTGTAAAGTAAAAATACCAAAAAGTTACCTTTCATCTGGTTGAAGCAATGGTATTTTAGAGAGAAACAGTTTTTGTTGGAATGTTTTTTCAAGAGGTTTAGCTCAAATAATCAAATTTTTTTAAAAAAGGGGGAGAATAAAATGAAAAAAGTAAGATAAAAAGGCCAAAGAAACAAAATATTCTGGTTCAGGCAAAGGATAGCTAAACTGCAGTAATGGCTCCAGTGGGATTTAAATACCAAGGCTGTTAGTGTCCTCAGTACAAAGATTTCCATATGCATTGATCCTATTTTATTTCAGCAGAAGACAGCACCTGACTGCCCAATTTGTGCATAATTTGTTCTCAAGAAGCCCACGGAACACTGTCCAAAGGCAGCTTCAGATACATGCTGAATATTTCAACTAATAAAAGTCAAACTAGAGTTCTGCTTGCATTTGCAATGAAAAAGATGATCTGATAGCTTAATTTTCAGGCCTCCATTTGCTAGCAAGAGTCCTAGCTAGCAAAGGCAACATCATTAGTACTCGATAAAGATTTTACTCCTTTTGCCCATTGCAACAATCTTAGTACAGGGAGATAGTGACTCCTCATAACCCTATACACTAGGCCCACAACTACTCACCCCTAAAGTATTATCAGTCACAGATACTACATCATTATATCAGTTACAAGTCATTATATCAGCAAACATTGTTTTGTCAGCTATACTCTGTATTTTCATTTTGCCTCCAAATCATGACAAATGAGTAAGCAGCAATATTCAAACATGATACACCAGTGTTATGTGATTTCAGAAAGTCTGAACATATTATTTATGATTTCATTGCCTCTTGATTCACTATTTAAAATTCCTTATTGTGTACATTGGGAATTTCACACAGTACACACTCCAGAAACAACAGTCAGCATGAACACTGTCAACTACTGAGACATGTTCAGAGCTGCTCAGAAAAGGATAGATCAAAAACATGAAATGTGTATTCTACTAAGCTTCCATAGCTGTCATTATGATGATAAAACAACATCCAAGCCAAAGTTTTCTCAATTTGGTCAGAAGAACAAGTGACCTTTCATTTTTTACGGTAGCATGGTTCTTGGATCAAGGACAGACATCTGAAAGAGTCTCCTGTAGGGAGATATAATGCACTCTTGAACTTGCCAGAACACGTGCCTCTGTGTGTCTGGGATAAAAGGTCAGCATGTAGTGTGGCACAGCATGGAATGAACAATGGCATGAGAAAGTAAGACCTAGTAAAACTTTATTCTACAACCTCAGGAACTTTCTATCCGTGTGGCCACGGCTTAAGAGAATATATAGCTTCCAGATCTCAAAAAGGCATTTTTTAAGTGTTTCAGCTCTAAATAGAACTACGTTCCTGATCTCGAGATATTACAGTTGCTCACTGTTAAAGGGATTAAATCATGAAATGGGTCTAAAGCAAATCAAAATGGCACTTTAACAAAGAATAGAACCTGAAAAAAACAGCACTGAGAGGCATCTGAAGAATACTGAAGGTCATATAAACTACTTTAGGCACAAGAAAAGATTTGAATTTTGATCACCTGCAATTTTACACCTGAGGACTAGTACAACTACCTATTTAATTCTAACAACTGAGAAAAGAGTTCAAACACGCAGTGCAACTGATCTCCAAACCTTAGAGACATAAAAATCAGAGGAAATATATATCTTAGAGAGCAGATGCGTCTACAGAATATAGAATTAGTAAGTAAATGTGCTAAGGATCTCCAGAAACATGCTCTAATTGAATCCTCCCTCCAACACACACATACACACATTTACTATGAATTTCACACATCTATTAAGATCACAGTGAGTAAACCTCAACATTCATCTCTTATTCCTAAAATAGTCTTCTGTTTTCTGTTCAACACTGTACACACTTTAAACAAACCCTTTTCTTGGTTCCATGAACTGTAGTACAAAAAAGTTTGAGGCAGATGCCTTAAAACTAATCTACCTAGCTGCAGGGAAAGAAAAATAAATCTTTGTTTCTTTCTGTCTTTAGTGACCTAATTAATGAACATATGCCTTAAGTACTCCTCATGAACAACTTTTCATGCTGTTAAGCCAAAGCCTCAACTTTATTCATGAGTGTGACAAGCAGTGGAAAGCTCTGAGAATCTGCAGCAGAATGTTTTCCTTGTAAATTAAAAATACAGATTTCTTTAAAGAAATATCAGCATTAAATCTCAGCTCTTAGCTTGGGTGATAGTCACATTTGTTTTAATATATTCAAGAACGGTCTTAGAGAGAAGTCCATCCCAGCAGATTTCAGCAAAAGGAATGAGATGGAAATCTACCCTCTAAAAAAAAAATGTCCTGAAATGGTTCAATCTCACCCTTAATAAATATTTGTTGTTGGAGACAGACACAGATTTAGCATTATCTTCGTATCACCCGAGCATCATCATCTGCCTGATTTTTAGCTCTCTTCTGCTTCCATTGAATCCAAAATTCCCTGCCATTGTGTCCTAGAAAGGGGATTTCCTCACCTGCAGAAGTGGTTGAGAAAGCGGGTGGTGACTTTCTCTCTTGGTTGTATAAACCAGAATAAGAGTGGGATTTGGATGGTGTTAAGGAACTTACAGAAAACGATCTGAAACATCCTCAAAAGTAAGAGCAATTGAAAAATATATCCACAAAAATATGAGTCGAGATAGTGCAAACACTACGAGATTTCAAATACTAAATTGCCTGGCAATATAGAGTCTTTACAATACTGCATCGAATAAAGACACAGGTTTTAGTAAGGTAGATAAAATAATTCTTACATTAAAACTATAACCTCTCTTTGTAGATCCTCTAAAGCAGATTTAATAGCTAAGAAAGCTCAAATTAGAAATTACACATCACAGCCAGTAACCTTACAAAATAGACAAGATAAACTTCATCTCCACAAACACCATGAAATTGCTAAATCATATATGTTTGAAACTTCAGAGGAACTAAATAACAGTAGCTCTTGCTCATTTTTTAGGAAATCCAAAGGAGTTTGAACAGCTAATTAAAACACAGCATTTCCTGCACTGAAGCTGCTGCTTAGCAGTTGTACATTAAGCTCTTTTCTATTGTTCACCTCGTTATTTAAAGAACAATTTGAAAAGTGTTAAAGTTGTTATAAGCTACCGATGAAACGTGAAATATAATCATGCGCTGACAGGGAAACACAAACCAGAAACTTTTATAATTACTGTGGAGCAAACGACTGGGGACTTGCCTGGTTCCAGCTGAATTAAAGAAAGGCAGGAACGTGAATACTCAGCTGCAGTAACATTCATTTAGATTATTACCTTGCTTGGCATTGTCATTTCTGAAATTGTATTTTGGCAGATTCCAGGAATGCTGTCAAGCCATTTGTCAGATCAGTCAAACTTAATATGAGCTGGCAGAGTATTTCTACAGAGGTGAACTTGTTTTCACAAAAGTATTTTGAGAAGTGTTTGTGAGGCAAACTTCAACCTGAAATCAAAGAGACAAAACCCAGGCAAATGAAAAATACCCCAGCGAATTTTAATATTAACTAGAGGACTGGAAAAATCTGCCCTGTAGGAGACTCTCTTAAATATCCCAGTTTGTCTAGAAAATTATGGTTAACCACACTGAGGCTGCCACAGCTTTACAGTGGATACTTAAAAGGAAACACAGTCCTTTGCCCCAGCCTGGAAGCTGCGCACGCTCATTTTCCTGTTAGAACCCTGCAATCAGTTAATAAAATGCAAATGATGGTTTAATGTATTGCTTCATAACAGTGGGTGAGAACATCTGATGGCTGAAAAGCACTGTTACGTGACAGGGGAAGGACTGGACCCTTCACCAGTTCAATGAGCATGATCAGGTTTGCAGATGCATGTTATAGAAGAAAAGAACATAGACAATAAACCTCCCCCAGCACAGACTGACATCTACACCAACAAGCAGGGTGCTGCCTGAGGAGGGAACGTGCAGAATGGAATAATGCACACTGAGTATCCAACATCTGCTCTGCACATGAAAACCACGCTTAACTCCAGCCTGATCCCCTGAACCAACCTCTCAGTTATTAGGTACACGTATCTGGAGCACGTTTGTTTTCTCCTTTCATCAATAAGGATCCCGGTTCATGTGCTCTGCCATGTCAACAACTGCACAGTAACTGGAAGCAACTGGGAAACTCGCTCCCAGGGCATACTTTGATGCCAACTGAAATGCTCATGAAGAAATTCCCTGTGCTCACTATATGCGACTTTTAAGACCTTTCAGAATCAAAACAGATTCTCATTAAACACTGGATGATTAAGAGATCTAGATCACGTGAAGATCTCCATTGTGGGCTGAACAATATTACCAACTGAAGAGATAGTGATGAGAAAGCCTGACACAGTGCGAGAAGAATCTGGAAAGAGAAGTATAACGCAATAGCAAGAGGGCAAGCAGGGACCTCAAGAAACAGCTGCCAAAAGGCAATGTTCTGGATTTTTTTTTAATCATTGTTTTCCTTATAGCAGGTCCTCCTCTAAGATTACATCTATAGTTCACCTCTGAGAAAGACTGGTAGATTCTGAAATTTGCTGTAAGGCATCATTATACATCTGTAACTATACTTTCAAAAACCAAGTGTCATTAATCATGACAAGAGCCAGGAAGTGCTTGAAGAGAATGGCCACAATGAATCTCACATCTGCTGAGAAGGATGAATAAACACACAATCCTACACACACACACACACACACACACACACACACACACACCCCCATCCCTGCATGATCCAGTACTGCTTTACTTGGCCGTGTTACACTCAGTATAATCCCCTTGTCCTTGTATCTACAAATAGGCTATAAAAAATGGAACCTTCTGCCTTTAAAAAACCCACACTAAGGCGATATACTTAGACATCTCAAATCACCATATTCAATATTCTGTGTGATTCTCTGCCACTATACGATGTGACTCTGTAGTGTGCTTTCCTGGTTACCATAACTGTGCAATTACGTTTTCAACTGCAGCCTTGTGCTTTCAGTCAAAACTGCCTCCACTTACTGGTTTACAGCTTATTGTATCTAGTTCTGTGTGGTTAATCTAAAATCCCTCCCTCAAAAAAAATCATCAAAATCTCAAAATAAGGTGGGGAGGCAAAACATCATTAATCATAAATCTTTATAATTCTGGATTTTAAGACCTTCGGTGTCTTCTGAGCACCTCTTCAATTTTACAGCTTTTTCCTGCAGGTTTATACTAACATGAAGAGAACTGCACAATTACTGTGTATCTTTTATTTCTCACAAGGTTCAGTGGTTCTACATTTCACAAACACTGTAAAGATTTCTCTGCAATTGCTGATGACTCCAGCAGCAGAATGAGTGTTAGCAGGGTTGGGGTTTTTTTCTATGCCTATTGCTTCAACTTTAGTATGGGACTCTATAAAAGATCCCTCATTACCCACGTTTCTTCACCTTAGCTCAGGTTTTCTTCTTGGTTTTGTATTTAATCAAGATAAAAAAACCCTTTGTTCTCACTAATCTGTTAAATTTCTCTCAACTTTATACGGGTTTTCAACCACCCACATTAAGTTCTTTTAATAAGGCAGTTGATAGTTACTCTCTTCTATCTCTTTCCCTTTTCCATCCAAGTATCTGTATCAGGACATGCACCAAATTCTTTTATTTCCTCTTATTATGACCTTTTTGGCTTTCTGCAATTGGCATCTCCAGTGTATTCTCACTATCTTTCACACTGTCAATTCCTCAACAAGTTTTAGAAAAACAACTCCTATTCTGTTTTCTATTTCACTTCTGGCTGTCATCTAAATACCATGATTTTTCACTGTCTGTCCTGACGCTTTTGATGGATTCTCACTAGAGTTTCTGTCTCCTGTATGTCCTTGATATCTTTAATTACTTATTTCTCTGTTTATTTTGCACTCGCTGGGACAGATTATATTCTCAGCTAGATGTGTATAAACCAGGAGTACCTGAACTGAAATTAGCAGATTTGTGCAGATGTAAAAGCGACTGAAATGAGAGCAGAATATGGACTAAGGAATTAATGTCTAATATATTTCTATATAAATAACAGAAAATCATGGTTGAGAATTTAGAATGCTTTCTCCTAAGCTTTAGTGTAACAGAGTCCTTTCTGAATATATTGGTCATCTGCAGCAACAGCACTGGCTAAACCACTCTCTACTGATTCTGTAGAGAAAAAACAAGCAATGTTACATGTCTCTTATGTATCTGTCAATCAAAGAAAAGTCTGAAAGAATTTTCTGAAAATCTAATATATTACTTAGGGGATACTCCCAGATCTTTGCCTCTGTTCACCATCCTGCCACTTCCAGATTCTTCACACATTTTTTGACGTTATGATTATTTATACTAACAGTACTGATCAGCTAGACAATGGATTGACTCCTGCTTTATATTTCAAATTCAGAAAACATTAGCTTTCAGAGAAACCCAAACCAGACCGTAGCTTATTTGCTTGAAGATTTAATCACCCAATAGTTCTGTGAAAACTGAGCCGAAGATTTTATGTGCAGGAAGTTGGACAGCTGCTACTATGTGATCTTACAGACATACCTCAACACCTTACTGCCAGTAAGATCAGAACATAATAAAGCTCTCAGTTTATAGCAATGCCAGTATTCCCATATTGTATGTAAGTTCATTCTAGCCAGGCAATAACACTATATTTTTTCATTCAATGGATTAAAATTTCCAGTTCATTAGGAAGAAATCCTCCAAGTGCTTCTAATCCATGATTACTTCCCATCTGTTATGTAAACTGTCAGGTATTTCTTCTTTTATGCTGAAGGTTGCAAAACACCTTTGCTTCATTGCTACTTTTTGGGAGTTTATGAAGACACATAGCAGTGGTGGTCAACCTGTGATTTGCCAGCATGAAGAAGCTGCCCCCTGAACGCAGAGCCATTTCTTCTCTTTGTGGCAGGACAAACTGTATAGGGAGATGGTGCAGCTGTGCCAATACCGTGAGAGCTTTGGCAGCAGTGGATGGCAAAGGAGTTCTGACAGGAGGCTGAGCATCAGTTTGTCAGCAAACAGCATGAGGCTGGGAATGATGGTCTGAGGTGGGAGCAGATGAGCAGAGGTTTGGGTGTAAAATGCTACAGATAAACCCTGTAGGGTTTATAGGGGAGGGCAAAAGATGTTGGGGGTCAAGGCCTCTTGAGATGTGAATGTGTCAGTGATGCCTTAAGACTGCAGGCTAGAGAGCAGTTAAGATGTAGAGATACACATACCCCTGCTCCCAGGTCAAGTCTCCTGGACAGGTTGGACTGTACTGGCCCAAGTGAAGTGGGAACACTGATGAAAGCAATCAAGGAAAAAGATCTCTGATGCCTTATCCGAAGTTTTTGGCTATACAGTTTTACAGGCTGTTCACACAACTTATTTTTCCATACGTGGCATGGTAAACGTTGAAGGCAACTTTGCCAAAGTTAAAATTGATTTTTCCCCAAATGCAGCAGTTGGATTTGGGATTTTGTTTATTCTCTAACTCATCTACATGCCCTGTGCTCTGCTCCTTTTCTGCCTGATTTGCTCTGCTGTTCTCCACACGTGGCTGGCCAGACCATTTGCCTCTTTCCTAGATGAACAGTTTTCTTCTTTCAGACAGTCACTTTCCCCAGCTCTCTCCTCAATCAATTAAAAACATCTACTCCTTTCCCAGTGCTTGCACTTGGGGAACAGTCATTCAGGAGCAGCCAATCCCCTCCAAAAATTACCTATTCAAGTTTTAGCAGCTAGGATTATTAAATCAAAATGCTGAAACATCATAACACCCCCAAATACTCTTTGGATCCCAGAGATTTTTATTACACACACACACACACACTCCCCCCCCCCCCCCCCCCCCCCCACTCCTCCCC
>WUAM01000239.1:2764790-2783641 GCA_024336885.1 Actenoides hombroni | reverse complement strand
TCAGGTACCTTGATTAAAGGGGCTGTGCATCCTCCGACACCTCTGTCCAGTTGTGTTGAATTCTTTCTGATAACTGTGTTTTTTCTTTTTTTCTTTTTTTTTTTTTTTTTTTTATTTTGGTTTTTTTTTAAAGGAAAATAAAGACTGGAATGAGTTGATTCAGGATGCCCATAAAAGAGGTGCCATTATCGAGACATCAGAAGAAAGCTACAGGAAAGATGCTGTTAAGATTTTGAAGCTCCGGCCAACAGTACGGCCCCCAACCAGAGCAGGGACAAACAAATCTCCTCTGCTGCAGCCTTGCTCTGCCAGTAGCAAGAGGGGGGAGCTTGCAAACCCGAGGGAGGCCGGCAGCCCGTGGGGACAGGCTGCTGGTGCTGGCAGGGCAGTGCCCCAAGGAAGCCGAGGGCCCCAGCAGCCGCAGGGGGCTCAGGCTGCAGACTCCAGGAGAGGCAGCGTCTCTGCGGCCGCCGAGGCTGCGGCTCTTCCCGCTGAGCAGGAGAAACCGCGGGACCCACGGCTGGCCAGCATGGCTAGTAGGGCTGAAACAAAAGAGAAGGAGAAGGCCTCGAAAGAGAGCAATCAGTCAGCCCAGAGAAATCCAGGATCAACGTCCCAGCAAGGCCTCGACGTGTCCCCAGCTGCCAGGGATCAGGTTGTCAGAGCAGAAACTCCTAAGAAGCCCCAGCAAGCAACGGGACAATGTGACACGTCTGCCATGAAGCCACCTGCAGCGCGGCGTGAGGGGGACGGGGGAGCTTCTGTCTCGAGAAGCAGTTTGAAAGCCCCTAGTGAAGAAGGTCAAAGTAATAGCAGTAAGCGGAGCGTAGACGGTCGTGCTTTAACGAGGAGAACACCAGAAGACACAGAATCATACGGTGCCAAGCGAAGAAAGACCTCTCGCTGACTGCAGAATTGGCTCATTACTGAAAATCCATTCCCAGATTTCTGTCTAGCAAGGACTGTATTTTAAATTATTTAGTACTCCTGGAGCTCCCTTATATTGATACCGCTACGATCAGTAGATCCATCTTTTCCCGTGCTGTCCCTAATTGTGAGAGGGGCTCTGTACCTGACAGTTGGCAGCTTTGAGCTTTTGAAAAGAAAAGCTGGGTAGCTGCATTGCTCGGAAGAAGAGTGAATTTTGTCATCTAGAAAGTTAAGGTTGTAAATGTTTAATGATGTATATTTGTACAGTATACAGAATTATTTTAAGAATTAATTTGGCAAATATGTAGCTTCTTGTTTTCTTGTGCAAATGCTAATTTCTTAGTAATCTAATTTTTTTATGAAAAGCGGGAGCAAAGCAAAAGAAAAAAACCCCAAAAAACTCCCACACACACAAAAAAAACCCAAAAGGAAAAAAACAACAAAAAATCCCCAAATCCAAAAACCAGCCAAGAAACTTCTTTTTCCCTTTGCACTCGTAAGTCTAATTTATTTGGTAACAAAGACTGAATGTTGAAAATGTGGTGGCAGTGATTCTTCCTCATGCCCCACTAGTGCCTCAGGAAAGACTGAAGGCAGATGTACCTTGGTTGAATGGAGAGAATTCTCCTGATTTGGTATGTTTTATTGCCTGTTTATATAGGAACAGGAGAGCTTTCATTTATACAAATGTGCCTTGAGTTTTGCTCTTGTTGCATCTTCATCAGTTATAATACTTTTTCTTGTTGCAGCGGCAACACGAGCTGCAGATTAAAGCCTACGAGATCTGTGTGGTCCCAGTCAGCCCCAGTCCATGTGGCAAATAATCAACAGCACTGTGGAACCTTAGTCACAGACGTAGGTAATGCACATTGGTGATGACACTTGAGTTGGTTTGTATGGAGCTGTTGGAGATCTACAGAGATAACCAGGGCAAAACCGGTTCATTCTGGGTGTTGTCACTGGGTTCTCTCCCCTGTGTTGATGAAGATATAACCAGTAAAATAGGGTGGGGGGAAAACCAAATAATTTTAAGCAAATCTCTCATTATAACATTTCCCAATAAAAGTGGGATTATTTTGGCTGAGAATGCCTTTAGCTCGCTGTGAAGTAATCACTTTCTTTTTCTGGAGTGCGTGTCTGCCTCGAGGAGGTAAAGAACAATGTTTCACGTGCACAGGGTTTCTCATGGAGATAGTCTGGCAGCTTCTGCCTGAGCACACAGCAGCCCCTTGCTGTGGTAATACTGGTTGGGTGGGCTGTGAGTTGCTGTCTCTATGCACCCATGTTACTACATACAGGCTGCTGTGACGTGGGCAGTGTCCTGCTGGCCCTGGCTACCTGACTTATGCTTAACTGGTGTAAGGGCAGCAGTTTTCCCAAAGCGAATGAGCAGCCAGACTCCTCTGGCCAGAATTTAGCCATAATCTTAGTAATGGTTTCTGTCCCCACACCTTCATTTGTCCTTTCAACCCACTGCCAGAGGGGTGCATGTGATATGGGGCAGTGAAATGCAAGTGCCTTACCCTCCAAAGCATCAGGTAGTGGTTCAAGCTGGAATTGCCAGTGAAACTTCCATCCTTAATGCATTCAAACCCAAAAGAAACATGCTTTACTGCTACCAACTGCACTGTAGGTGTGTTGGGAAGCTTTTAGTCCCTGTCTGTGACTGTCCAGCTCCTTGTGCTGCGTAGTACGGAGCGGTTTAAGATAAATGAGGTAGAATCTTTGAGATGTCTGAGATGAAATCAGCATATCTGAGTTGTGTAGCTTCGGTTATTCGTTATGTCACAGTCCTAATTGCTTCCCTGACCACCTCTTTGCAAGCAGTATGTGCTCTTCTAAAAGCACTGTGCCTCTCCCTGGGTGTTGTGTACCCTGTGTGAGAAGAAAAGCTGCTTGAATGAGTCTGACTGTCACCAATTGGACATTTTGGTCACTCCCCCATCACAGAATCCATGCTCTGTCTGTTATCTCCCTTTATGTTAATAGGAATATGTAAAACCATTGCCACCTCAAACCTCTTGGCTCTTCTTGGCAGGGCTGTGCTGACCTGCCTGCTGTTTGTACTTAGCACATTTAAAAGGCTGCTATTCTGCAAGCAGCTATAGGATCCTATAGCTGTGGAAGCCATTTAGACTGTCTTGATGTAAATAAAGTGAAGCTGGCAACAGCGTGAATGACAACAAGCTTTTCTGACCATTAAATACAAATTTGTCAAAAGAATTGTTTCTCTGAAACTTCTTTTTTTCTTTCTCCTTAATCTGCATTTCAGGACGTGTTCTTCTGAGTTACATTTATTACTTGCTGGAAGGGATTTTTGTTTTAACATTTCATTTTGATTGTGTTTTGTACACAGCCCGTAGGTCGTGCTCTAGAACGCCCGTCTTTTTCTGTAAATCATCTTTGAGGTGGGGTCAGTGCCTCAGACTTGTTTTGCTTCTTTAATACTAGTTTTATCTGAGTTAAGTTGTCCATCTTTCAGTGGTAGCTTATTGCTGCTGTGCTGGTCCGTATTGTTAACGGTGTATTTAATAAAAACCTCTTTGGGTGGTTGCACTTAGAACACTTTTCCCTCTTCACATATCAGAGTAGGTTTGTAGCTTTAATTAACTTCTTTTCCCCTCTCTTTCATACCCATATAGCATGGAAAACCAAGGAGACTCTACTCCAAAGCACACTTCTCAATCTGCATTGGGGAACAAACAGTTTAGGTGCAATTTTCATAACTTCTCTGCTGTTACAAAATGCTGAGGAGGGAGGGACAGTCAGTGTTGGGAAGCCACCAGTGCAGCCCTGCTGTGTTAGTTTAGTATCATCTCAGAACCAGTGACAGTCAGAGGGGGTTGTTCAGTGATTGTTCTCTTCTGAGTGTTCAAGTCAGAAAAGACAGCAAAGAACATACTCACTACAACTTAATGTAACACAGCTTAATGGGAGTTTATGCCAAAACTACTTCAGAAGAAGCAGTATTCATGTTTTTACACAGAGGCTTCCATGCTTCTTCCAGGCTTGGCAGCTTAATTCTCAGTGCAAAACCAGTTCCCGCAGTGGTACTTAGTAGTCTTTGATATCAAATCTCTTGTAAGTGTTGAATTCTATTTTGTTTCAAGCCTGTGGGGTTTTTTGTTTAGTTCTTTGTATACAAAAGAGGCTTTCCAGGAAAGGTGGAGTCTAATTCTGGTTATTCCTTTTTCCTTTAAAGTTAGCTGTACTTGTTTTCCGTGTCGTTAATTCTCAGTTGTGGTGATGTGAGAACAAACCAGCTCTGTGCAATGATGACATCCAACCAGGTACTTGCTTAATACTTTTTCTTCTTACCTTTGTCTCCGTGCGTGTCCTGGGCTGTGGGGTGCTGGCTTCCTGACTGCTGCCTTTGTCAGTTGGACCTCTGCAGGGCTGCTGACCTGCCCGAGGAAACCCAGCCCTTTGCAGGAGCAACAGCCCCCTCTGGAAAGCACAGTGGGGCAGATGTTCACTCTTGAGCCTGGTGGTGATGGTAGCAGATGGGCCTGAGGAATGCTGAGAGCTGGGGGTGCCACTCAATAAGCTGAGTCATAGAATTGCAGAACCATTTTGGTTGAAAGAGAACTTTAAAATTGTTGAGTCCAATCCTTGCCTTGGCACTGCCAGGTCACCCCTAAACCATGTCCTTCAGCACATCTACATGGCTTTTAAGTCCCTTCAGTGATGGGGACTCCACCACTGCCCTGGGCAGCCTGGGCCAGGCCTGGACAACCCTCTAGGGGAAGAGTAATGTCCAACTTAAACCTCCCTTCATGCAACGTGAGGCCGTTTCCTCTTGTCCTATCACTTACCACTTGAGACAAGAGAAGAGACTGACACACACACACCCTCCCCCCCCCCCCCCCCCCCCCACCAATACATCTCTTATAATGGCAAAACTTTCTTGAGTCTTTGGAGTACAGAGCTCTGAGCCACCTCTGAGCACTGAGCTACTACAGGTATCTCTCAAGCTCAGAAGATTGATAGCTAAAATATGTTTTTATTAACACCATATATATTCACCAGGCTGTCATGCAGTATGCTGAGCTTTTCTGGAATGCATAGCAAAAAAGTCTGAGATGGAAGAGGGAAAGAACAGGGCTGGACGTACATGCAACACAAACACACTTCCAAAGCAAAACACACTCTATACTGGCTGCCTTATATAACAAGATTATTCGCGTCAGCTCATCAGTCAAAATAAGGTCATTTCAGAAGAATCTGAGGGATGGTCTGGGCAACCTCTCTTCTCCCGGGTCAAATTCATATAAATCCACAAAATACTCAATTCTACTTAAAACCATCTTCTTCCCTCTGAAGTGTGATGACCTACACTTTTATATGCTAAGCATACTCTTAACATTGTTTATTTATTACAATATTCTCTTCGGTAATTGGAGCAATGTACGCACCACAGTAGAGTAACGTGATGATTGATTCCACACTTGAAAGTGATTTGGAGATGAGAAAATCATATTGTTCTATATTTAGTTTCTGTGAGGTAAGGAAAGACTAATTACATTAGGCACAGTCTGCAAATTTTTTAATGGGTACTTAATTTATGCCCTTAAAATACACAAGAACAACCTAAAAGTAGGTAAGTAGATTTAGTTACACTATTAAACCTGCACGAGTTTTAATGTGTGTGTGGTTTCTGGGGGTGGTTACTCACGTAATCTGCCTCTGGCTGCAAAAGAGACTTCTGGTTCCAGCAGATTTCCAAGCCTACAGACAGAGAGTCCAGCCCTCTCCATCCACCGCAGCACTCCAGCGGGATGGGCCTGATTAGCTGTTCCCTGGCTGCTGCAGGGAAACGCTGCAGAGTGGCTGATGGATATATACAGGGTGTGAATGAAGACAGCTTCTGCAGCCATCCATAAACTCAGCTCATTTCAATTGCTAGCTGTCTGCTACCTGAGAGGAGCGCTGGAAAAAGGGAAAGGAAAAAGGGAAAGGAAAAGGCTCTTTCTTTTCATTTTGTAAAGATATTCGTTTGGCTTTATCATCTGGTATGGCAAAGTGAGTGACTGGATGCTAACACAACCCCGAGTATCACATCTCGTAACAACTATTGCATGCATTTCCCAACGAGCAAAAATAATAAGACAGCATCAGGTTTCCTTTCCTCTGGAGCATATACTGTTGATCTACAAACATCAGCAATAATTTTCTGATGATGACTGACCTATCATAAGCACAAAAAGATAATTTGTTCAAAATAAATAAACCAGGACAGAACAGTGAATGTGTTGCACTGCAGTGCTCAAAAAGAAGCTAAATGTTTCTGCAGAACAGATTTGCTGAAATTCTGACAGCCAGATGAGAAGAGCTGACCAAACCTTGAAAGCATGCGAGCTGAGGCTGTTTCTACAAACTGAAAGTCTGACCTTGAGGTGCCTGAGTTCACCATGAAGTGACGCAAAAACATTTCTCAGAGATACATCTTTTCCTTTACTATAAAGAGGAGGTAAAAAAACCAAAACCACAAGACAGAAGGAAAAAAAATCCACACCCAAACCTTCCTCTCCCAATTTTATACTCAGCTTTTTCATTCTTCTTGTTTGTTTTGGTTTTTAATTATGTATCAAGTAGAGGGCTATTTTCTCTCAATAAATTTACTCTTTTCTCACACAGAGATACACATGCTCTAACAAAACAAGGCTTCACTGAGGCCTGCTGCAACCTTCTTTTACTATGACTGTAAGAAATGCCAGTGAGCAGATTGCAGCATCACTTCCCTCTCTTACACATACAATCAAGATAGAAATTAAATACTCCGATACACAGGTTAGTCACAGACTAAGGCAGCCCTAATTAAAAAATTGGAAGCAGAAATGTGAAACATGCCACAATATGCCACAGATCTAGGAAAAAATAGGATGGAACACTGTGGGGAAATACAGCTTTGTGCACTTCTGTGAACAACTCTAAAGACAGTTGCCCTTGATAGCCTTATTTTATTATTAATAGTAGACAGAAAAAAAATACTAATCTTTTAGGTTACAGAAGACTGAAATTTCTGCAGTGTCAAAAGCAGAAAGTAAAGAAATAACTTTTGTTCTGAAAGGAAAAAACAGAGGGAGTAGCACTATCTTTCCTAAAACACAGGAAGCAGAATCTAGTCAGATAGTCATAAACTCCTTCCAAATAAATTTAGAGGTAGACTTCAGCTTCTGTGATGACTGGAAGAAACATTCAAATGACAAGCAATGGAAAATTAGTATCATTTCAATCAGGTTTTGGCTATCCTATATTAAAAGAATATAAATCAATTCAAACTCAAAAGTAGACACACCTTGTTCCATAAGGAAATTACTTGAAAACCAGAGTATGATCTTGGGAAACAAAAAAAAAATATACAAGCACTTGTGTGAGACACAATAAAAAGCCACTGGGTTGAAGCCAAAACACTGGCTGGGGAAAAAAAAAAAAGTATTTATCATACTAGAAATAGAGATCATAGCAAATCTTGGGCATTCCGGGTTTTTCAGGACTTTGCACTTGGCCTCGTTGCTCAAACCTGTCAAGGGTTCCCCACTCTCTTTGCAATTGTTTTCAAGTTGAGTCTACTTCAGTTTTCCTTGTTCTGTTACGCTTCACACACAGATTTATTTTGCTTTCAGACTTTTTGCTCATCCCTGATTCAAGTTAGGCATGGGGAGTAGGAGCATTACTAGTACAAAGAATGAAACAGATACTGAGAAAGGTTCTTTGGTTGCATTCATGCTGTCTAGTTAACACAACAGGATAGTAACGGCATCACCAAAAGTAGAATCTGATCCCTTTTTCACAGATAATAGTTGGGTTTGGATCAAATAAAAATAGCAGAGGTTTAGCCTTTCCATTACATAATTGGTCATCCTCTCCCTCTTTTAGACAGAATAAGGTAAATGCCTTTTGGATTCTTATTTTGTGTCCTTCAGATAGACAAAGCATGGATGAACATATTCAACATTAGAGCTGTCGTATCCTGGTGAGAGCGACTGGATCATTTTCTTTGCTTCTTCTGAACTGCTATAGAAATCTATAGTACATTAATAATTTCTGAGCTCAGTCCCAGTGTGAGGTGGGAGCAGAGTAATTTACTGTGTCTGCATTAGATTTTTCTTTCATCAGACTTTTAAGCAGCTCAGTGGAAGAAACTAATACCTATAAATTTGATAGGAATGTATTTCTGTTGGGCTATGTTACTCTTACCCAAATGTAGAAATGAATAATTAAGTCTCTCTTAAATAAGCATCCATCGTATAATAAATCCTAAACTCATTCATGCTATAAATTGAACTAATTAAATTAGAGATGTTTCTTCCCTAAAACACAACAGATATGTAAGCACTGAGACAGCACATTGATGTTCATAATACAAATGCCTACACAGATTAGCCAAAACAAACAGATTCATGGATTCCATCAGTGGTGGAAGGGATTAACCACATCCTGTAACTTTTAGAATAAATCCTCCATCTTCTTTATTCATGATGCCCTGTACTTCTCAAAGCTGTATGTTGAACAATCATGACTCTGTATTACAGCAAGAGCACTTCCTTCCCTCAGACTTTGCGGTACCTTCTAAAATACAAGGAAGAGTTTTGAAGACACTGAAGGACAGCATTGCACTGAGGAGGGAATGGCAACACAGGCTTCCGTACCAGCAAGGGCGGGCCACATTTTCACAGCAGCTTGAACCTGGCACAGGCTGGAAAAAAACCCAACACATCAACCCCATCCTTTTTGTCATTACTTTTTTCTACATCATCTCTTCACTGTCTCAGCACGAGTACTCATGCAGATAGCTCTGTGGGAACCTGGACCAGAAACTGCACTGATTAAAATTTTGGGTGGGATTCTCTCTGCTCCACAGATGCTATTCCTATTCATCTTTCCCTCCTCCACTGCATCTCCTTTGGGAACACTGAAAACAGCTCAAGCTCCGATGGCACTGAGCAGAGCACCACCTAGCTACTCTAGGCACATCTTGGGGCACAGAGTAATTTGTGACATGGGCAGAACCAAGAGGTGATCTCAGAGCCCTTTGCAAAACCACTGAGGAGGGGAAGAGCCAAGAGAGAAATTCAGCTCCCTCTCCATATAATAGGATTCAAATCATACCACCTGCTTCTCAGGAAAGCGTTGTATCCACTTGACTTGTGTTTGAAAGGAAGATGAGCAGGAGAAGGTCTCCAGAGCTCTTGAATTTAGTACCAGAAGACTCATGAGCTCAAACTGGGCATTCACATTCTCTATTGTCATGAGGCATAGGTATAAAGTTTTTTTTCTTTGATTAAAACTATGTCTTACAAAAATAATTCACTATCACATAGAAAAATACATAATGTAGCACCCAGCATAATATTTCTAAGTATGTAAGGAGTCATACTCATCAGTACAATCAGCCTGTTAAGTGCCACAAAGCATCTGTGAACAACAGTCCTGGCCTAATAACACAAGCAAACAGCTGGTTAATTGGTTGGTTGGTTTTTTATTGGGGACTGGCCAAAACAAGCAGAAGACACCAGGGAAACTTTGTATCTCTCTGTAGTTCTCCTCAACGCATCATGAATACACATACTACCTAGAACATATATATGTATTACTACTCTACTCTGCACATGGAATTCTACTTATGCCTTGGTGCTGCAGAGGACATACTGAAGTGAACGTCCAGACCCTGGAAGTGTTACTGAACCTTTGGTCCTCGTGTTGCTGCAGTTTGTGGGTAGGAAACTCTGACAGCGCTTGCATATACCAACCGTGGGACTGAGAGGTAAGAAATAAAGATGACAACTTCTCTAAGCAGTACTTCTAAATGCCTCAGTCTGGTTTCATGTAATTTCTGGCTTTAATGTCTTCTTTTTCACAGAAATTTCAAAGCCGTTTGCTTCAAAGTATGAAAAAAAACCAAAAAACCAGAAAACACACCCCGAAAAAAACCCAAAACAAAACCAAAACAAACAAACCAAATAAAAAACCCCCACCAAACCAAAACACAAACACCACAAGACCAACAAGCCCTTCAGTTAAAGCACTATGCTCAAGAATTTCAAGTGGGAGTGAGGTCAACAGCAGCCAATTTTTGTCACCCTACAAATCACAGATCAGAAGAAACATAACACTCTGCTGAGGTGTACATCAGCTTGTACCTCCCTGAGAACACTGGAAACGGTGTGCTTGAAACCCGCAGCACATTACCCATGCAACGGGTCTGACTAAAAATGCACCTCTGCCTGAAGACTCATCAGAATGATAGCAGTAGATGGACTAACAAATACTAGAGGGAAGACCTTGAAAGGAAGAAGATGAGTGCCTTAGCCTGCTAAACAACACTAAGCACAAAAGTAAGTACTTTATGAGTTGAGAATGAGAACATCCAAATGATGCTACATTTCAGCTGCAACCTTCTGAAGGCCTTAATAATGAAAGAAAGGCTTAAGTTTTCCTTCTGCAAACAAAGGTTGGAATTATGACAAGCAAGGGGAGAACCGGGCCTCTGTCCTTACCCATTCATCATCTTTGTTTCTTTTTGATGCAACACTGAAAGTGTTGCAGAGTTTGGTATCTGCAGGGTTCCAGGAGTTCAGCTCGCTTGTCCTTCTTGCAACATACACTAGATTGCAAGCAAATCCTCCTGTCTACGCTGCTTTAATTTTCCAATCCTGGAGGAACCCTTCTCATCTTAACTGCACTTTCCTACCAGCAGACAGCAGTACGTTTCCACTCAGTTTGACTACTGATAGGTGCTTAGTAGCATATATTGTAATATCCTTATATTCACAACAGAAAGAGAGAGAATATAATTGTTTTAACTTGAACATGTAAGGCTATGTGGTGTACATAAAATTAACAGGGATATAGCATTCCTTGAATCCCTGACATTTTCCATAATCTCAATTTTTTATTTTGTTCGGTGTTTATGCAGGGTTTGTTCAGTGCTTGCTGAGAGAGCATTTAATGATGTTGTAAAGGGTCAAGTCCTCATTAGACTCTTCTAAAATTAATGAAGACTCCACCCAGGAACACAGGAAAGGGATGTCATGAGTTCCTATTCTTACCTTCTCTTTCTCCAAACCATATGGACAATTTTTAAGCCAAGTTTTAAACTTAGCAATGTTCCTGTTCAAAAAAAAATGCTTAGAACATTTCCACAAGAGCAAAAAAAAATCAAAACCAGGTATCTTTGGTGGGGAATCGAGAAAAAGAAGTTGGGCAGAGACCAAGAATAAGGATAGTGCAGTATGATTTAACTGTGTTAGAAAGCTATGAAGGTAGGGGGGTGAGCTGAACTGGGAATGGATTACAGATTACAGCTTCAACTCCAGGCACTCTCTTTGATATACTTAACCCATTTATTCCTCATAATTCAGACTTTCCATAAACAGACAGGACAACTACGTATATGAATGTTGTCTCACTCACTGATACCTTTTCAAACCAGGAGGCACTAGTGAGCATTAGCATTAACACTCAGTATTCATGGATCAGTATTTCATCACTGACACAAAAATCAGGAAAAGAACAGCATTCAACTTCTGAAACTCCATGAAAATAACTGGACTTTCTCATGGTACCCACACCATGCACATACTGCACATACCTTAGAGTGCTATAGACTCACAGGACTTAATAACCATCTTTAAACACCTTTTCTTTTTACTGCTGCTTCCTTACTAGCTTTAGCAATTTCCTGTTATTTAAAATGCTGAAGAGAAGTGAAACAAATGCATGCATGAGCGAAAACAAACAATGCCACTTCCAGACATCAATACACACAGGCAAATACACAACTGTAATAATGGGCACATTATATATTCCTAATGATTCTTATTAATCATATCTTGTTTGTATTAGAAGGAGGAAGTAACTGTATCCAAATTAACTTGCCATTGTGATAGCCATTAATAACAACACAGAGTGAAGACTCATGGAATGCAATTATGTTACCAAAATAATAGTGGTACAAAAAAAAAATAAATAGAAAAATTATATAGTTGATAGAAAGAGTGAAACAATAAGCACTCTCAGCTACATAGATAAAGGTACTTCTGCAAGTGTTTATTCCTCTAATTATAGTTTGTTAGAACTGAAGATATCCATAGTCTATTCATCAGCTCAGATCAGAGGGTGAGATGCTCCACAGCGTCCCAGTGACCCAACGGAGAGGCAAGTGTTGTAGTTTGTGTAGTTACAGCAGGAAATTCAAAGCTTAAGTCGATTTGGTCTGGATATGTAGAAAGTACACAGACAAGCCCACTTTTAATGTCTAGGGTTCTGGACAAGAGGATTTGTTAATGGCATATGAAATGGATCTCTCTAAACGAGCACAGGAAAACTACAGATCTGATTCTCTCCATCAAGCAGATGGCATCAGAAGGCAATTTGCAGAGTGGCTGCTGTGGGAGGTTATTCTGCAGGATCCTTAGAAGAGAGACGATGTGTGGTGAAGGAAGGTTCCTGAGGGGGAAGAGGACTTGAAAACCTTTGTTTTACTTGGACAGACAGTTTATCGCACCTCTTCACTCATGCTACCATGGCGTAACATTCTGTAACCTAACCTCCAGACACCACTTTCAGCCATTAACGGGAGTGCAGATCTCCCATTCCCCAAAATTTCAACATAGAACACAGAGAGACAATTTCCATAGTGAATGTAATACTTCCTAAGGACACCCAGCAGATAAATCAGCCATTTACTTTACGTAATTGGATTAATAGTAGAGATAGACCCCATCAGGTATAAAAGAAATTATCATTTTTCATAGCTACACTAAATTTTTTGTCTAGTTTCCTAAGGATACACTGTTTATACATCCTTTCTGTGTTAAGGATTGTCTACAAGTCTTAAATCCCCTTCACCACCAAGTTTTGAGTACACAGACTGATTTTAAATCAGTGTGATAGAAGGGTAGGAGGTCTCAGAGATAACTACATCCCAACATGAGAGATGGATGAGAAGAGAGCTTGTCTAACTGCCCCTAATAGAACACTAAGGGAGAGATTGTGGTATGAACATATACATTATTCATGGGCCTGAGGCTCCATGAAAGCTGGAAAAGCTTTCACATGGCACAAATCTGTGGGAAGCCGAGCCTTGTTAGTTTGCTGCTCAGAGAGTATTTGCTCATTCCAACCTAATTATCAGTGGAGTCACTGCAGACTTCTCTACATTTTCCAATTCCACGTGTGTGATTCCAAGATTTTGGCATTTGGCCTACAGCTAACAGGGGATGCAAGCAACATGAACAAGCCTGAGAAGCCTGATAAAACTGTAGGACTATTTGCCACTTGGTGACCAATTAGTTTATCTGCTACAATTAAAGAAAAAAAAAAAGCCAAAAAAAACACAAAGGAGAAAAAATAAAAAGGACTAAAAAGCAGCACGCTTCTAGCAAGCTTAATTATTTTTAAAAGTACTTATGGTCTTGGAAAGCATTTTAGGACTTAAGTGAAACTGCTCACATGGCCCTCATTGAGGGTAATGCAGCACTTTCATAACACTTTAGAAACAGAAGATAATTTACTCTGTAGATCTTCTCTGAAGAAAACACGATTATCCCAGCTGAGAAAAAGGCAACGTCAGTCTCCCATGCTACTCTGACACATGGTAATTGATGTCTCACACACATAAGGAGGAGTATACCAGAAGTCTACACTCAAAACACTTAGTCAGTGAAGAAACTTGACCAACTGAAGCTAAGATTTCACAGGAGGTGTAGGTATCAAGTGATAGGCCTGTTACTGTTCGGCTGTTTTCCCCCGCAGACTGCCATAGTGGTAAGTGAGGAATGACTGTGATGGTACGGAAACACTGTATCAGCTCGAGACACTACCCATTGAGCTGCTGCAGGTAGCTGACAGCATCAAGGATAAGCAGTGTCAAAACAGGTCTGAAAAATCATTTTTTTATAGGAATCAAAGACGTGATTTTAAAATTGTCTTACTTTCGGTATGTGAGCTGAATTCTTGTTATCGATCTGTCAAGAGGCCACGTTGCTCATGAATTCTTGAAGGCAGAAGAAAGGGGGTTTTAACAATATAAAATAAAACAAGGAGACAACATTTCAAAGCAGCCTCTAAGATGGATTTTGCCCCCTTTCCACAACCCAGAACCACTCAAAAAACAAAACACGATTAGCCCTGAGTAATCACAACAGTAAGGCAAAGAAGGAAACTAGAAGAGCAAAATTCCAGTTAAAAACCCCAAACACTACATTATGATTTTTATGGCAGTAACGAAGACTGCAGGAGTCTTCAACTGTTCTGGCTGGTTGGCTCAGTAGCTAAAGCAAAGATCTGAGAGGTACTCAGGGTCAGCACACAAGAGGATGTTTATTCCCACTTGTGGTTAAAGGCATTCCTTGACAGGCTGCAGACCCCTGCTTTGCCTTGGAATTAAAAGTTTACGTGCCTGTTGAAAATTCTCCAATTTCCATAAGATACTTAAATATTGATTCATCTGAAAGGCCAGACAGCTAATTTTTCTATTGCCACCTGGATGGAAAAGTTGGAAGACAGCCCAAACAGACCCTAATGCAGGCTTTCATTAATATTTACGCATTTTCGTAGGAAGTGTAACAATTTCAACCAAGGAGTCAGAGAACACACATCAAAAATATGTTGCAAGGTCTCTCCTCACTGTCTATGGATATGGGGGTTAAACCTCTGTAACTAGGAGAACGATTTTAGCAGGGCACACCACATCATTGTTTAGGTGCATTCTGGGTTTTGAAAGACTAGCCCAGAAAATATTTTATTCTTCCTGAAACAGTTCAGATTTTACTGGAAGAAATAAAAACACACACTTGCTGAACAAAACATTTCCCCAAAACACAGCGTAGAAACATGCAGCTCTATGATTAGCAGAGCTGAGAAATGTCACCATCTCCTATCCATCTGGGTCACTTACAGAATATGGGAGTAAAAATGGGATGTAACATCTGACACCAGGTTGTGCCTGGAGACATGCACATACCTCCACTAAATCTCCAGTTAGAGATACATCTGTTAAATGGAAACTGCTCCCAGACCTGGCACAGACCGCTTCACTAACCCTGATGCCAGGGAAGACTACTAACCTAGCCCCAAGTCCTGCAACACTTGTGATAGATGCCTGCTGGGGACTCCAAAAGAACAGCACATAGTACACAGTATCAAAAATCTGTATTTCAGTAAAGGCTCTGTCTTCAAAATTTATTTTTTTTCCACACATCTGCATGTACAGACACCCACAGATGACATCTAATCAAAATTAATAGGATCACTCAAAGCTTTAATAAGAAATATGAAGAACTGCTGCAAATTGTTATCCTGGTTAATGTATTTTAATATATTAAATATTTTATTAAATACATTAATAATACATTTTATACATAACTAATGTGTTAATGTATGTGCAAAAGTTAGTATTTTATTGTGTTAGACCATTGGCATGTATAACATAGCCTTCATCTCACAGTATATAAGAAGACCCTACACTGTTATAACTCGCAAGCACAATGCATAATGGAAATTACTGTGCAACTCATCCATAGCTTTTAAGTTAATAGTTAAAATGTTGAATCAAAGGGTCAAATGTAGTTGAAATCCCTAAGAAAATCTTTTCTCCAGTAATGACAATATTCCTACCAAGAGACTGTAACAGAAGACTGGTTGTACATATTAAAGTTTCAGTGATGAGATGAGCTTTATTTCTCTTGGCCATTACATCATTATTTTCTATTTATGAGTAACAACTAGTTTGTTCGCTCACAAGAGAACTCATCTATCTTGCTTAGCTCCTGCTGTTCTGGGATGACTAGAGCAGAACAAAAAATAGGGGAAAGAAAAAAAGGTTTCCTCACATTTTTAGTCAAATAAATAAGTAAAAATAGGTTAAAAATCTCAGTTTTGGTATTATAGTTGAAACATTTAGATATTCATGTTTACACAGACCTCTTATTATCTCCAGTGAGAGCAGGACAGCTGAGGTCACACCATGCCGTGCTTCTCATTATTTTATTGTGGAGGATCTTCTGGTCAAAAACTCAGTGCATACCCTTGAAACCTTGATATAATATGGAAAAATTAATACCAGTGTTGCCTTGAAATACCAAAATGAAGGCCTACCTAATAAATTTTACTTGCTGTTGTGCATTTATATAAAGCAAACAAAAACCGGCCAAGGAAGGATGTTTGCCACTACCCTAGTGCATCTCAGTGTTCTGGTTAAGTTAGGAACACAGGTCTCTACCCTGGTGGCCTGAAGATACTCAGAATTGTATTTGCTTCAGGCTGTGTAATTTTACCTGTTACACTCCTAAATCATAATCTTCTCCCAAAGCACTGAGCATGGGGACAGTGGCTCCACACCTTGAGTCGTGTAACAATCTGACACAAACAGTGTGTTTCCCACCCCACGTTCTGCACGGGGGGTGTGGGTAGGGGCACTCCTGTGCTAACAGGGACGCAGCAGGGCACACCCTCAACATATCCTTGGTCTTCTCTCTTTAAAATATGGTCATGTTCTCCTACAGAGGGTAGAGATTTATGGCCATTCCTCTCCACTATTTTTGCTTCGATCAATTTTGAATTATACAGCAAGAAATCTCTCAGAGAAGAACAACTTATAACGAAAGACTCAGACAGTACCTGCTGTTGTGGGCTTGAGCCCCTTCGTAATCTAAGCACAGAAAGGAATGTTTCACTCTCTCCCTGGACGTCTCTAGAATTCAGACACTGACACAGAGGGCCTTATCTAGGCTCTGCTGCTAGAGTTCCTTTTAAAGAGCTTTAAAATTAAATGTAAGTTTTAATTATTTAATATAATGACCTTTAATACTGTGAAATGGGATTAAACAGTAGGACAGGCTTTCCCCATCAGGAATTACACCTGGGAACCTCAACCCGTCTGCTGCTCTGACTGCAGCAGGATTTGCCTCATGTCCTTCCCAAGTGCTTGCCTTTTAGCTGTCTCGTGGTAGCTGTAGACTGAGGCTATCTACACAGTGCATCTCTTGCCTACTTTGGATCTCCTCTTGGACCAAATTTGAAGATCAGCTCCAACACAGCACCATTTCTAGGGCCCGGACTGTTACATTCTTATGTTAAAGGGTCTGGCCCTTTATCCAGCACGTCCAGAAGACCAAACCCTAATGCACAGTATTTAAATGATAAAAAAAAATAAATAATGTTTCTAATAGGAAAAAAGCAAAATGAAAAGTCTCATCACCTTAAACTGCTTTCTGAAAATACCTTCTATTACGTGTTTGGTGTATTCCCTGGGGGTATATACATCCTGCAGAGGATACAAACTAGAGAGAGGAAAGTAACACGCCTTACCAGAACTTCCCTCAGAATTTCACCCTCTATTTTTTCTTCTCTAAGATTTTAGTGTTAAAATTTATTTTGCAGCCCAAAGACCAATCTTTCTGGCTTTAAGTCCACTACTGTTGATAAATCCCTTTCCTCCCAGAAACTAAAACTCAATCCTATACATGACAGTGTTTAAATTAACTGAGATTTCACCTGAACAATTTATCATCCATGAACAGAAGGCGACACCAATCTTATCAGCATAGTTTGGGTGCTGAGAGTTCAATTAGAATAGTTCATAGCAGGCTGCTTTATTGAAGCTAGGTGACCCAAGGTCAGTATTGATTGTATATTTATTGATGTGGATCTTTCCTTGATAGTTGTTTAGAGAAATACAAAAATAAACAGATAGAACTATGCATACATAACACAGTTTCAGAAAGAAACCCGTAACAATGATGCAAAATGAACAATTATTTATCATACCTCATCCCCTCTCATCAAGGATCATGTTATTGGGGGTTAGAATTATTCCTGCAAATAGTGTCTGATGATCAAATTTTACATTTATCCCAGATTAGGTTTAAAGAATGTACTTCCTTTGTTATCTTGAAGCCTCAAAAGTATTACAAGTTACAAATGTTAGTCAGCAGATTCCAATACTGGAAGGATCACTGCAAAATTAATCTTAAGAAAGCTCATTCAAATTTTCTTGCCTCTGTCTGATGTGTTCCTTGTCTGTGAATGGCAAGATCTGAGATCTATTCATAAGTCTGCGTGTAACAATGCAACACAGATTACAAATGCCCCGTGCTTCTAAAGCAATTCAAAATTTAAGGAAAAACTCAATATCTCATTCACAAACACACACACAAAAAGTACTATCAAAATGAGAGCATTATTATTTTATGGTCTAAGAAATCATGTTATAAAAAGAAATATTTTTACCTAGACAACTCTTGAAATACAGGGAACAAAGATATGGAGCAAAGCTATAGATTTATGTTAAGATGTCTATTCTGAAATATTGGTTTTATCTTTGACTTAAAGGAGGTCAAGATTTCAGTGTGAATAAATATGCAAGAACCCTTTCAATATACTACAACTCTATAATTGATAATCCATGGAGAACAGAATGGCCTCAAAATAATTTTTCTTGAAGTCCAAACAGTTCTCTGAAACCAGATGCTGTTCTCAGTAGGATCACTCTTACTTCTTAGCACTTTTTCTCTGAATCAAGTCAGCTACCTTTAATGATAAAAAGCAAAACTCAAAATCTTGCCTGAATCAGTATCACTTGGAGAGAACACATATAAACATGTTCTTCTGCATACTGGACAAACTGCAGTAAATATATAACAGGTTATCAATGCACCCAGGAACACAGAAGCATTCCAAAACACTTTGATTTGCCAGTTATAACAAGAATATTAAACAGAGGCCTGTTCCACCACAAGCATAGCAATACAGAGATGTGCAACAGCCAGTTATGGATGTAACAAAATAGTCTGTTCATTTACATGAAAGGATCACAGAATCCAGAATCACAGAATCAAAGTCTTTGGTTGGAAGAGACCTTCAAGATCATCTAGTCCAACCTCCAACCCAACACTGCAAGCTCACCACTAAACCAT
>WUAM01000239.1:2731497-2759419 GCA_024336885.1 Actenoides hombroni | reverse complement strand
ATATATTTTTATATAAATTTCTTTCTGTTCCATTTTATGGCTTCAGAGTTCTTCGCTGTCTGCTCTGTCCCCTCAATTTCTTGCCCCTAATTTCCTTCCCATTTTGCCTCCAAAGGGCAGAAATGAAAGCTATCTTTACTCCTAATCTACTTATTCTGGAATAGGATTTTGTGAGAATTGCACATTTACCATGAGAAGAACCAAGAACAGAGCACAAGATCAAGCATAGTTGTTGAGGATATATCAAAGGAACATGTTTCCTCAACATACAACTTAGTCCCTCTCAATTAGGTGCAAGGTCTAGAGACATTCATAACTAGCACAAAACCCACCCCAAAATCCCCACTCCTAACTATGAGCGAGATGCACAATTGGTTCCACTACAAAAACTGCATATAAGAAGAAAACAGTCACTTTAAGATACTGTTATGTTAACTCCTATTCCACACCATTTAAGGAACAAATCATGAAACCAACAATACTTTCTAGACGGGAGCAAAAGCTGTGGCAAGTGGGAGAAGAAATCTCTCCCAGGGCACAGATATAACTGGGGAGATGCTTCATGTGTACCTGAACATCCCTGCACCTGGATCTTTGCTCTTTGTTCAGGCATCAAGGCAAGGCTTTGGGATAATCCTGCATCCTTCTGTGTGGTCTCAAGTTAAAAAAAAACAAACAGAAAACAACTCTGTCATAACTGCAGGTAGGAGGAGACTTCATCCCAACAGATTTTTTTCAAAAGACTGGAGGAGAGAATGGCTTTCAATAAGAATGAGATTTAAAAAATCTTCTCCTTCCCAGTAATTAAGATTGATGAATACGAAAATAGATGAAGAGCTAAGTAATCTGGTATCATAATATCAGTTCTAGCTCTTTTCACTTTCATCTCATTTCAATACAGTGACAGGTAACAGCTGAAATCAGTGCAGGCAATCAATCATTTCACGTCTGTACAGCAAAAAGTCTGCCTATTTCACATTTAATTGAAGCAGATATGCTGACTGTTTTGTTTGTCAAATGTTTGTTTTCAAACTCCTAGAACACTTGGATATACAGAGCTATTGCATCAGAAATCTGTTTTCATTGGGCCAGATTCTTAAAATTAATTTTAGATGCTAAGAGATGTATACCTTTCCTCTGGTACAATTCAAAAAGAGAGCATCGCTGCCAAATTTCCATCGATTTCTTAAATAAAACTGAATTCATGAAGTTGAGTTAATAAATGGGAACGGAACTGGAGACAGATGGAGAGCACTTCTGGGATAACTTTGAAATATACACTGAGTTTTGAAATCCTGATAGGTGTTTGTCTATGTCTTATGGCACTTAAGTGTCAGATCTAGACCTTTACTAAAAATATGCAGTACTGTTCTCTAGACAATTTGCAAATTGGGACACATTTAGTAACATTTGTCTTAAAAAAACCCAACTATCTGATTTCCAGACACCTCTTCCTCACCAACAACTGCTAGGCATCAAAAATGCTAGCAGAAGACAGCATGTCAAGAACCCAGCAAACCCAGTTGACTGTAGCTGCAGTAATACAATTTCAGCCCTACAGAGGAAAGGAAGGGCAAATGAAGTGGTTAAAGCTGGACATCTAAAGAACCTGAGGTACAAACTTGGGACTGTATTTCACAAGGTCACCCACCCAGCAGGCCAACTATGCAGCTGAGAAAATAACCCACGTATCCTAGTCCTGTCCCCCCATTAGGCTGCCTACCCAGAATATGCATCTCACATGAAAGAATTCTCCTACATTCTCTTCCTCCTATAATTTTGTTTAACAACCTGCAAAAGTTACAGCACATGTAATTCTCTAGTATTTACAGCCTCTGGTTAAAACAATTGCAACCTATTACAGTGTGTTATAACCTCACAAAAAATAACCTTGTACAGAAATCCTCCGCAGCTTAGTATCCCTAAATCTTAACAAGGAAAGGTAATTGTTAGTGGTAGTTTTCCATCTCTTCAAAGCATAAAAGCGCCAAACATCAGACAACTAAATTTCAGGCTGTAGCCGTACCAAAACAGAGTGAGCCCCCTGCACACCACTGCAGCATGAGGAAGATGAGGGTCAGGGACCCCAGGCAGAGTTACGTCGCTGAAACGCAGAGACCAGAAGGCAGCGGCAGAACACGTCGCACGTAATGAGCTGCACCAGCCTAGCAAGCACCCAATTAACCGCAGCAGCGGTACCGCCACTGAGCACAAGCTCAAGATGAAACACTTAACACTGTGAACACACCTTCTGTTCAAAACCTTGAGAATAAAGCTAAAAGAAGAAGGACCTTAAAAAAAAAAGTTAACAAATCCAGCATCTTGCAAAGTAAGGTATCTAAGAAGTGCTGAAATAAGGCAAAAAGCGTGACTTGCTTTGGTTTGGTTTAAGTGAACGGGGCTACCGATGCTGGCCCTCCCTCAGATCGGAGCAGCAGACACAGAGCCAGACAGTTATTTAAAGAGGTATGTTCCAAGACAGCTTACTCTTTACAAGTTAAAAGCACCCTACTCCTGAACACTAATGCACAGGCAGCACAGAGATGCTGGGAGCGGTTCTGACACATTGGCTGGACAATCCATCATTGAAGAAGTGGGAAGATACACACAGTCTGCAGCACCTGAAAGGACAGCACTGGGTCACGTGTACTACAAGAGTTTGGGAATGGCCAGAACATCCCATCCCAAGTAAAACTAACACCCACAGTTTGCTGGGAATACAGTATATGCTCAAGAAAGGGTAAGGCCTATCCACTGGGAGAAAAAAAGAATTTCTCCCATCTTCCCTATGTCATATGGTGAACACCCCAGCAGTATCTGCTTTTTTACTCCTTCAGAAACTTGTCATCATCAGTTTCTAGTCGTAAGGATTGGATTCTGATTACTTTGAAAATCCTGAAGGACAATGCAGTGCATGGTTCAGTACACACAATTCAAGGAAGGACCATTTAATACGCCCTTAGATGTGAAAATGTTTAAGCAGCAGAACTTAATTCACTACAGAAGATAGGTAGCCCAGGAACCATGTTAGTCAGAGCAGCCCCATTTACACTGCAGTTACAGAGAGAGAGCTAACCTTGAAATTCTAAATCTGTTGTTCTGCATTTCTTCTACTCCACTTGCTCCCCACTGCCACCACTGTGTCTCACCTAGCATTCAGACTGTATTTTTTAATTGCTTTTTCCATGTGTACTGCTTGAGTGTACCACAGGTGGCTCTCCAGTTGTTGTTTTCTATATTGTTTTTACCTTCCCAGTCCCTGCCCATTATGTTCACAGGTTTAGTTGTATAAGCAGTTCCTCCTCCTCAGTGTTGTCTGTACACTTCAATAATATGCTCTTTACCTATGTGTTGGTCTTTTACTAAAGTAATCTGGTTTTAATCCCATTCTCTGAAGCTCCCCATGTCACCCTCTCCATTTTACCTTCAAGAAACCGTTGTCTTGCCCAACCTCATTTAATAGATTTTTCTAATGAGAGACGGCAACATCCTCAATAAAATACGCCAGCAAAACTTACTTGTCCAACAATCCCCTAAGGTATTTATCATGTAATAACTACCCTCCTAATACAAGAATGAGAAGAAACAACTTTACTGACAGTCTGGGGCTCTGTTCCCTGTGCTGGGTACAAGCTGAATGCACATAAACGTAGTCTCAGAGATTTGACTAGGAAAGAAACTTTGCTTTGCCATTTTATAACCTCCCTGCTTGCAGGAAGGTCAGCGTATGGAGATGAGCCTCCCACTGTGCTCTTAGCTTAATTACAGAGCGAGGAGTAAATTGATGGATGACCCTCTCATGAGATCACTCATCCCTTGGCCTCCATGAGCTTCATAAAGGATCCGGAAAAATTGTAACAGTTCATAAGAGGAGGGACTTGAGACTTTTGTTAAAAGCAAAAACGGTTCATACCTGCAAAACCTTGTGACAGCACTTGAGAACTTTCAAAGCTGTTTTTATTCTTAGAAGGTCCAAAGCTGACCCCATTTTTTTCATCACCAGTTTTCTTTCTTTTACATTTCTAGTTAATAACTAAACTTTCTATTTCCCCCAGTGGCCACATTAAATAATACTTTGACAAAAAACCAAAACAAACCACTAAAAAGTGTTTCTAAAAAAATATTTCTACATCGGCATTAAAATTCACATGGATAGAAAAATAATACATTATATTACTGATGAAAAGTTATAAGTTAATCTCTGTTAGTCACTATGCCCTGAGAAGCTTGGAAACAATAAGGACCAAAATTATGAAGCTATTTGTTAGTGCTCAAGGCAGAACTGTTGGGTTCAGGTCCTTATAAGAAGATATATGTTTGGAACTCAAGGACCAACTCGACAAACACTTCATTACACAGCTGTGCTTGCTTAGGTGGTCCTACTCTTCCATTGTTCACACATGCAGTGTGGATCTACCTAGAGTAGTACTGCCACTGAAAAGGTACTTGTGAAACTGCACAAATCCTTCACCCTACTGAGTCAGAGCAAGGACTTCAGGTAGATGTGCTATATTCAAAGCAGGTTCCTTAATAACTGACCTACTCTCATCTCAATACAGTTTGGATATGAAATGCCATCCTGTTCTAAGAGCAGCTCTGTGGACACAGATATCTTCTGGGTTTGAATGAACTTGTGGTTTTCAAGAGGGAAATGTAAAAAGCTACTTCGATAAACATTAGAAAGAAGAACATCATAAAAGAAGATAACACCTGAGTTTTGCTCTCATTTTCTGAAGCCCTTAGCTTATTCCATTATTAGAAAAAAGTAACACAATTTGTCACTTAATCCCTTGGCTTCATTCTTCCATATAAGTCTTTTCTGTTTAAATATGCAGCAAATTTTGATGGCAAAAACTTTACAGTAGGGATTTGAGTGTTAACAAAATCAGAAATAATTCTGTATGTTGACCCAAATGAAAAATAATCATTTTTTTTAAACCCAAGAGTTGTAATTCACAATAAAATGTTTCCTTTAATACAGCCGTACGTACCATAGAGGTAAAAGAAATGAAACATGTAACCTAAAGGGTGAAACTTGCACAAAACTGTCTTTCCCTTCTACAAACTGTGTTCTTCAGTCTTTCAACTTCTCAATATATGTTCTCCTCTCCCCCCCCCCCAGGATATTTTGATGTTGCAGCTAAATTTATCTGCAAGTGATGAAAAGGGTTTCCTTCCATTTGCTTTCTATATACACCCACCAATCAGAATGTGATATGCTTTTGCAGATCTTTTTCAATAAATTTTGTTAGGGTTAAGCACTTAAAACAGATTTTTTTCTGTATCTCCAGCCTCATATCTAGCTACCATGAACTGCAATTTAATGGCACTAAGTGATACCACAGAAAGAACTAACTGACCACAAAGCCCATAGTACAGGAAAATACAGGACTGCTTTTTCAGATACTGTTTCTGAAACTGAAGTCTGCAAAAACTTCTCTCACAAGTCAGTTGGTCTCAAAGGAAGGTTACTGAAACTTGACTCACCAGGGAGTCTTTAGGATATATTATATATGAGAAATACTTGTTGAGGAAATTGTGTCTAAAACTAACAGTTTTATTATGAGGGAAGCATATTGAATCATTTTGGTTGGAAAAAACCTTCAAGATCATTGAGTCCAACCATTAACCCAGCACTACCAGGTCACCACTAAACCGTGTCCCTCAGCACCACATCTACATGTTTTTAAACCCCTCCAGGGACGGGCACTCCACCACTGCCCTGGGCAGCCTGGGCCAGGCCTTCACAACCCCTTCAGGGAAGAAATTTTTCCTAATCTCCAACCTAAACCTCCCCTGGTGCAACATGAGACCATTTCCTCTTGTCCTATCACTTGTTACTTGGGAAAACAGACCAACCCCACGTCACTATAGCCTCTGTTTGGGGAGTTACGGAGCTGCAGCTATCACTCCATAGGAAAATGGCACACTGGGTTCACTTCAGAAGGCTGCAGTCTCCATACTCTGTTTCTCAGCCACATCAGGACTTGAGGTGCAAAGAAGCGAGGCCACACACACTGTAACTCTTAAATAACATTGGGGGTGTAGGAGAAATGAGAGAAGAATTAAAAAGACCAAATTAGGTGCATGTAGGTGGATTACATTAACACTTTTTGACACATCAATAGCTTCTATTTTTTGGTGGCGGTGATTTTTATTTTTCTTTTTAATTATATAAAAGCACTGAATAGCATGACTATCTTGTAGGTCTAAAAGCTTAAAACAGCTGGAACAGAATTTCAAAAATGCTGGGCCTCATTTCCTCCTCACCTGCTTTTCAATCTGAGGACACGTTTCCACAAGAACAGATTTTCCCAAGAGCAACATCACACCCAAACTCACATTGAAACGCTAATGTTAAAACAAACAAACAAACCCACCCCCAAACACCTGCCTACTCTTTGATAAGTGAGTATATATTTGAGTATATATACATTGGATAAATGTGAATTATACTGTAAGCAGCGACCCACCACAGAGGACAGCTGAAGGTGCACCCATCTTCACAGTCCCCTGTTAACCATCTACAATTCTTTACCGTGTCTGTTAACTTTGAAAAAGTAATTTCCCCCCCTACTCCCCAAGGAAAAAAAAGAAAAAAAAAAAAAGAAAATAGCATCTGCAATTTTGTCATGTATTCTCTTTAAGGAACTCTTCACTTTATTAATCTCTTCAAGCATCTGGAAGCAGACATTCATACATCCTAACAATTGGATCCCACTTCACAGGCAGTGCCAATTCTTCTCCAGTGCAAGGGTGACATGCTGCACTGCTCATAGGTCATCTAATCAGCAGTGAAATAAAGAACTGCCAGACCTAATAAAATTTAAGCTATCCACCTGAAGTCTGCTGCACATACCAGCGGGAATTGGTGTACTACACCTGCACCGCAACGTTTAGAAGCCTGACTTGAAATTCATTCCAACCTAAAGGTTTCCATTTTAATGAACTTGTTTCTGTTCATGAAGAAGCATTTTGCTTTGCCATCCTATCATGGCATGGGAAAATACAGCAGGCTAAGCAAACAAAGATTTGTAGTCATGCAATTCAATGTAAGAATAGAGAAAAATGTATACACAGAGCTATATTTGCCCTTAGATATATACGTAGAACTTCCAGTGGGTTTTTTGTTGGGTTTTAAGTCAATAGATATGTTAAACTCAGCAAAGACCAGAAAGTAGGTCAGAGTCATAACTGGATAAATGTAAACAACCAGAAATTAACTCAGATCTCATTCTGTAAAGAGCATGCAGGGAAGATACAGTTCTGCTAAGAGAAGGTGGGAGAGGCCTTTAGCAAGAAAAGCCAGCACCTGAAGAACTGCTGACACCACCTGAAGTGCATCTTGATCGTGAAGAGACCAAGTGGCTCTTACAAACCTGTTGGCAGCTCCAGCCTGAAGCGAGGAAGGAAACACGGCTAAAAATTAAGGCAAATGAATTTCCCATCTGCATTTTTCTTTGCAGCCCTCCTGTCTCAGCACAACCAAAGGTCAATGCCTTCAGCAGGCAATGATTAAAAGCAGAAGCTTTTGTCTTTTCAATAGCCTTAGTCAATGATTTTCCTTGAGAGCAATCTATGATGCAAGGAAAGGATTTAACCACAGCTGTGCTAGCAGCTACAGATTCTCTCTTTAACCTGATTCTTTTTTTTTTATTAGTTCTTCTTTATCTGTTTATTGGCCCAGGGAGTACAATGTTGGAATTGAGTGAGAAACCCAAGGGAGTTTCAATCTCAGTCAATGCAATTTTCCTCTCTTTAGAGGCTAAGCAAAAAGCCAATTGCTCTCCAGAGTTTCTTAAGCTCTCATCCACCTATGAGACCACATTTATCATCTTCATCCCTACATTCTTCTCATTTAATACACTGGTTCCTCACGTCCTACAGCCTCCACTTTTTTCCCCCAAAACTTAATGAGATTTAAGAAACGTGAGTACTGCATTTTTTTAAACCAGCAAAGCATCCGGAAGACAGTCTCACATTTCAACTGTTTCAAACAAAACCTCAAAAGGATCTCAGTGATACACACACAAAAATTAACACATAGTAGCTTTTTTGTTAGAACCAATGTTTCTTTTCCAGCACATGACATTTCCACTCACTTCTCTCATAGGTATTTTTATTCCAGCTGTCCACGTTTCTGTTCTCACCTGACATTTAGCCGATCTAAGACCCAGAAATAAATAATTCCCCACACGTGCTCATACCTCCACTGACACTACAAGAAGCAGAGAATAAAGGACATGCACACTGCCTATCAGCATCTTGCTGCTGGAGAGACCTCTTCATAAGGTGCTTTATCTAAGCACCACCTACACTTTAGTCACACAAACCCCATCCATTCACATCTGTATCATCAGCTCAGGATAGAAAGACTCAGCTGATTAAGCTCAAACAAACTCCAGGGTAATCCATGTCCGTACTCTAGAAAACCTTTAGGCCTTGTTAAGACAATCAAGCATACCATGTTTTAGCTACTCTAAACAACTATGAACCCACTAACATCATGCTGATATTTGAGCCAGATTGCAGATAGTATCACTGCCTGTTCTCCTAAACGACAGCTT
Organism: Actenoides hombroni; assembly: GCA_024336885.1. NCBI lineage: Eukaryota > Metazoa > Chordata > Aves > Coraciiformes > Alcedinidae > Actenoides > Actenoides hombroni. Next base: position 2,750,852 of record WUAM01000239.1, on the reverse strand, counting down.
TTAGTTGGCCAGAGGTCGTTTTTTTTCTTCCCTCACCACATTTTGACTTCACACACAATTCTGGATGTAGCTTTACATCACTGGCAGAATTGTCATGAGGTCTCCAAGCCTCCTCGTGCACGATACATTGTGACTGCCTGGAACATGTGTGCTGCTGCAAACAACATAGGATTTGGGTTTCTGTAATTGCCTTTTTTTCAGCAACTGGGTATTCCCTCCTCACTCTCTTCAAATGCCTGCTTAATCAGAACACTTAGTCAAAATATATGAGATTTTAAGTTTATTAATGTAAAAATGTCTCTAGAGCTCAATTTATATCACATTATAATTTACTGCATTTTAAACATGTGCAACAACTATTATTCATGCAATCAGAAATGTTTTCCTGATTGCATTTATGCAGTTTTCAAACATGTATTATAACTGACCTTATTAAATATGCTGAAGCACCACTTACACAAAATCATACAAAAGCACAGTTCCTCGACTGAACCTTCAAGTAGCACTTACAAGCTTGAATCAGGGATAATTGCTTCATATTCATCATCCCTGAAATCACAGCATGGGCAAGAGTTCTCAAGCAAGCAGCTGTGTAGGTCACAGCTTGGTAAAAATTGCTAGGCAAGTTATTTGCTCCCCATCCAATTTTTTTGTTGTTAGTTTTTTTGGTTTTTTACACACCCCATCTTCAGACAAATAATCTGAGGTTGCAGAGAACATGCTCTTTCTCATCACCTGTATGTCTACTCTGAATTTACAAATACTCCATCAAAGTAAAATAAAATCATTACTTTATGATCCAGAATCCTTAAGCTCAGGTCCTGAACAGTGTCATGTACTTACTATGCAGAAATAATGAGACTGCTTGGATCCTTGGTAATTTATTGTATGCCAAACAGTCTGATGTTGTGTTTTTATGTGTGTTTATTCCAAAGATGATTCATTTAAAGTTTGTATGTTAAATAAAACCCAAAAGGAATGAAAGTCAACAGATTCTTTAGAAACTTGTGCCCGTTTTCTTCAGTAGGCAGGGATAAATTACAGAACTTGATTGCCCACAACTTTCACCCTTGTAGAGTCAATGACCCTTTCAAAAGTGTTGCCACAAACATACTTCGAATTCAATTGGAGAGTGTTTTGAAACTGCTTTTACAAAAGCATCAAGTGGTTCTGTGTAATTGTGTCTCCCAAACTCTAGCTATTAAGGTCACCGCATGTTTACTCCCAGCAGAAACATTTGAATTACATGTTTTCCGAGTGAGATCAGTTTACCTCAAGAAAAGATGTGGTCCACCAGTTGTGGATTGTTTTTTCTTAAAAATATATCAGCGTTCATATAGCACTTGAATAAATATGACTTATGAAGTGAATGCCTCAGAACTACATCTGGGAACATCTACCTGAGCACATAATTGACAGGTGAGCTTTGGGAATCAAGATGTGCAGAAACACTACTGTTTTAACTGCTGGAAAGAAAACAGAAATAAATAAGAACTAGAAATCCTAGAAATAGCCTTTCAGAGCAGAGAGGACATTAGAGACATGCTATTTTTGCCTGGAGGCTGTACCCAAGTCTGAGGAACCCAATATGTGGATGTAGGATGGTGATCGGCAAATTAAGTCTGGGGTACTTAACCCGGTTATTATTCCCTGTACAAACTGATCCCAGACTCAGCTGTTCCTAAAACAAGCACCATTTACCTTCAGCTGAAAAAAAGCTCCCTTCTTTTGTTTGCTGCCAAACGCAGCAGAGCTGGCACATGTCACATCTGCCATGAGAGTCACTGCAGACCTGGGTTAAGATGTTAATGCCTTCCTTGCTTCCACAGAGGTGTATTCATCTCCTTAAAGACATCAGCTTACTTCACAAAAACTTGCACAGGCCAGAAAGGCTTCTGAAATTATTTCAGACTAAAGCTGCTTTCAGAGTAGGATAAGGCCCTTTGTATATATATATTCATACTCAAGACTTCTCTGACTTCATTTGTGGTAGTGAAGGAAAAAAAGGCAAGTTACCACTCTTCTCTGCTGTCAAAAACGGCAGTGAGAAAAGATGACCACGACTACGGTGCAAGTCCAAGAGGAGATGTCTATCTTAATAAAGATACTGTAGATACTAAAGAGCTATAATCACAAGTGAAATATAATAGTAGTGAGGGGGAAGCTGAAGGGGGCTCAGAAAACTAATTTTACTTTTGCTTTCCCTTTTGCTTCAGTTTTTCCTGATCTGTAAAATGGGAATAATACAGTGAAAGGCACTTTAGAATGGTGAGCAGTAGTAGTTTCAAACAGGGGATTCTGCTTTAAGATTAGAGGTACAATGTTGCTTAAAAAGAAACACTAAGTTGATTGACAGTTATTCTCACACTTCTGTGACTTACATAATGTGATACGTAGCCCTTCTTGCAAACTAGGAGAATGATACACGTCTGATTTATCCTCATAAATCATTTTATTTTTAGCTATAACAGCCAAGCAAACTACCTAAAAGTAATAAAACCAGGCCTGAATGGTACGGTATTCTCAGTTCTAAAACAATTTGATAATTAGATGTGAGTCTTAAATTTTTCCCAGAGTTGTTTAAATGGCAATGAACATCAATTAACTAATGCTAACAAGGCTATAAAAGGAGTGGGAAAGCAAAAGGTAAGGCATAAGAACAGCGAATTAAAAGCAAGAGGGAGTTGAAGAGACATGAACCAAATGGCAAGATGATGAGATGATGTTAAAAAAAAAAAAAAAAAAGAGAGAGAGAGAAGAATTCTACTCTGAAATGTTGGCTCTGCTCAATGGCACTTGCTCAATAAAGAATATGCCAGGATAATATGCTGCAGTAATAAAGACACCAGGGTTCATAACATGCATCTTTTTTGGCATTTCGCTGAAATGGTAAAGTCACCGGTGCATTAAGAGAGGCTTCAAGTGAGTGATACCATCTTTCTCTATCATATATAAACCCATTATATTCTTTTCAGTAATAATGAAATTCTTCTTATAATGATTTTTCCTCACTCTCAAGAACATAATTTCTGTCTACAAAATGTTTCCCTGAAGAAACAAAGCCAAAGCAGAGTTTTGCCTTAGTTACTTCTGTCAGTGCATTTACCTTGGTAATATTTTCCTAGGAAAGTTCATTTCAGATTAAGTTCATAACCATAAACAGTTGTCAAATGTATTCTAGTCCTCAGGAAATACAGAGAGAATGTAATAAGCTGCTTCAAAGTTTGAGGATGCTTTTCCCCCCCCTCAAATTCAAACTGCAGACAGTGATGCACAGTTAGACTGATAGAAAATTTACTATAAAAACCACACTTTGATTGAAAGTAACATTTTTGATAATATGCTGTTTCTTAAAGACGACATCTGCTGTCCTTAAAAAAATGTGAATGATTTGGTTTGCCAGAACATTTGGAAGAAATCTTTCTAGTCACAGCTAGAGAAGACTTCATTAAGAAAAAGAAGTTTTAGTCTTTCCATGAGGAAAAAGAATAATATATTCCACTTGGTTATAAAAATTAATGAAAAAAAAATTTAATGGTTGGAAAGATGAGAAGGAGGAAATTCTATTGAGACTTTAGTGAAACCAGAGGTCCTTATCATAAAAGGAAAACATTTCCAAGTATATCACTTACCACAGTTCAAAAAAGAGATTCCATAGCTATGGTGTAACAAGGCAGTTTTTTCAGAAATCTCTAAGAAATATTTTAAGAAATCTTCTTCTGACATATTTTGTTCCAATTCTTAAGTAAGGCTAAGGGCAGAAAAAAAGATCCGTTGACAATTTTTAAGGGCAATGGCACCATAAAGATTAAGTGCACTTAGTCTAAGTTCTTCTGAACAGAATCTCTCCATATTTATGAAGTTTCTCACACAGAACAGACTTACTGCCCATTACCTACCCCTTCCTGCAACACACACACAGATAATGCATAGGAGGTAAAAGAATTCCAGGTGTTTTTAAAGAGTGTTTTTGTAGAAATTCTATGTGTTCATTGCCTAAGAGGCTTTTATAGAAGATTTGTTTTCAGAAGCTATGGTTCTATAAGCTTTCTTCTTTATTGTTCTGGGTCCTAACCTGGATTCTGCAGAGCAAAAAGGTTTGCTTACCGTGTAATCTGAGTTGTTTGAGGATTTTGCCTGAAGTTAGTCACAAAAAGCATCACAATGCCGTAAATACATTTAAAATTCCAGGAAAGGGCTGCTTTAGATATATGGCATCATCTCACAAACATGTTGCAAGGCACTGAAAAAGGGCACAAAACAGCTGCCCTTTTACTTAGATTTTATCAAAATAGAAGTTGGCTTGATGATGATGACAGGCTCAAATTTAGCACAGGACTAGGTATATACACAAATGCTTTTGATGGAAGAGATGAACTAGTAATGAATGAAGCCAACTAAAATAACCACAGCCCAATTTGAAACGCAGCCTGACAAGCCCAGCACAACAAGGTCGTGTTGCTTTCTCCTAAGTATCAGAGTTAAGAATTTTAAAAAGGGAAAAGTCCTGCTCCTTTCTCTTGCAGTGATGCCTTTCAGTTCTGTAATTGCCTGTAAGAAACTGTTTCACACATACAATAATGAAATATGTTGGTTTATATAGTTACCAGAAGTTTAACAGATCTAATTTTCCGCTCTATTAAGTAGTGCCATGATTGTTCAGAAATCAAGGTATTTCATGAGTCTGCATTTTCCAAATTTGCATGAAAATATTACTGTTAGAGCTTCTGAGAGAGAAGGGATGCTCTGGAAGGTAAGATTTCTTTCTGCAAAGTCTATAAGCCTTGATGTGTCAATAACTTTTGTAATTTTATTTTTTAAATTGTAGATGATATAATTAAAATGTATGTAGTACAATTACAGCAACATATTAATATGCTGGTTATATATTAACAATTCACAACATGTCTATAATAAAACAATTTTAGCAATTTTATCTAAAAACCTTCACTATTTCCACAGGAGTTGAGTCTGACAGCTATGGGAATTTCAAGGTTTTCAGTGAAGAACTGAGCAGTGTAAGGCATAGAGGAGTGTTGTTAATTGATCTGTAATCCTAACCAATAATGAAATGAGAAAAGAATGAGGTAGGAAAAAAACTTCAGTAATTTAATCTTTTTTTCAACGCAATTTACACCACTGACTTTGGTTTTCAACCTATTGCCAGTCTTGATGGTTTTTCCCAAAACACACCTTGTTGTTTTTACACGTTTCTGACTGGTGGCCAGCTCCCTTGGCCAGCTCCCTTGGCCCAGCCAAGCTCCACGCTGCCCTGGCATAGCCAGTCCCCAGCATGGTGCAGAGTGAGAAAAGGCTGGCAGCTAAAATTGTCACTGCAGTCACTCCAGAACAACGTTAAGCTATGAACTTTCACTCTAGGAACAAAACTCTCAAGTACCCCATGAAACTTTGTTGGTATCACAAAAGACCAACCCAAACAACGTAACAACTCTTAATTTAGAGATGCAGATGATCTACAGAAACATAATACAATTTTTAAAAGCAACATAAAAAGACCATTCCTCCCTGTTCCATTTTCTCTCACGTGAATACCCGAGGACCAGAAGGCAGGGGTCTGAAGCTAGACTTGAGAATTGCAACAGGTCTGTAACTTCAGTTATATTCAGCTAAATACAAAACTCTTTAGGTAACTGTACAGGAGGGGAAGAAAGAAAAACAAAAACTCCAGCAGCTCTGCCAGTGCTCTGGTACATGTTGAAAATAAATAAGAGGATGCTGGGCCTTGACCTCACAGCTTTACAATCTGTATCACAGAATCGTATTGTGAGTTCAAAAGAAAATAAGTAGGAATTATGTCCAAGTAAAAAAGCAAACAAACAAACAAAAACACAAACAAAACAAAAACAAAAAAAAAACCCACCAAAATATGCTGCAACCCAATATGGGAAGGAAGAAACTTCCTAACACACAATGCTAGTCCAGAAGGATGTCTCCTCTAAGCTCTGTTAAATTCAAGAGCTCTAGTTTTGCAGAGCTCAGCAGGAAGCTAACATCAGCCTTTCATCACAACAAAGATGCACTGTGCATTTGAAATGGTTTTCATTATCCTGAATATATGTTAATCTCCTTAAACATAAAACAGATCAAACAAACACAGATCCATCCTTACCTCAAAGACCGAGAATTCCCAGTCTATAAGGCAAAGTGTTTCTGAGGCTTTAACATACAAGAAGAGAGACTTAATGTTCAAAAGATGCTGCTAAAATGGCAATGTCTTTTTATGCTTACTTTTTATGAAGCTGTTTGCAGGGCAAAAAGCTTTCTTTGCAATGGTTTCTAACAGCTGTAGGATGTCTCAGAAATTTTCAACCCTGTAATAACACAAGGGAAGAAAATTATTTTGTGATTTTTATTGTTTTTTTCAAGCTCCTCATTTTCCTCATTCTATTAATCATCTCTTATGTATGACACTACCACAAAAAGACCATTTAGAAGGCCAAATGAAGCCAAATAATTTTAGCAGACAGAAGTATCAGTTATTTATTTGTGCTTGACGCATTTCCTTTCATGGTTTGCTCCCTCAGAGGACGGAGCAAATGAGCACGTCCTCAAAACTTATTCAGATCTTAACATTACTACAGTAAGCAGAAATAATAATGTTACTATCAAGGACAACTCCTTTTGGTAAAATGTGCCAAAACAAATTCTATCACCTTACTATTTAGTCTTACGTATCATTTTAGTTTGTTCTTTCACAAATTGTAAATATCTTTGATATTGCTACCAGGTTCCAAGTCACATTAAATCACTTTTGACAGCCATTAATTATTACTGCTAACAAAGCATATTATCCATCATATGGTAGAGTCACATGTGCCTCTAAAACTCCCACACAAATCCAGGAAGCCTTTGCAACGATCAAGGCCAAGCACCTATGCATATACTGAATTTACTTCTATTTATGTCAAAGGAAGTGAGAAGGTTTTGCTGCTGGCCCCAAGAGAAAGTGGCAGGGCCCAGTTTCTCCAGGGAAAGCCTCCAGGAAGTTACCATTCAAAGAAACAAAGTCTGGTTTCCAAGTATAAAAACCTAAATGTCATGCTTTTGTCATCAGGAAAAAGCTACTACAGCTGACTCAGAGAAATGCTTTCCTTCTTGAAATCATAGATTAAACGTATGTCTCTACAGAAGGTAGGTAGCAAATTCAAGCAGGAAAGCTCCTTAAATTCACGGAGAGCTGAAGTAGTAAACCTAACACCCAAGTACCTTGAAATTGCATAGGGAGGACAGGGAGCCTGCCTTCCTTCGTCAATCAATTTGTCTGTACACACAAAGGAGAAATCAATTTTATTGGTCATGTGGCAGTTCTCTGAGGGAAATGGCATATAGCAAAGAAAATCTTCAGATGCTGCAGGAGAGGGGGAAATTTCAAAGGCCCTTAGAAGTACCAGAGCACTAACACTGGATCTACTAAATTCTAATGACCAGGGACTGAAGCATGCTCTGTATTTCTGCAGCATCCTCAGATTTACTCTTCTGTCCTGTTATGGGAATACTCCAGATCCTGTGGATCTTGCAGCAATATGCTTATACTCAACTAGCAGCTTTCTAAATTGCCCATTGAACAAGACACAGCAAGGTTGTTTTATACTTTTCATGTAGCACAGGCTGAAAATACATAAACATTTCAAGTTTAATTACAGGCAAGATAAATAAGCTTTTTGAAATACTGTGGAGAAGTTATGTGACTTATTCTACTGGAAAAACATTCAAATTATTTCAGCTTTCTTGCTGGGCTTTAACAAGATTCTTCTTTTTAAAAGCTGCTTTATTATACACACACACCTCTTAGGTGTTTCTACAAGGACTTCTTAATCATTCAGCTGCACCTTCTATTCTCAATTCCATCAGAGGAAGATTTAAGGGGGGCTGTAATGATGATCTACAGGAATGAGACTGGGCCAGTAAGTCACTTTTCAAGAGCTGCCACTGAATTATGGAAATGAGTTGAGAACAAATCTCTGAATTGCCTCTAGCCCCATAGAAATACACTCAATGAGATTGAACAGCTTGTCCATTTTACTGCATCAGCTAAATTCTGCACTCAACATATTCATTGCAGAAAAACCCAAACCAGATTTGGCTTATAAATGGCTACAGAGCACTTACAAACACAGCAAAAATACACTTAATTATATTGCTCTATAATTCTATGTTAATATTTTTTACCAGTTATCAGTGATGTTTATTTGGATATAAATGATGTAACACTATTTTTCCAGGAACCATTCTATCAAACTGCTTCAGTTCCGAGCCATTCAGCTTCAGTCAGCAGTCAGGTTATCAAGAATGTTATGCATTGAATTTGCTAGATACCCTTTGTGTTTTCCTAACGTCATTTTTGTAAGTTACTTTAAAATAGACTTGGCCTCACACAGCTTTAACATCAGACAAAACAATCTTATTTCATTCCATTTTAGCCAAACCACTAAATCACAAAAATTTTTATGCAAGCTTTATGCTCTTAGCAAGATAATATTCCAGTTGTTTCAGGCAGAATTTCTGCTCAGATAAGATTACTTTTTAAAAAGCACAACCCAACAAAACCCCTTACACTTGTATGCTGATCATATTATGTCACAACAACTAAGGACAAACAAAAATAAAGCTGTTAGCTTCTCTTCTATCCCACCAGCCAAATACAGGCCACAAGCAGCAAATGCAGAAAAAAGATGAAACTGGAATAGTCTGAGGTTTATCATTTCTCAATTTTAGAAGCAACAAGACCCCTAAGAATACCATTTAGCAGACTGGTTGTAAATGAATGAATTGCCATACCAACTGGTTACCCCTCTACCAAAATTCAGCCATTAGAAAACATGAAAGCTCCATTGTAAAGGTCATTAGAGAAGACATTTCCGTAGTACTGATTTGAAACTGCATAAGAACAGAATCCTCACAGTCAGCACATTTATGGAATACAGTGGAAAATCTGCATCCCTGGTATTTAATTCTCCCCCTCCTTCTGACATGCTGTAACATTCAGCAGAATATAACCCCTAACAGACATAACCACTATGTTCATCGACTGGATTATGATGCACACTGGAAACACAATAAGCAAACCTTGTGTTCTCAGAGCAGCCACTAGTCTCCACAAAATTCTCATCACTGGAATAAGTAAAAATTTTTCTTTCCACAGAACAAATGAAATATTGTGTTCTATCACTACATTGTTTTTTTTGTTGTTTTGGGGGCTTTTTTCAAATATTGTATGTATAGAGTTTTTAAAAAAATGAACCAATGCCACCTACCCAGTTTTGGTTTCACTGAAACCAACTTCTGATTTCTTTTTCCCCTCTTCAAATATTTATATTCTGAAACAGAACTGAAAAATTCACCTCTGCTACTTAAGCTGACCCTGAGAAGTACTAAGCTTCCTTAATTGCAAAATTTAACAAGATTTACAATGATTCTGCTTTTCTAGATTAAGTTTATTAAAATCTAGTGCAAAAGCAGCAAATGATCCATGGAGAAGTCATTATAGAAAATGTAAGGACAATAAAGTGTTCATGAAGAAATTGGACTCAGTTACTTGTTCAGTCTCCTCTTCTGAACACTACTTGAATAAATCTGTAGGCTATCTTGTGTCTACACCCTCAGCTGTGAAATAGGATTAATGATTCTGTAACTCAAAAAATCTTGCAACAGTGAAATCCATTACTTACAGTCGTTCAGACCACACAAAGAAAAAGAACGCAAGAAAGAAGTCTTCTGAAATCTTCAAACCAGTGCTATCAACTTGCCAGAGAACAGATCATTCCCTTCTCATTTCCATTACACCCAGATCTGATGACTAAGCTGTTCTTTTGTTCGGCTCCCCAGTGAATTTCAGATTTCTACCTGTAAAGAGTTAGATTCTGGCTCTAATATCCTCAGATCTGTAGGGTTTAAAAGGTTGATCTAAAACTGTCCTTTAGAAGACATCACTCTTGTCCTGCTGTCCCTTGGTGCTATGTGAATATCACTGTGGTTAGCAGTGGTGATGCCAGGAGCTGACTAAGCACCCAGCACAGTACTCTTGACACACCTGACCCGGTATAAAGCTTCTTTTTGGTCTTCGCATGGCTCTTAAGTAAACTATTTAAACTATTGATTCTCTTTCCCACAATCCAATTTTATTTAACCTGAGAATTTAAGAGAGCCAAGTAACTCTTTCTATTGACCATGCAAAAGTTTCCATCTTATGCTAGAAAAAAAGGCTGGGCTGTGGAGGGCAACTCTGACTGACTGTTGACAATTCACTTGCCATTATACACAGCACTTCTTAAAACTTTTAATTGATCTAATTACATTAGGCAAGAAAATAGAAAACTGTGTGCAGCCTTTAGAGAGATTCAAAAGTTATTCAAGATGTTGAAGAATTGCACAAAAGCATTCTGAATTGTTTTTTTAAGTACTTTCTGGGTTTTCTTCATCCATTACATTGAGCAGTGAGTAACTGCCAACTTTTTAAAGACGGTTCAAAGGGGTAGGAATGATATTTCTAGGACTTGAAGAGTCTATCAAGGTACATCTCTTGAACACAGAAAGGAGAACATAACCCAAAGAAATTCTTCAGTGTGCTATGACACGGGAATCAAATAATCGAAAATGACACATAAATGTTTTGATTGTTTTCTAATATACTTTTAAAATTGTGCTTTAAAAATAAATCTATTTCTATTAAAAAATAAAAATAAAAAGTCTGAATTCTGAGACCAGTTTCACGCCTACATCTTCCGTTTGGTTTACAGTAACTATCACACGTTCTAGGATCCAAATGTTGGGACACGTGGAACAGTCATTGCACCTAAAGACAACTTAGAGAGCAGAGCAGGAAACTCCAAACTGTGAACCCGATGGCTCCTGAAGAAGGGAAGGCTCTCCCTCAAATTTTCCTTCAGGTTATTCTGTCCACTTAAAATGAGGTTACCCTGTCAAAATAACAGAGTTGGAAACATGTATTGTGAGATCCAAACTGTCCTTTGTCTTCAGGGAATTGCTCTCCCACCTGGTATAGCAGTCTCAACCTGTTAATGGTCTTACTGAAACTTTTCCTGCAGATGATGCAACTCACAGCTCTTCTTCAAAGGTTGTGGCTTTGGTGTTGGGTGATTTAAATTTTTTAACTGTTATATGACAATTCTTCACATCTAGATCCCTCTATATTTTATATTAGAAAAGGAGAAAATGTAACAGACTTTTTTAGTGGTCTTGCCCCAAACTTCCTCCAATTGTATCAAGGACCATCCAACTAAGACTTTTGCAAGAGGCATGAAAATTGTTAACTGCTTTGCTTCCAGATACTATATGCAGTGTAACAGCTACATATGCTATTGTGGGATTGCTGTATCAGCAGACATTACTTTCAGCACTACTAACTCCAAACATGCAAAAACTAAGAGAGAAGCTACTACAAAAAAAGAGAGAACAGTGACTCAAAAGGAATCAAATTAAAAATTAAGACTACGGAGTTAAGAAAAATAAATGTGAGTCTAGCAGCTTCTGACTTGTGGGTTCCTAACTTTTTCTATATAGTCTTGAAAAACATAAAAGAGGAGATTCAGATATAACCAAATTACTCTAGGAATAGGACATTAAAAAGAAATTACCTTTCGCAAGTGTGTAGTGCTTTCACACATCATAGTGTGTCTTCAGGCACCCAAACTACCTCTGTGCAACTAATTTATCTGTAAAAGCACAGAAAGTACTTTAAATAGTTATACTACCTCTGAATCATGGTATAAGCCTCAATGGCAAACAAGCTGACCTGTACACCCACTGGTTTGGTTTAACTTTGGAATCTCTGAAGTGTCCTTGATTGTGTGATGGAACATGTTCAATTGTGTATTATCTCAGCAGACTGCTCCATGCTAATTCACTTCTGGCCTTCTCTAGAAGAACTTCACAAGGCATGTTTCTGATGGATTGTTCAATTTAATTTGCATTAGAACACGACCAAACTATTTCTGCATTTAATACTTAATGAATGCAAATACATAGCTAGACATTCAGAGGAACTGATTCTAGAATAGACTAGAACAAGAATTTGCAATATAAATATTCTAAGCTGTTACTGCTAAAATGTGTTGTTCTTTTCAGGGAGAATTTGAAAGAGTAAAATAATTTGTTAAAGAGCATGTAATGTCCTAGTAAGTAGTAAACTACTTTTTAAATGTCATTCTGCGCATTAGAAAATAAAATCTCAGAAATTCTCAGCAGCAATTGCCTATACTGAATTACGGAACACTACTTATTAGACAAATGGGGGACTCAATCTGTCAAAACTTAGCTTCAAGTTCATTATGTCAGAAGATTGCTCTTCCTGAAGCATTTAAAGCAAAATTCTGACACATTGATGAAAATAAAATGATTTTTTTTTTCCTTTTAAACTCTTACTTTCCAGATGGTATAGAAATATGGAACATAACCATAAAACTACATGTTTACAAAGCACTTGAACAAAAAGATTATAACATTAACAAATTCTACTTTTCACTATCCTTTTTAATTATTTTTTTTAAGAGTCAAGTATATTTTTCCAACCCAGCTTCTCATTTCTGATCCATTCTTTTAATTCTTCAAAAATCCATAAAACCACAAAAGATTATTTCCCAAATAGCATTACCATCTAAATGAGGAAAAGCCAGCGGGTACAGTCTTTGATTTTAGAGCTACTTTGCTTTTAGAACAAAATGAAGCAGTATCTGAACAAAGTTGTTATCTAGTGTGTCCAGTAAGTAGTTTGATCATGGACAACACCTTCAAATTAACAATGACTTAAATAACAAAATGGCAATGGATAAGAATTGACAGTGGAAAAAAAGGAGTAGTCCAGGTGTTTCATGTTCAGATTCCAACTGAATGATCTTCCCTCTCTAGGGTAAGGCCGTGTCTTGCCCTCCAGATCTGTCTTCTCCTTAGAGCAGCACCGTCTCTTTGAGCTGCTGTCTCACATCTGTACTTTGCACAGAGTCTTACTTAAGAAATTAATATTGCCTCTGGCTTCTCCACACATGCAGTGTTTTTAGCTCAGTATTTCTTGGCACACTCAAGTAATTGCTCCAGTTCAGACATGGAAATAGTGAATCCAGCATCTCTGAGCTACAGATAAGGTCGTCAGATGGCGACACTCACTTTAGCTCAGTAATACCTGAACCCCACCCCTGATACAACGCCATTTCCCTCTGTGCTGTAGAGTGGAAATCGAGTACATTTTTATGTGCCAAGTTCCTGTGTAGATTTCCAAACAGGAAACCCAAAGGTCACCAGGGCATGACAGAGAATGCTCTACTCCTACCCTCCTTCCAATATATTTCCTTCCATGGCCTGCTCGTTAAGGATCTCTCACTACTGGAGAGGGAAGGCCACGTTCTCTCCCATTTCCCACTGGAGATCTACATTTCTTTGTCCTCTATTAAAAAATAACTAGATTATTTGTCTTTCAAAAAAGATCACTACTGCATATTAAATATCGAGATTTATTATGATCGTAACCTGGCACCAGTCTCTTCCACGCCAACGGTTGCCTCTTGAGTACATTCAGCTGCACTCATTTCTATTCTAGAATATCTACAAATCTTTTTAGCCACTGGTTAGTGATAATTATGTCAGATGATCCCATGAAGCTTCAAGTTTGTCGATCCACAAGTATTTCGCAAAAAAAGAAAGCCCCCTCTCAAAACAAGACAGATTGACACAACCACATCTTTTCAGGACATACAGAACAGAATTCCCACTTGGCACAGCATGTGAAATGCTCATCCAATGCCCACACTTATTTAGAAAAAGAAAATCTAGATATTATGGAAACTTCAGAACACAAGTGCTGTAATGCAAATGACCAAGAAATGCATAGAGGGGAAAAGACCATAAAATAAGTGACTTTCAAAGCTTCAAAAATCTATCCCCCCACCCCCCCATCCCCATTTTAAATTAGGGGTTTTTTTTCAGCACACAATAAAGAGATTTAGATATTTTCTAATGAGACACAGAGAGGTTCTTTGGCGAGTAATAAAAGTGGATGACTGCCAGTGTTCAGCAGTATTTTTAATAATCCATTTGAAGAATATCCCTTTAATCTGAAGATTAAGAGCAAAAAGGAATCTCACTAAGACAAAAGAGGAGTAAAGAAACCCAGCTTCATCCAGGAGCTCCTCCACAAGGACTTTCAGATCTGTCTCTCCAGATCTGAGTTTGTACAAAGTCACATACACAAGTCTACTACCATTAATGACAACTCTAACAGCTGTCCCTTAAGGGTTATTGGGTTGTCCCATATAGAGGAGGCTCTGCCAATGAATCAAGGATGCTGCCACAATGCTGGTGAACGAGATATCTCTTGCACACAGCTAGCTAGAAATACTTCAAGTACCCATAAGAAAGTCTCTCTCTATGAACAAAACCTTGTGCGTAAAATAATGTTCTCTTTAAAATAAAATCTTTATCTTAGATGTGTTAGAACCTGGAAAAGACTGTGACAGTCATGGAATATACTCAGAAAAACCATAAGCCTCATTTTGCTTCTATACACGCACGGAGCTGCTGGAAGCTTTTGCAGATTGCAGGTTCAAGCTATGAAGAAACAGACACCTGGAGATACTTTCAGGAAATGCAAAGCCTACGATGTACAGACACCCAAGTCTCTCAAGTGTTACATAAAGGGCATCAGCAATGCACAGCCATGGGTTTTTCCTCATCTCTAACATTCTAACCAACACCTCATACTATGAATGTCTTCACTGTGTATAACAACTAACTAGAATCACTTCCTTCGTCCCATCCTCATCAATTAGAAGAAATAATTTCCAAAAATGGCTCCCTTAGACCTTACAAGCATTCTGATGGACAAAACTGGCCTTTATAGAAACAACCATAAAGAGATTCCCCTCCATAGCTTTGTCAGAGCTGTACACTCAGATCTCTATTCATGCTGTTACAGCCTAAATCCTTAATGATAACAACTGACTTGAAGCTGTTCCAAGTATGTTAGGGTTTCTTCACATAAATGGAACCAGGAAAAGTTTGGTAAAATTAATCTGACCACTACCAAAAGGAACCTGAGGTAAATCAATACTCATTAGTTTGTAAGATTCTATCCCAAGAAAGAATGAAAGAGAGAGAGAGAGAAGTTCCTTTCTGATAGTAATCATTCAGTAAGTTGGGCAGCATCTGCTTGAGATTGTCAGGGAGTAGATGAGAAAAGCATTTATGTATTAAATTTCAGAAAACGTAAAGATCCATCATTACCAGTTTCAACTTCCAAGTACTTGCCAGACTTTAAATTACAAATTATGGATTATTCATAAAACATATCAAGTAGAAAAGTTTGCCATTTCTCCCAGGTCATAAGGTTAAAACATCTTATTTCTGAAGGTACAGAGCAGGTGCAATTCTAATCAAGTTAGCCGAGTTGTACAGTGGTAGGGGGAAATGATAATAATCATCTCTTCTCACACCCAAAGTATCACAGAATCCACCTGCTTTGTTACAAAAGAATCACTTCTCAAATGAATGAGACAATCAGACAATTAAGGTGTAGAAACTATTCCCAGTTACAGAAAGGTTTTAGTTGGGTTTGTACATCTTGGGAATCTCCACTCAACTCTTTAGCAGCGAAGAATACAAGCCAAAAATTCAACCACAAATTTAAAATGTTATGTTTTTAGTGAGAATCACTTTCACAAGTGTGAGGTTAACTTTATACTATTCTTTGGAGTCTGGCATTGCCATCCATCACTGTAAGTTTTGCTGTGATTACCATAAAATGATCCTCTAAGATTTATCTACTGAATGGAAACAAAGTGCTTTGAGTGATACAGCATGAATTCTGAGGGTTACTGAAGTGCTTTCAGAACAGCCTATTAATATTCTTGGTACAATGACATACTGAAGAACTTTCCACACAAATGAGAAGTATAAACAAATCTAGGACACTTCTAAATCCTGTAACATATTGAACTTTAGCGCTCTATAAATGTATTTTTCTGTATCATATTAAAGACAAATACCAAAACTACTGACAAATACATTGCTGTTATGATCATTTTGTGTGGGGAAAAAAAAAAAAAAGAGCAATCTGTAAGAACCTCTCTCAATAGGTCACATTTCGTCTTGATATTCATCTATTTTAGAATATTACCATTGCAATATCACAGTGCTGAGAATTTTTGTCCATCTATAAATCCAAGATATATAATATTGCAGTAATTAAAGAACTGCACGTGCAATCTGTCACAGAAAAGTTACAACTCCACAACCCAAAGACATGGACTTGGTAAGATTCGGTGACATTTTAACATGAAAACTCTTGTTCCATTCAGGACTACACGCTGCTTGAGCTTAAAGTATAGAAAGATAGTGTTTTAGAAGATATCTGAATATTGGCATGAAAGGCAGGATTCATCTAAGGTAGCTGTCTAGGTTTCCTTTAGTCAATAGGCAGAGGCAGGCACCATTCATCTCATTCTAACCCAGCTACCCAAATTAGGTCAGATGAGCTGCATCTGAGGATTAATTGTCTGCTTCACTCCAGTGGCTGCAAAACAACTCTAACCAGTTGGCTGAAATACAACTAGCTCCAGTTAGATGAGATGAATCACATTTAAAACATATCTTTTGCTCTGTTAAAGCCTGAAAGATCACCAGCCTGGCAGAATTCTACAATGAAGAATCAAGACTGAAATAGCACTGCACTGCTTACTTAGCAGTATGGCCACTGATGCCAGCTCACTTGGAGAGGGATTTTTCACTAGCCCTTCATACAAGTTGTTCCCTGAAAGTAAGATCTGTCCTCCCCTTCAAAAAATGAAAATAGTTTATAGGTGACTTTGCCCTGCTGAGCCAACATATGGTATTTCAGTTTAATCACGGTAGGCGCTCCTGCTGGAACCCTGATTATTTCAGCTAACTATAGAATGATAAACAGGGAACAGAAGAATAATGAGAAGCAAGTACGGAAAGGAAAGGTCAGAGAAAAGTCCTAGCACTTCTAGCACCTAAGATTTTAGCTTATAGAAAACCTGAATTCTGCAGAGAGTTAAGAGTCCTTCGGCATGAGGAAACCATTTCCTACAGTCCATCTAAGGGACTTATGGGGCCACAGCACAGTGATCTTTGCAAGTCTTACAAATGCTGGTATATTATCTACACAGTTCCTACAGGGATGGCCAGTAGTATTGTTCCCACTCCAAAGGTGTTTGGATGGTAGGCTGGGCTATACAGCAATCCAGTGACTTCAGTCACTCAGGAAACCCAAAGTGACCTGAAACAGAAGCCACTTTTCTAAATCCCAGACTTGCACCTTCTTGATGAAACTGCATTTCCTCTGTAATACGGTCACAGCCAGCATGTCACAACTGAAATGCCTCCATATGAGTCGTCTTGGTGAAACATCCCCCGTAACAGCTCTAAAAAGGCCAAGACAGTGGGATAAAGAGTCGTAGCTATGCAGATGTGAAGGATGGCTTTAACAGTGCAAGTAACACCTAAAACCTGCAGTCGCTACACTAACCCTTAGATGAAAACTCTGCCACTCACTGTGCCGATATTCTTCAGTCCAGTCATGGGTAGGGATAGTAGATTTCAGTTACAATATGGACTCAATTTTATGTAGAGGTTGATTAATCAGGCTGTACGTGGGAGAAAATTATTTCACTTAGATGGAAAATGCAGTAACACAGTAGCAGCTGTGTTGTACATAAAACAGCATGACTAGGCATGCATCTGTGGGTACATAAGAGCCAAATAACACCCTTTAGCTTGCACTATATAAATCAAACCAAGTCACCAGATGATATGACTAATATTATAATGAGGTATTTATATTTATTTGTTATTTAAAACACTACAATAAGGTATACGGAACTAAAAGCAGCAAACTGCAATAGAAGAGACAGAACAGACAATTGAAAATCCAGAATTCAAATGAACCCAGGTTTTTTCCTCATTCAAATTAAATCCATCATCATTTATTTCTAAGGCATTTTCCCTGATCAGCCCTATTGCAGCAGCGATACAGGAACAGAATAGAGAGCCTACCTGTTGAGTTAGTGTGCAGATTCAAGTCCTTCACTGACTCAAACATGAAAGCAGCCGAGGCCCCACGTCTCCGTACACGTGAGAGAAGCGGTATCGCAGTAATGAGGCAGCTTAGTCCTCTGCCCTTTTCTGGGCTCTCCCTCCTACCTATCTGAAATTCTGTAGCTGTTTCGTTTTCCCGGTTTGCAGTAACATTTTGCAATTGTCACACTCCCAATGTTGGGATTTGAGAAAGACGTCCTCAGTTGGGCCACTTATTTCACTAAATCATACATAACAGAACCTGCGCTCGTTTAAGGAGCCTGTGACCAGGTATCTTCTTAAATAGTTGCAGTTACCACTAAACAGAACAGAACAAAACATCGTAAAACATTATTTCAGAATAATACAACTCAGCTCATCTAATTTGAGCTTCTCTGCTACCCAGCAAAGCTATAGAAACAGATTTAATTTATAGCCCTTTAGGAAATCCAGCGCTGCCGTGACTGACTTCTCTCGGGAAGCGAATCTCTCCCTATGCTTGTCAGGGTTCACACCATTACCTTTGCACAACGAACCATGCTGGGAAGCACTTGTTTTGCCTTTCTCTCCTTCAACGCCATCAGTCACCCAAACAGCCATGTGTGAGCTCTCTTCCACGAGAATGCCATTGTTTGGCATCTTTCACTGGGTAAACTCAGGAAAGCCACACGACTTTTGGTCGGGGCAGTAGAGCGTAGCCACCCCCCCTGCCTGCCGTGGCAGGTGACAAAGCCACCTCAGGATCCCAACACAGGCAACATTTGACATGTGAGTGTTACCAGGGCTGACTGCTGACCAGCAACAACACCATGTCATCAACGCTGAAAAAGGTTTGAATTTGTTCCCTTATTTCCCAGGGGAATAAAATGCCTAAATATTTGAAAACTTTCACAAAAGTAGAAGCTTACCATGAAGACTGCTTTCCAGCAGGGAAAATAAACAAGACTGAAACATTTTTAGTGCTCCTCTCTTACTGGCTGTGCCAAGAGAGCTCTGGAGCTTGGAAAAGAGCCACACATAGGACATTTAAAAGGTACACCCATTAAACATTTTCATAGAGACTTTTTTTAGCCTTATGTTTGCTTTGTTCAACATGCCTACTACGAAAGCAGACACACGGAGGAAGTGATCCAATTCTTAAACACTACTGCTGAACCTCCCCTACAGAACAGGATTGCAAGAACTGTCCCAATATCCAGTTCGAAATATTAGAATCCATTAAAATACAGAAATTATACAAGAAGTAAAAGAATAAGACCAATAAGCGGGATACATTTCATTTTCCCCCTCTC
>WUAM01000239.1:2700575-2731486 GCA_024336885.1 Actenoides hombroni | reverse complement strand
TAATAAATTAAGAAATAAAATCAACTGACTGAATAGCATTTGATGACAACTCCTCCAAAACAGCTTTCTTCTACTTGTATTTTTGCACACAATTTTTTGAGATCAGCTGAGTATATGGAGGAGTGGCATCATTTTTAAAGGCTACTTATAATCCATGTGAATACTGCCCCCAAAGACGTAACTAGAAATAAAGCCTCAAGGGGTTAAACAGAATCTTTTCTTCCTTGCTTTGTTTGCTGAACCAGCTTGAAATGGTTATGTTATGATGATGCACCATAAGTCTGCAAGAACTGCACTACTATTGCATAGAGGCCAAAAAAAAAAATAAAATGACATTCTAATATCTAAAAGCCATATTTTACATAAGCATCAAGCTTAGAAAATTACAGCAACATCCACTGAAAAAGAACACCGTGTCTCAACTCCCACAGAGCACAGCTCAGCAGGAGTCACACATCACAACTGTTCATGCAACCACTCAGTAAGGACAACAAATTTCAGCTATAAGGGACCATCAGTAGTTTATGAAGCCTCTGCTTCTTTTCTCTTCCCTCCCCTGTCCCACCAGAAATGGGGAGAAATTCTGCTTGTGGGTCCTCTAGATCTGTGTTTTCCAGAGCCACCTTGTTTAACACAAACCATAGGTGTTCATTGGGCATAACCATCCGTACTTCAAATGCTGAAGGAGTCAACGCCAGCCGATTTTTATTTGGCAGCTACAAAACACAGCCTGAGGAGAAAAACAAACCACCCCAAATCCTTTTTGTTAAACAGTTCTGTATCAGAACATGAATCACAGAATCACCATTATCTTTCATGTGGGAAGGGACCACACGCAGTCTATTGTCCAACCTCCTGGCCAAAGCACAATGACACAACAGCTCTCAGATGTCTGTTACTGAACACCCAA
This sequence comes from Actenoides hombroni, assembly GCA_024336885.1. Taxonomy (NCBI): domain Eukaryota; kingdom Metazoa; phylum Chordata; class Aves; order Coraciiformes; family Alcedinidae; genus Actenoides; species Actenoides hombroni. The sequence goes on along the minus strand of WUAM01000239.1, from coordinate 2,730,576 downwards.
CACACACAGAAGTAGACAATTTTTTAGACGAGTATGACATGCAAAAAATTTTTGGGATTGCCCTTGTGATCCATTACTTTCAAGAATATGCCTTGCAGCCATTTGTTCTAAAACTGGTTCTGAACATCTGGAATCAACCAACTCAGTCCCTGTTCCTCACAGGGGTCAGGAACAGCCACTTAGTTCTTTGAGACCTGTTTCCCCAGTTCCAATCAACAGGATCTCTTCAGTCTTTCTAGCTGCAAAGGTATGATTGCTGACCTACATATGAACTAAATACACTCTGAAATACATCGTAAAATGATACTGACTGCTCAGAAGAAAGGGCTATGTTTATACAGTGCTTTAGGGAATTTCCATATAGTTATTTTTTTATATATATATACACACACACATATATATACACACATACACACACAACCTTATTTTCTAATCAAGCCAGTCCACAGAATTGGCTTTTACCTATTTCAATAAAGGCAATAACAGAATTTTCTAACATGCAAGATGGGATATTTGGAACAACTCTACCAATTGACCCATCATGCTTTCTCATGGGCCATATTGTAAACCTATGCTTTGTTCAGGTGCAACACAACATATTACTTCACCCAAGAGAAGAGCATTTATTTCTAATGCTTTTATTGATCTTCATTTCTGTTATTTGCCAGAATGCTGCTAACATCATTGTATAAGCAAAACAGCTGAATGCTCAGAACATGCCAGAAGTCCTAATGTACTGCATTACATCAACCAGGCTGATCAATATTTTCCTTCTAGCACCTGCTGGAAAAACATGCAGTTACCTTTCAGAAACTTCTGTTAACACCCATTAGGATGAAGAGATATAGGCTTGACTACTATGGATGTGCTTTTCATGCCAGTGAACATCAGCCTTTTCTACGCTTTCAAAGGCTTTCATACTATTGCTTGAATGATGCTACTTGCCAGGTGACATACATGGGAATTTTGATGGTACTTTTTACACACTACCAAAGAATCCATTTTGAGCCATGAAACATCTGTGGGAGTCCAGAAAAGTCACACAAATGCAATAACTAAGCACGTGACAATTGCAATAAAACACGGTCTCTGATTTTTTTGAGTTCCTGAAAAATCATCTAGTTTACTTAATTCAGCAGATGCAGGATTATTGGCATTGTATCAGCAGATTTTTGGCTAATAGACAAACCTCATTTATCGTATCAGTATTGCAGCATCATACTTTGTGATTCTATGAATTTCTTTATTTCAGTGGAGTTACAGTGGCTTCAAAACAACAACAGTGAATTAGGCTGAAAGTATTTGACTTCTCTCTGTAGACTAGCTTGTATAGAACTGTATTGGATAGTAAAAGAGAAAGCTAGAATTTGAGTTATTTCTATGAAAAATAGCATAGAATACTAAAAAAATAAATTGTAAAGCATTAAGGAAAAACAGGAAGGAAAATTACACTTAAGAACTAGCCCAAAACGTAAGTCTATTTCCAAGAAAAGCTACTACTCAAGAGAATACAAACTTGCTCACAGTGTTTCCAACAATCCAGTCTCTGTCAGCTCCATAAACCACATTCAACATATTTAAAATAAACAAATAATTAAATGACCACTTGAAAGACAAATAATCACCAGTTTAGAAATATTTTGGAAACAACTGGTATAAATGGAGAATTATGAATCATCTGATTCCACTCAATTCCCAGCGGTCATAACTGATTAATGCTTAATTGACAAACCTCTGGAAAAGACAGTGGTGTTACAAGAGAAAAGTGTTGGGACTGCTGCATTAATGCTCACCGTGCTGGGTCATTACTGCGTGGCCTACACAATAAGCACCTAGGCTGTCATGTGGCCATTTAGAAAATTGAACCTTTTTTCTGTCTCAACCTTTCATTCAACAGCCTGCCCTAGAAATAGAGCACACAATAGATCCCACAGCATCTTTGGTTTGCTCACAAGACACAAAACTACAGTCAGGACGCTAACCTTCCACGTTGTAAGCAGGCTCTTGCCAAGGTACCAGGGTAGCATTAGTGTCAGTCAGGCACTCACAGTTTCCCCCAACAGACACTGGAACTGGCTCCTGAGTGTTTTAGTGGCAATTGTCAATAGTGGTGAGCATCGGTGTTTCCAGATCTATGACGTTTTCTAACTTGTTCCGATTCCTTCTTTAATACCTAGTTGGCATGCTCCCCACGCTGCTTAATTTTCCATTACAGCAAGGGATTTGTAATAAACACTCGATAAATAGAACATTTCCCACAGGCATCACTACAAATCTTCCATCGCTTGACAGAATTACCACATAAACGGTAAGACGCAAGTGCAGTGACTTTCAATAATTGAAAGAAAAATCATTAATTGCAGTTGCATGACAAACATACACAATTAAAGTAAACTTTGGCTGTCCCCAGATTTGCTTGCAGCTGGGTCAGCAAAGTCTCTAGTAGCAGCAGGCTGAAAGAACCAGGCAGGGCAGCTAGAGCAGGATCATGCTGCAGAGACCTGAATTCTATTCTTGGCTCTGCCCTTCACCCAGCAAAGTGTCAAAAACAAAAGTTGCATCATCTCTCTGCTTCAGATTCCTGAAGTGGAAACATGCTTTGTGACTGCAGAGAAAGCACGAGGTGTAAGAGAAAAGGTTTCCCATTACTCCAAGCTCAGGAAGGCTGCCGAGTACATTTTCACTTCTGTGGACATGTTAAGACACCTTTACATTGCAAGAACACTGAGAAAAATATATGGTCCTATTCAAGAATGGGATCAAAGTGCCTGATTGTTCACTGAGTCATTTGGGGGAGCAGCGGTGAGCATCACCTGCAGCTGGATGTCAGCAAAAACAAACATCTGGTCCCAGTTTTTACATTTTATATAGCGGCTTCATTGAAAAGATCAGTCTTGAATTAAAATAAGCCTTAGCCTCCAATGTCCGTGTTTGATCAATTCAATTAAATCGTCAACTGATATCTGCCACAGGCTTCTGTGTTTTAATCTTGTTATTTTCCATGATATGAAGTTAAACATCGTAAGACAGGAAGTCATAGAACTCTGGAGATCGAATTGTCAGCAAAGGGATTTCAAAAAGATAAGTAGGTTTTACGTGGAAGGGGTTTGTTTGCCTTTTAGCTTTAGAATACTTATAGGACATCTTACTTACATTTCCAACTATTTCCCAGAATTTTGAATGTAGAAGTAAAAGTGAAATCTAGATGAGCTGATCTGTACCCAAGAGCTGGTTTATAACCAAGACAAAGTATCTTCAAATATTTGCTAAAACATACAAAACTAATTTTAAGCTAAATTTCTCTCTCACATTCAGGTGCCAAAGGCCAGTTAAGACCTGCTTCAATCAGTATCCAAATGCTGTGTAACAGGACTCTGCAGTCAACAGAATGACCACAGAAGTCCTGCAAGGAACCATGTCTGTAGGATGCTCCCATTTTCCTTTCTATCTCATGTAACAGTAATGATTAAGCTTATCATTAAGCAACACTTTGAAAAGATAATAAACAGCCTATTAATTAACAGTGCTAAATTGGTCTCTGAAGCCCCCTGGCCCTGTGACGTGGCCAGCACTGGGCTCCCAGAGGCAGCAATACCAGCACCACTGGGCTGTTCGCTGTGTTTGGACACGAACCGTGCGCTCCAGGCAGACACGAGCCCGCTGAGCCAGGAGCTGACACGAAGCCAGGCAACTGTATCGGTGCAATGACAGAAGCAAGCTGATAAAGCCAACCTCTCAGAGCAGGGTTAACCTGCACCTCATGGCTTTGAGCTGATGTGAAGTACAGCCAAAAGGACTTCGTATCTGCCCAGAATATACCACGTAAACTTTCCATTTGCCAGGCACTAGGGCTCAGATGTCTTAGGCAGCAACTGCTGTACAGTGAAATCCCCGGAAGATCACATTAGAATCTCTATTCAAAGAACTTTACATATAAAATACTGAAAACCCTTGAAAACTACAGAAAAAAAACCTTGAACCAGGGACTGAAATGCAGGTGTTTTGATTTATTTATTTTAAAATGAAACAGAGATTATCATCTAGTGATGTGCATTTAGAAACTCGTCTTGGCACGAGCATGTAATGCTTTGGGATGAATCCAACTCAGCTAACATTTGGGTCACAGTATCTCTGTTTCTCCCTCTGACAGACCACTCAGTTATTTCAGCTGCTTTGATAAAGGAGTAGTAAGAGATTTTAGGGAAAACATATGAAATTTAACTGAAGAGAAAAAGAAAATAAGCTACAGCAAAAAAAAGATACAAAAATGTGAACTTATAGCAAAAAGTAATTCAAATGGAACCCAATTATATAAAATTATTTTCAAAGTTCTAATAGCTATAAATGAGGAAACAATTCATGACAGAACTTACAATTACAAAAAGGAATTATCTGCTCTGCAGCAACTAGTTTTCTGACATTTAGAATACACAAGAAATTACAAAGCTTAATTATTTGAATTTACCAGTGCTACAGATGCTGCACTGAAATCTAATTAAATAGATCCAGTAAGACTTACAGATGGTAGACTACAAACAGGGAATTTGCTGATCCATGCACCGCTTTAAAAGGAATTCATAACGACCTCCAAATAAAATGGGAATCAATCTTCAATGTGTTACATTGTGAAAATACATTGCAAATCAAGAAAATATTTTCACCTGGATTTATTGTCCTTATATCTATCAGGATGAAAAATGGGACATTTTATTTGTTCTCAGAATCTCTCTGCAGGAACATTATCAATTTTCTATTGTATTTTTTACAAGTTTAACTACAAAGGCCTATCTCTTGCATCGAGATTTTTCCAAGAAATAAAAGAGGGAAGGTTCTCCTTACAAAAGACTTCCCTCATCCCCCCTCCATGTTCTTAAGTTTCCAAAATGATCCAGTACAACTAGGGCTGTAGGTTTTAGAGAAGTCCCCAGATTCCTCTGTGGCTTCCTCTGCCTTTTGAACTTCCCAAATACATCATTTTTTTCCACTATTTACAATTGCAAATGAATTAACAGAAATTCACAGCAACTTTGAAAAACCATCACACTGTGATGGAACAGACTTTCACACAGAAGGTAAAGGGTATGGTGGCTGCATTCTTGGTAATTTCCAATTTGTCTTGGTTACTCTGAAAAGCATGGCAGAGGAAAACAAAAAGAACTTATTAGATTTCCCAGAATCACCTTTTAAAGAATTCATAGTTCATCAGAATTTTCTGAGAGGTTCTTATATGTGGATGGAGAGAAGTACAAACAATACCCTGTATTAGGTCTTTAAACTAGAGCTCCTATAATCTTCCAAATACTTGCATTCGATATGGTCTCCAGTAGGTGACAATGAACTTTCCATCTTCCATTAAATACATCCAGTGTCAGTGAATGTCACTTACTCAGAATAAATATACCTGTATTTCCAATTGATGCTTTTTGTCATGCCCTCAGCCCAACCCATTCAAAACAGGGACTGAAAAAAGACACCAAAAAACCCCACCCAAACAAAACAACTTCAAAATATACCAAAAACAAAACACAAAACAACCCTAAACACAAAACAACCCTAAACACAAAACAACCCTAAACACAAAACAACCCTAAACACAAAACAAGGAAGAAAGGAAAAAACAATCGGCGGTGCTGGCTTGCAGATTTTAGCCCTTGAATAATCATTGCCTGAACAAGTCCAAAGACTATCAGAGCACTCAGGGTGAAATGCCAACTGAGCATTCATTCTCTCAATTCCTGAATGCATGTTTAAAACGCTGCCACTAACCCCAAATCCCTTCAAAATGAAAGCAACTTTGTGGGTCCTTATAGTTTCATTTATTTAGCCCTTGGGCTCAGAGCTGTGTCTTGCCAATCTGTGTCTGATTAAAAAAATTATTACAGCTTTACTGCTCTTCTCTTGGAGTTCCATAAACTTGCAAAACTCTTGCTGCAGTAGCAATCACAGTTGTATTTCTCTTCAGCTATAGGTTGTTGCAAGTTATTTGAAACAGTGCCTATTGTTATGCTATGAGTTTGCATTTCTTCTTCTGCCATAGTATGTGGTGTCACAGTCCATTGGTAGCAGTTTGGATCTCTTCAGTGATTCCTAGACAGAATTTTTATTTAGATTAATTATGTTTATATTAACTGATTTGTTAATTTCTTCATTTGGCATCTCTAGCATTTTACTGCTCATATCCTATTGCCTGTTGCAGGACACTCCATGACTACCACAAGGACAAACATGAAAGGGCATCTCTTCTGAGCACGAGAAAGCCTCGACAATGATGCAATCAATGACTAAATGCAGCTACACCCACACATCATGTCACAAGAAGATCAAGGATCAGGCCTCAAAGCAGAAGCAAAATGAAGATGAGAAATCACCACCAAGGAAAACTTTTTCACTAAGAATCTTTGTTAAAAAAAAAAAAAAAAAAAAAAAAAGAACACTGCTATTTCCTCTGAAGGTCAGCAAGTACTCTGTATGTCAGACTAAGAGCGACAAACTTTCCAATGAATTTTCATGGAAAACAGTCAGTTAGACATCTCATCTCCTTTTTTACTGAGAATACTTTTCGGACCCAGTCCAATGGCATTTGGTCTCTCAGGTAACCAGTCCTGCAGTCAGTCACTGACGTACGAGTCAGACAGCGACTTCCACTCTGGCTTCCTAGTCACATACAACAAAAATCCTACCTCCAGCCGCAGTGATAACTGCAACAGGGGAACTTGCTGGGAGAGTTATTGTACCCTGGAAAGATCCAGCAAACACTGATGACTTTTGACAGGCGTGTCCTGTAGGAAAGCAAACCAGTTCCTTCTGTCTTAGTCCATTTCTTAGGTAATTTCTTCTTGCAATTCTTTGTGGCTCGGGCTCTAAAATGCGAACCAATCCCTGACTTCAGAGAACTTCATGCTGGCAAGAATCTGATTTTACTTTGCAATAATGAGGCACGTCCCTTCCATACCTCTTTCTAGAGCAGAACTCTGTCCAGATTCCTGCAAGGATTCACTTCACACCATCATCTTGAGGATTCCCAAACATATCAGCTGCCCTGGAGACAGACTCTCTGCTGTTTATTGATATGGAGAAGCAAGTTAATGACAGAACAATTCTTGAGCGTCTTTACACTGCCTACCAAGAATGATACTACCAGAAACAGAACTCTGCTTTTTTATGTCTACACTAAATTCAGCACGAGATTTGCCAGAATGATGATGATCTTTGAACAAAGTGACAAAAGAACTTTCACTAACTTATAAAAGAAGCAGGGGGGAAAAAAAAAAAAGAGAGCTTGAGTTTCACATAGTTTGTGAGATGTGAATTACAACCCCCACATCTGAACTCATCTAACCCTGCCCAGTGCCTTTGGGAAAATCTGCCTCTCCAGGTCAGGTGATGTTACTGTCTCGTAGTGTTTTCACCTGGAGAGGCCAGTGTTCATTGATGACCAAGGATGTTTATGATTTCTCAATTAAATGTAATTATATTTAATTTCTTAATTAGAGAGGAAAAGACAGCATGCATTCATGCATATATAGGAAAAGGCTAACAAAACACTTAATAAAGACTTAATAAACTCAGCTACTCAGTTTTAATGAGGTCTGCTGTTTAATTTCATCAAGGCTTGCTCATTTTAGCATTCATTCAGCAGGAGACTGTGGTTCAGTTCCAATTCTTCTGCACTCTGCACAGATGACCTCTATTTCCTGCCTGCAATTGCTCTTCAAGAGATGAGAATAAATATGGGATCTCTCTGAAAAATACACAGATTCTTCATGAGGTCAGTGGAAAAAAGCAATCCAGATCACAGACCAACCTTTGCATCATCCTATTCTAGAACTTCCTTCTTTACCTGCCAATTCACATCAAAGGCACCTTCATCTGAAGTGAATTTCCCCTTTGGGTGTGAACCATGCAACAACCGAGACATGCGCCTGTTTCCAGATAACAGGAGAGAATACACTCACCAACCCTCTCCTGCTGCTGGGTTTAGTCTAGAATTCTGGACTGATCTCATTACTTTCTCCAAGTTCTTTCAGTGTGCAGTACCTAAACTGGCTGTCCCAGCAAACAGACTTCTATATTGCATCACACCACAGAAGCATTGGAAGACAGAACAAGCAAGTAACATGTGTTAAAGTAAAATAAGAACCGTATATGACAATACCTGTGATTTTCTTGCTAACTTCTCCAAAAGGAGTTCTTTAGTATCACTTAAATGCACCACATGTAAACAGAAAGCTAGTTAAAAAAGACCAACCTTTGTAATAAACTACCTGACTTTAACCTTCTATTCAAACCATGTACAGTTAAGTATCGATGTCTGACAGAAAAGTGTTGGCACAGAATTAATCATATTTGACAAAAACCTATTTCCATTATCATCCAGGATAATACATCAAAAATGCTACAAAATAGTCCCCACGACAAAAGAAAATCCATAGGAGCATCCTTTCAAAAGCACAAAATGTTTCCTAGTAACTGACAGCACAGCACCTTGTAATGGCAAGAGTCACTCCTGCCCTCTTATCTGATGTTTAATGGTTATCTATTTACACCAAGAAACCACACAGCACAATGACCAAGGACAAGTGTATAACAAATCAATAGCAACCTTAAATCAAAGAGTACTTATATGAAGGGGAAGGAAAAAAGGGGAAAAAAACCAAACAGCAGAGGTGTTTCAAAATATCTCAGCATCATTCATTAATGTCAACGTATAAGACTTAATTCAAAAATGAAATTTTTCTTTCCCAAATTACTAAGCAGCAGTACTACTTTTGATCAGTGACAAAGGGGAGCGCTGCATACCAGCTATAGAAGCGTTCAACCACAAAACAGGAGCTAAAACAACCATTAAGGTTGGGTTAGTTCTGTTTAAAGTGAAAGCTTCAGAGTACCACTATGCCACCAGACTTCTTGAAAATAATGGCAAATCTCTCCCAGTGACTAATATTTCAGCCCTGACAGCACTCGGAATTTAACAACACTGAAATGGGGAAAGAAAATACCGTCACCTTGTCATTCTGAAATGGCCCTATAATCAAAACCACTGAAGTGGGTTCACAGAGAAGTATCAACCCCACTAAAACAGAAGGCAAGCTCAACTTCAAAAAAGTTAAGCTTTAAATTACACCCGGTCTCACAAAATAAAATACATTTTGTACATTTTGCGATCTCACAAAGTGAAATACAAAATGGCACATTCCGTATCTCCTCCAACACTTAGTCATTTATTTGGAACTCTCAGTAGTTTAGACTGCTTATTTTCAGGTCTGTCTGCAGCCTTAGAGCCTCACACCATGATTTTGTCAGCTACCTAGCCTTGCCAGGGTCAGGCTGGGTTAACCTGTGTGTGTACGACCAGCTGCCACATTTTACCCTGCAGATAGCTGCACTTCAAAGGCAAGGAAGGTGTTGCACAATTTTATGAAATTTTAGGAATAAGTCAGTCACCAGAAGATTTTCCTAAATCTTGTTTGTAGGCTTCAAACACATCTATTCTTTTGGTAATGTATTTACGACTTTATGGCATCAACATGTAGTTATCACATTAAATGCAGAATCTGTGATTGGTTAGAACCAAAGTCTTCTTAAAAGGACTGACTGACTAAATTACTTTTGTAAACTAAATAGCCTTCCAGTAAAAACAAACAGGTTTTGAAACTTGCAAACACACAACTACATACTGGGGCTGGAACTTCAACTGCTAGCTAATGAAACATATCATAACCATAAATCCTGCAACGAGCTACGGAAGACCCTGATCTGGAGCATGCAAGCGAACCCACTGACTTTTTCACCATGACTTTTCCGAAGTTGGGCACATATAAATCAATTGTTAATGTATTTGTTACAGTTACCAACATTCATAATTGATTTATGAATAATGAATTTTCATTGTTTTAATGTTTTAAACCTCTTTTCAAAGAAAAGCATTCTCCTCACCCTCTTCCCAAAAGCTGGCTTTTTGATTTTGTTCGTTTCCAGCAGAAAAAGAAAGGTTATTTCTTTCTTTTACTTCAAAGTGTGAGGAGCCCAATTGTTTAAACAGCTTACTGGGATCTACAGAAGTCCCCTGCTTGCATTGGGTCTAAACACAAATGTAAAAATAAACACACATTAAAATTATTGGGCAACCAGAACTCCCTTAGGGAGAACGGAAACGTGATGGACTTTTATCCCTATGGTTATGTGATGTGTGTACAGCTAAAGGGGAAGGATACCAACAACTTCAGCAGATTTTCTTTCAGAAAAATGGAGTGGGACTTAAAGAGGCAGTGATATGCCTCATTTAATTTTCTCAAGCTCTCAGAGAAACTGTTTTGACAGGTAAGTGACCAGATAAGTAGAAACTATGGTTTTCCATGAAGCAGATAAGAGAACATGTGGGGGACATTATTGTGAATTTCTGAAATACACTGAATCAGTATCTTCAATCGGAACACGATAAAGCTTTATCAGGGTGAGCACTTCACAACTTCATTATAAATAGCAATTTGAAGCTTCAGGCACGGTATTGAAAATATAACATGCCCAGGCTGTCCACTTAGTACTTCTGGCTACAGGAATTAGTTAACATAATACTGACTTAATCAAAAGAATGCATTTTAATTCTATGGTGTTTTACATAATAATGGTATGGCTACCATTTTCCTGAAATAAGAGTATGATAAATTACAAATTAAACTGATTTTTGTAGCGCCCATAAATGCCAAATACTCAGCCTGAAGTGTTAACCTCGGGTTTCAAACGGGTCTTTTACATAATGCAACTTGGTTCATACAACACCTTTCTTTCCTGCATTAAATGAGTATAACTGCTCTATGCTAGTGTCTATGCTTTGTAAGGTGTTATTTTCTTTTCAGAGCAGACAAAATTACCTGTCTAACAAAACAACCAAAAAAATAAATAACTTTATAGCTTTAAACTTGCTGGCAAGACCATACTGATCTGATAGCTATATGCTATTTTCTCAGGAATCCAAACTCCTACTAATCTAGTATCTATATACCACTTCCTCAGGAATTCAAGTTCTTACAGACAAATGCTATGCTAAAACATTTCTTTAGCATCATATATTCATATGACATGCCAGAAGATTTCACCCATAAAAAAAGGACACAATGCAAGGAGCTAGTAATTGCAGCACAGAGAAGAGGGGGAAAAACCAACCTACTAAATTAAACAACAAAACAAAAACCCACACAATCAACAACAAAAACCCCAAACAAACAAACACCAAGAAGCAACCACAGAAATGATTTTAGGATTAGTGGCTGTATGTAGAGGAAAAGGAAGGGAAGAAGACAAGAAAGGAAGGAAAGCAGAGGTTCAGACAACTAACCAGATCCCAGAGTGCGAGAGCAGAGTTGATTCTGAACCTACAGCTCTGCCAGTGGCACAGCTCACTTTCCAGGGAGCAGAAACACCTGGCATCCCTCACAGAATCACCAAGAACTGTAAGAATTTGTCAGATTCGCATCCAATTACTGAATTCTTTGCTTGCCAACTTGTCTCCAGGTGACTAGAAAGGAATATGAACCCATTCCAAAACAAGTAATAAAAAAAACAAAATCCAACATATCAACAAACTTTAGAGAACGATACATCTCAGAAAAGAGCCTTGTCCTGTTGATTAGGGATAAATGAGGAAGAAAATATGAAAATGTAGCCTACAAACCACTGTGGACACACAGCATGGTATCAAAGTTTCTTACGTGGCATAAATTCCATCTTCTAGAGTATAAATCAATGCTTCTGTAGGGTTATAGAAGCAGCGAGATCACTGTTGCCTTTTAATATTTTAAGATCAACTATAATAAATTTCAAAATTACTACACTTAAAAGAGAATATAGCACTTTGCTTTAATGTGTCTCCTAGAAAAATCTTCAAGTGCTCAAGAAGTGAAGAGATAAGTCTTCTGGTTCATGTTAGAAAATTCATAGTATTAGATTCCTTGAGTCAGAGAAGTATTAAAAACATGACTTGTTTCAGTGAAATAATTAGAATAGCCATTTAAGTCAGTGATGTTAAGCTTTATGGTAAGCATAGCAATAAAGAGTAGCTGCATCTTCATCTCCTTTCCACTCTCTTGAACTGAAGTAGGGATTTTCTTTAATGTTACACCCAGACAGTTTTTCAAAACTCCCTTTTGCGAAGCTGTGATTAGGAAGCTTAAACAAATGCTCACAATTATAAGTTGGACAGAGTACTAGAGAAATTAGGACTCTAGTCTCTGCACTTCTGTCTTTTGCCAAGGTTGTATCATCTTGCAGCACCGGCTTACTCTTCAATTACTGCTACCTGAGATGCACAGTGCAGGAATTCCTGGAGCAGGAATATACCCCAGTTTTCAGTGAGCCAGGTATAAGATCAAAAGCAGACCAACCACATCACCATCAGTTTGGATAAAATAGCTCCTTGCTGCTGTGACTTCCTGATTAACAATACTTGGAAACAAACTTACAGGACTTCGTTGATGGAGAAAGATAAAGATACCTATGAAAAAGGAGAGGAGAAAGATTAACACTAGGAAAATGCAGGAAAGAAAGAGGATGGACAACAGACATGAGAGTGAAGAAACAAAGAAAAAAGTGAGAAATGCACAGTAAAGAAGATGCTGCAGAGTCAACTACAAGAGATACAGGATTATAAAACAGAGCACATGAAAAGAGACGGAGAAGAGCAAGGGGAAAAAAAAATGGAATCTGAGGGTCAAGTGTCAGATGTCAGGGTGAGACTGTGGTCCATATTTACAGTCCAGATGCAAGATATCTGATATCTGCTCAGGGCCTCACAGAGCTTGTGCACAAGTGCAAAAAACCAAGGATTTCAGGATGACAGATGCTCTGAGGTGGAAGATTTCTGTAAAGTTTTTCTGTAGTGAGTTTATAGCCATTACCACAACACATGGTTTCATTGTAATTTTCCATGTGAAAGAAGGCAAAAAGAAAAAAAAAAACCCAACCAACTCTCCCCTTCACCGGCCAAGTGAGTCAAGTATAAAAATACTCCCAAGCAAATGACAGTTTTTTAGTGCATCTTTCCATCTAACAATGACAGCTGTTTGCGTGACTCAGACGGATGATTCAACTGGTGCTGTCCTCCCAGCTCACTCTAGAAAGGAGGGAAGGAGAAAAGCAGTTTATTTTTAAGTATGCCTTGGTAACAACGTTTTGATGAGAAACCCTTTAAAATGCTTTCTTTTCTTGAGAGCTATAGGAATTAAAGTCAGCTCCAGAGATAAATAAGAGTAGATGGCTTCCAGGGAATCTGGAGAAAAAGCAGGAAGCCTTAAAGAACAGAAAGAACACTGAAAACATTGTGTGACATTGCAGGTGCTCAGTCAAGTCTTAAGCAAAGGCCGAGAGTCGAGTCCCTGTTAGATCTGGAACAGCATTATCTATTTGCTTATCAATTATTGGAGAATCTAGGCTCTCCACAGACTGAGGTGGACAATTCAAGGAGACACTTTCTCACGTCAAGAGATTTCAGCGATATTTTGTCTATTTACTTGTCATTCAAAATGGATCCAGAGGTAGATGCTGTAATCCACAATGCTGTAATTCTAAGATCTCCTGATCTTCAATATTGTTAATGCTGGCTAATAGTTTGGCATTTCATTTGTTAAGTGAAACTGGCCATGACTTTTAGTCTATCTTATTATTACTGCTTTTATTAACAAAATTACAGTGATAGCTCCCACTGCTTCACTTTTGGGAATTTACTACAAATTTGTGAGGCACAATCTAATGTCTATCTCTGGATATCTCCCTTCTTTGTCTTCTATTCAGTAGGGTACAAACAAGACTTTAGAGATTAAAAATCCATATATTTTGCTTTGTTTTTCAGAAAGTGAAAACTGGAAATAAAAATAAAATCATTTATGCAAAACAAACGATGAGGCTGAAATGAAGGAGCTATTCCTGTAGCACTCTAACTTTTCCTATTTGCATGCTGTGTGCATGTGACAGCAAAAGATAATGGAAGTGCCCTTTGCTGAACACAGAACTGAAATCAGTGTTGTATTTACATGGAGTGATGAACTGGAAGACATGGATGAAAGGCTACACAGGTGCTGTGTTCTACATGGGAATATAAGGGAAGTCAATCCCCACCTCCTGCCTGGATTGTTCCTGCACACAGGCCCAGTGAAAAGGATCCCAGTGCTCAGAAATGGTGAGCAGGAGAAGGCCTAGTACTGCTGCTGACAAAGAAGGTGGGAGGAGAAAGAGTTTCAGATCAGAGCAGTGTTCAAATGTTCCATGGCTTGTGTTAACACTGCATTTGCCTTGCGAGAAGCTTCTAGAAGGTGGACATTCCTCCAAACCAGAAATGCACTCTATAAATAGTGTTTTGAAACAAAACTGAGCAACAACTTACATTCCCCTTTCCCCTAGGAAGAAACACTCCCTAGGCAGCAAATGAAAATTTGCTTTATGCAATTCCTTCTTATTTTCCCTCGTATCATTCCCCCAGATTGTTAACAATAAACTGTTTACTCCCTGTCGCTGGATTTCATGTAGTTTTCTACAGCACCATACCAGGCATATTTTTCATGTTCTACTGCTGAGTAGAGTGACTTAATGATCCTTTTAAAAAGAACAAGTCTCTGTACCTTCTAATGGTATGTCCCCAGAGCTTTCCCTAAGTATGCACATCCAGTCAATAAACAGTCCTAAATACTACTCTTGTCATAGTCCTGGAAGAGTGGGTTAGGTAGTCTTCGTTTCTTCCTCAGTTTTTTGCACACCTTAGCAGACATTACAGCCTAACCTGGAAGGAACAGTTCTGCAGCTCAGCAAGCAGTGCTAAGCCCAGTCATCCCAGGCAACTCCACACAATCTGTCAGCCTTTCAAGGCAGTTGAAGTTGTAAGTAGCACAGCCACAGTGACTTCAGACCCTGGCTAAGAAGTGATTTTGTCTTCCTATTCTATACTTTCAGCAATTAAGAATCTTCTGAAGCTGTGAACATGCAACTAAGAGCCACTGATCTGGTGTTCGGGAATCACTGTGAGAAAAGGCATCTTAAAAATTCATGATGTAGCTTCAAAAATGCAGGAGAGAGTCAAACTCTTCTAGGCAAAGTTCCTATGACTCATAAACCTGTCAGCTCAAGTGGTTGTAGTAAGTTAAATAATTTCTGAAAACTCTTGGTCAGGAAAGTGTTTCTGACTAAAGTTTGGAACAGCTCAGGCTTAGTTCTGTTAATAGGGCAACTGACATTATACTGGGGGTTTTTTGAATACTAAGATGTTTACCCAACAACATGATGGTCATGACTGTTTTGATAACCTTCAAATTGAAAATACTTTGTTCACTAGTAAATTGAAAATAATTCAGCTGACTTAGAAATGGCTATTCCTAAACCTGAACTGGTTTTAGGAGGTCTACAACAGGAAAGGAAAAGTCAAACTCTGTGCAAATGCTGTTCTTTCAATAAACTTACCTGGAGTGTGTTTCTAGTCTGAACAAAACACTCTCAACAAGAGCAGCACACTGAGAAGGCACAGAGGTTGTCAACAAAAAAAGACCTTATACTGACACAGATGTGTTAATTTAGTTCTACTACTGACCACATCAATTGGTGATAAAGATTAATTATTTGTAACTACAACATTTTTACTGGTTAGCAGCCCTTGCAAAGGTGACAGTTCCCAGTGAGCTGGCTTCTGCATGATTAAGCACATAAAAGTTTTTCCACCCCAAGAAATCTAAGATCTAAATACATTAAAGTATTAAAATTCAGAAAAAGTCAGTTGAACTGAAGAAGCACAAACAATTCAATCTTGTACATGAAGAAATTAGCAGTTGGGAACTTCAAATTTCATACTGGAAAATTTTTGAGTCAGTTCTACATGAAAATTAGAGATAAGAAAGATGTCTAGGCAAACACCAAACTATACTGATTGTGAGGAGATGCAGGGAGTTTACAATGGAAGAAGAAAACACAGTTCATAATACATTTAAATTTATAGTTCAGCATATGCAGAAAAATAGGAGCTATGAAAGACCATTTCACTGGCTCGTGCAGACACTGCACAAAATATTCCATACATAGAGGGAATGGCACCACTGTTTCCACAGAAATAGTCTGTGTCTGTATCCATAAAGTCTGCAGGGAGAAAGAGTGATATAAAATAGTTTCATGGAGTAAGAGAAAACACCAAATTCACTGTGACTTGAGGGTAAATACAGGTCATCTCAGAGAGATAAACATCTCAACATGGGTTCATTTCACTTAAAAATAAAAAAAAACATTCAAAAAGTGACAGAGAGAGAAACAATGTGATCCTGACTAGATTGGATGGTTGCAATAATCCATCCAGCTCCTTTGAGATTGAGAATACCATATTTTAACTATTGATGAAAAACATATTTAGAGTATTTTTCTCTTTAACAACCTTCTATTCTCATCTTTGCTCCTGCCTCTCCTTAAAAATAAAATATTTTTTTAAGTTTTGAAAATGGAGAATGGAATCACGCACCTAATTAATCAGCCTTTCCATCCAAGATCTCATCATTCTGAGCATTACCTCATACAAACATCTCAGTGATTGTGCCTGCAGGGCTACCACAGCTTTCTAAAAAAGATTACATGGACCAAAAGAAACCACTTTGTTTTGCCCTCTGGCTTTCTATGTGATACAACTGTCATGGTGAAACGCTGACAAAATCCTCTCATGTTTCCCACCTTTGAAAAATTGCAGCACAATGTTAATGTTGGAAGCACACAAACAAAATATATATAGGGGTTTTTGATTTGTTTTGTTGGGTTTTAATAAGCTACAGTACAATACTTACCGAAAAACGAGCAGAGAGCACAATTGTTCCCTTCTGTGCAGAAATAAGGACGGGGAAAGGAGGAATCTTACAGACATTTTGTTATATATACCCTGTATATGAACACATACATAATAGATTTCAGCTACATGGGACACTAAAGGTTGAAATTCACCCTTGTGCAGCACAAGCCACTGGCATCCAGAAGATGTTTAGAAAGTTTAGATTTTTCCATCCTCTATATAAGTCTTACACACTGAATTACACCACCTGTACAAATTCTTTTCCAACTTTACTCCTACACCATCCACGGGAATAGAGCACACTGCTTCCCAAAGGAGCCTGCAGCAGCACATGATCACTCAGTGGATGCTCTGTTTTAAACCAAGCCTTTGCCATCTGTTCCTCTGCTAATTACGAATGCTACAGATATCCACAACTACACCACACAGAAACAAGCGATTAAAACACAAGCGATCTTTCTACAATGAATCTCTGTGGGTTTATCTCAAGTTAAAAGCAACACCACCCACCACACAAGTCCCATAGTAGAAAGGCCACATAAGGGCAGATGTTTATAGCTTCACATCTGGCAATAAGCCAGAAGTGATTGCTTGAAATCCAGGAGGTGTTGCGTATCCTCAGCAACGCAACCTTTACAACTGTGCCCACAACCAGACGCATTTCTTACGTGGGGTTTACCAGGAGCTTTGCTCACCAGAACACCTGCTGGCCAGGCCAGGGTCATGCAGGATACTGGTCCACAGATAACTTTCAGTTGTAGACTCCCTGCATCCCTTCCTGCTCTCCTCTCCCTTTCACCCTCACACTGTCATCAACCTATCATTCTGAAATCCTCTCTAATGAAGCAGAACATGCTTTTCCTCATCTACCTCCTCCCCATTCTGTCTGCGTTTATAAATTCCTTACCTTGGTACACACACAGACACATGCCATGTTGTTCATTTCCTTTTTATGCCAGGAGTTTTCCATGAGGAAAGATCTCTGGGCTTTAGAAAAGATCTTTCCAACCATGATTTCTCACCTAACAGAGCATGTCTCCATCTTAGCCATGACTCCTCTCCCTGGTTTCACTAAATTATCCAGCTTTCATCTGCCTCTGACACAGACTGTATGTTTTGGCAGTTTTTGCTGTTTGGTCGGCTGTGGTTTTTTTTGCTTGGGGTTTGTTTTTTATTTGCTTACACATGTAGGTTTTTTTTTTCTTTTTAAGGAGTGACTGAGGAAAACACATTTATTCCACCATTGTGTTTTCAGTAACTTCTAATTTCAGGTAGCTTCAGTTTTAAAATCAGACGTGCCCTAAGGCTTGAGCTTAGTACCTTATTTTACATCTCCTTATTGAGTTCAAATTTTATAGACAATCTTGTATCATTCTGGATGGATATCCCTGATTTATCAGTAATGGTTCTGCAGTGATGGAGGTAGGTTTCAAAATTCCTTCCTCTTTGCAGCCTCCTTCATTGTTAATGAAAACTGGAGCCATCCTGAGCATGTGCCACATCTATCTCTGTCTGTGCACAGCCCTGCTCTAATAGAATACTGCTCATTCTTGATGACACTGGGCCATGTTCTGCCATGGAACCATGGATGCAGTATCCCAAGAGCAACTAATGCTAAGGTTCTGTGGTTACTTAAAAATACACTGAAAGCAGAATATGGGCTCTAAGAAGTTGTTTGGATTTCTTTTCATTTACGGAGACAGGACTATTTATGATGGCAGATGTGGCTTTAGAAGTGGAAGTTACAATATATTTTAAAATGGTTCTAAAATTGTTTATATATTTATGAATGCTCAAAAATTGTCCGTTTATACCCACTGAAGTTTCTGGTACTCATGTTCAGTTTTCTTTTACAAGGCATTGCATCAGGACAGGAAACACTCACAATCTCTAACAGCACTGCCTCTCGGGGAAAAACACTACCCTTCAGCTCAGGTTATATCAAGTTCATTACAAGCCACAAAACCTTCACTCTGCCAATCATTTTAACATTTATTACAATAAGACACATGCATAAGAATAAAACACCTCTTCATGAAAAGAGCCAAAGGCTTTACAGAAAGAAAAGGAGACTAGATATAAGAGTAGACATTTGTGTCACATAAGGATCATCTCTTCAGTCCATCTTGCCTCATATTCCAGCAAAAATAAACCATTAAGCGTCTTGTTATATCCAACTTAACTTTGTTATATAAGCATGGAGAGACTAATAAATCTGTGGCCACTGATCTGAATTTCTATATGCTTCCTCAGGAGCAAATATATCTGGTTTACTAGTTCCCCTCATCCTGTAGGACTCCAATTACATGCATAACTGACAGTTGTGCAGTATTTTTCCAGTTTATATTTATTCTAATTAAACATGACAAAATTCCTTTTTGGATGCTGCTGTCCCAAGTGAAATATAATGTGGAGATTCATGGTTGTGTTTAAGAAACATGGCAGACAATTCTGTATTTAAATCACTAATTATGCTGTGCCCATAGATATCCTCACTGAATGCAGAACTTCAGTGTTCTTTTCCATGAGACAATTTCTGGTTTAGCCATATGAAACAGGTCTTAAAAATCCTAAGAGTCACCAGCTTCACCAGACGTGGTTTAACATTGAAGTAAACCCAGTTACTCTAAACTTTCTTTGCCTGATACCTCTCCTTTAACAGGAACTATCTAGTTCAGTATATCAAACCAGAGGTGGACCTATCTAGTATTAAATAAATAAATAAATTCTAGCTAGCATCAATGAGATTGGTTACCCTGGTTTCAGCTGGGAAAAATAAATAAATAAATAAATAAATAGAACAAAATTTATTCCTTATATACCTTGAGTGAAGCTTATGTTATCAAACAAGAAATGAATTTGACGCAATAAACACTGCTGTCAGATACTGCTGGCACATATATCCACAGAAAGAATACAGACCTGTTAAGCTTTGCCTTTCTGTATTCCAACACAGTTCATAGCTCAATAGAAGAGCACTGTCCTGGGACTTGCACAACATAAATTTTATTGTTAGATCTGGCATTATCTTGATGGATAACTCTGAACCAACTTTATCCTCCGCTTCCACATCTGTCTAATCCAGCTATACATCTCCCTAGGCATAAACACAGCGGGAAAGCGCTTGGAGAGACGCGGCACAGAACGTCCCCAAGAGCTGCGGTGCCCCCGGCCCAGCCGCAGCCGCCCGGGGCCCTGCGGTGGCGAGGGGCGGGTTCAGCACTGGACAGCTCCCGCCGCAGCCGGGCGGGGCAAGGCCCGCGCAGCGCTTCGCGCCCCGCCGCGGAACAACGCGCCCAGCAGAGCTGCCGTAGGGCACCGGCTACAAGCGCTTTACGCCGCAGCGGCTGTTGGCCTACACGCAAGTGCTGCAAGACTAACGGAGCTGTCCTAGAGATCGGTTCAAAGTGCAAGAGGCTCTTGTTATCACACAAGAAATGACAGGCGTTTCTCAATTCCCTAAAATTGATTTTTATTAATATTTACCAATTGCAATCAAATTCTGTCAAGAAGGCCAACATCCCTAGTACACACAGAAACACTACGCTAAAAACAATGTTTTTCACTCACTCCCTTGAACAAGCAACTCAGGTTTTTAATTCTTAACCCTGCAATTACAATCTTCAGCCTCCCTCCCATTCTGCTCTCTAAAATGTAAGCATCCCTCTCACCCAATTCCGGTGGCTGCAGACACCTCTACCTCTCTACTTCCATCTTCTCTTCAGGTTCAAGTTGTCCAACAGCTACAACTTGAAAAGAAAGGCAGAGAGGACAGTATACAAACAGCAGAAGACAACGATGAAATGAACTTCTGAATAGCCAATGGAACTCAGGAAAGGAAGGGTGAAGACAGATCTCCAAGCTAAAAAGTATATAAAAACAATTCACAAAATATGCTGTGAAATTTCAAATGAAATCTTACACAGAAAAGAGTTCTACAATTAGATGGTTTCAAAATAACCTGCACAGAAGTATCATTACCTTTGCCAACCCCAATGTCAGTCAGAATTCAACTATAAGCCATGAAAGATTGGTTTTAGAAAAAGGCTTCAATCTGAATATAGTTACTCTAGCAGTAATTTTTAATAAAGTATTTTTCTATCTGCCCAGGAGAAAGCAATCAGTGTAGTGAATTTATGACATGGAAGTTCATCAAGAGGATAGAAAGATCACAGAATGAATTGGTGCCCCCTTGTACCTATTTAATGAGAATGATTTTCTGTATACTCTGGATTACAAACCAAGCAAGTGACAGATAAAGGCCAATCTACTCCCTGTCAAAACCTTTCTTCAGTAGTTTAGCAATTTATCTGTAAACTGAATTTTGAATCATACCTCAGCCTTGAAACTCATTAGACATTACATGTTCAGTCCAAATGTAGGATGCATTTTTAGTTGCCAACC
This sequence comes from Actenoides hombroni, assembly GCA_024336885.1. Taxonomy (NCBI): domain Eukaryota; kingdom Metazoa; phylum Chordata; class Aves; order Coraciiformes; family Alcedinidae; genus Actenoides; species Actenoides hombroni. The sequence goes on along the minus strand of WUAM01000239.1, from coordinate 2,709,374 downwards.
TGCAACAGCAAATCCATCAGTGGTAATGGCTGGAGTTATCTCCCTGATGACAGATTTACATGGATTTAAGACTCAGTAACGTAGCAGCAATAAGGCCCTGAGTAAAGCTGAAACAGAGTGAAGTGTTGGAAGGAGATAAGTTCACACTGAAGGCAGCAGCATTACCTTAACTTTGCTCTGTTTCAACTCCACTTTCTTGGTTTGGATGGAATCTATAAAATGTGTGCTTTGCAGCCTGTAGGTGTTTGGTTCTAACATAGGTTGATTCTTCCAGGGACTTCAAGGGACCTTCCCCTATTTCTGCTGGCCAGACACCTGATCTTTCAGCCTTTTCCAATTACACACAGCATCCTCCAACGGCCAAAATGAACTGTTTAATCTAACTGCTCATTTGTGTACAGCTGTTGTCTAAGAGAACAGGGAGATGAGGAATATGAGAATTAAACTCAGGTCTCACTAAAATCTTTAAGAATTTGGTCATCAGCTTCAACATAACGAAGACTTCACTACAGCTCTCTTGGATGAATCTCATTTTTGGTTACACAAGGAAAAAAATAATCAAATCGCCCTTGAATAAACCAATGTTATTGAAAAGAAAATAATTTTCATACTTAGATACAACATTTGACCTCCATCTTCCTCATGAAGTCCTGCCTCTTGTAAAGGCAGCTCAGCTGCCCCACCCCAAATTCAGATAGTCTCGTATTTTATCCTTAGAAAACACAGACATTGCTAAAGACACACTGACTGAAATTACTATTCCCAGCCTCCTGGTTAAAACCGTAAATACAGAGCAAACAGTTACAATCTCCAAGACACAAACACACAAACAAGTAGCAGAAAAAGCAGCAATAATCTCCCTGATGTTCAAAGCACAGTATCGAAACCAAGCTTTAACTTTTGGCACTTGAGAATAATGAGCCTGATTTTCTCAACCCTAATCCTGGACAATTTACCTGAAATAAAACTAGTATTCCATGGATACTTGAGCCTGATGACAGTTGTTACCCTAACAGACATCAGAACTCAGCCTCCTACGACTATTTTCAATCCACCCATTTTGTGTTACACTGCCACGGTCTGACGTGACGTCTGGCTTAGTTGTGTGGGTTTCTCCTCCGCTCCCTTTTTTTTTGCTTTTACAAGAGTGAGTTTTGACAAATATATAAACAAAATCTATCCCACAACTGTGCACCGGGTTTTGACTTGCTGTTTTTTCTGCCCCCCTCTGCCCCCCTGCAAAGTGCTAACGTTGCAGTATGTGACATCTGGTTCTTCCACTTTTTTATGCATGCTTAACCTCACGTTCGTCAAGAAACAAAATACTTCTCTTTTGTCCTTACAAAGGTGCAGCATGCTCTTCACATCATTGTATTTCCTATAGCTCCCACTGCAACTCTTAAAACACACAATCTACATCCAGAAATGTAAGAGAAGACTCACCTCCCAGGAATCTGACAAAGTTACAGCTTAAATTTGTCATAAAGTGAGCCGCTGTGGAAAAGAAATCCTGTAACATTGGGGGAGGGCAGGAGCAGTAGAATACAAGAATGGTTACTCTAAAAACCTCTAAAAGATATCAGTGAAAACTTCATATCTAGAGAATTCCATAGTAGGGATATGATTTGTGTCCGCAGCCTACAGAACATTTCTCTCAGTGAGGAAACTATTCCAAGTTATAATTTGAAACACATAATACGGAAGCTAACACTGTAGTTTTCTACTGACCTATTTAGCTTTGGAGTCTTAGGTAATTCCTAGGGAAGCTGGATAAATGTCAGTTAATTAGAAAAAGCTGGCTCTCTGCACCTTCCAAGTTAATTATTCTGACATAAATGCCATTATTTTTCCCCTTGTCCACTGCGGAAGGAAAGTGTCAAGTTTGAGAAGGGCATTTTTAGTAAGTATATGTCTTCTGTTGGTAAGAAGCTGATTATGAATCACATTTGCACAGATTCAGTCTCATGTTTTGCTATTCTTTTAAACTTCATGCAGCTTTGGCAAGTATATCTCAGCTGTGCTGTTCAATCACATTTATATTCCAGCCTCACCTCTTTGTTGAGTAAGAATTGCCCTAAAAGGCAACCTATGCTAAGAGTGTCTGGGTAGACTCATAAATCACATTTCATCTCTGTTGTACTTCAGTCCAGATCTACAGGAATCCATACACACAATCTTCACCTTCAATTAAATCTCAAGGTGGGCTTGGAATGATAATCTCCTGGGAAGCAAGCCTGAGGTATCTGGAACCCATCACGTATGCTGTCACTTTACCGACTGGGTAACTCACCCATTACCTAGCCAAGAGGTATTCTTCAAGTGTACAGTAACCTTCCTTACGCCTATTTTCACTGCTACATAATTAGCAGCACCCAAATCCTTTCTCCAAGAATATATGCATTGAATGTATCAATCACTGAATCACACAAAAAAAATGTGCTTACATTTGAGGTGAATAAAGTAGAAAAAGTGATGTTCTGGTAATAAATTGTGGGCAGAAAAATATTTCATCCTACCTATAGACCTAACCTAAACACAACAAAGAAAAAGAAAATGCAATCCCTCACTAAGTAGCTTCCCCTTATCACCAATGAACATTCTAAAGCAAATCTACTCTTACACAACTAGCTTTGTATATTATTTTAAAATAGGCTCTTCTGCCCTATGATGTTGGAAAGCCTTTGGCCCCATAATGGTTGGCTCACCTACTCCTTAAAAATTTATCTTTCTTGAATTTCAGCGATCAGAAGTGCTCAGAATATTCATAATTAAGTTTTCTCTCCCATACATTGTACAATTTTACTTCTTCAACGGAATCGGATATCTTTCACTTTAAGCATTCCTACAATACATTTGCCCTCCTCAGAGTAGCATTACTTTCATTACTTAGAATAACTCTGCAAATCAATAAAAGTACACAGGTTTTCCCTCTCATCTATTTCAAGTTGAGCTGCCAGGACCCAGAATAAATTCATGTTAGCTCTCAATTCCATGACCTTCTACTTTGTACTTTTAAATTTCATTTCATTTCTATTACTTGAGTTCCTAAGGTCTTCCAATTCTGCCTGCTTGGTATTCCAACCCTTCTTAGTGTTGGTTATGTTTTCCAACTCTCTGCTATCAAGTTTCACTACCACACTTGTAATTTTGGGCTAAACAAATTGGAGAAAGGTAAGTGAAACAAGGGGGAAAAGCAGTGATGTGTGAAGAGTCAGCCTGAAGTCCAACAATCCACCAGTGGCAAACCTGGAACAACACAGGTCCCCGGGTTCCTGGCCCTGTCTTTGTTTTATCCCCTAACACTGCACTTCTGATCAGGAGTGAGGAGGAACTCACAGGCTCAGAAGGGTGATGTACATGAATAACTGACAAAATTGTCTCTTCATGGGTTGGCAGTCTATGACCAATCTGGGAAATCTAATACCTAATCTACTTGTATATTCATGCTGCTGATAGTTATATGTAACTATTTATCAACAGTAAGTCTGAGAAATACACACACACAGATGATGACATTTTGTGCCTTTCTTCTTAGGCGTGCACAGTCTCAAAGCATCTCCAGGCTTATAATGCATGGGGGTTTTAACATGATAGCCTGAACTGAAACTCTGTAAGCAATAAAATTTAGAGAAACAGCTTAGTTAATGCTCAGAACGTGGTCTGGCAGCCTGCCATGCATAAACATGCACTGAAACCAGAGTTCATGCCAAGATTCTTAGCTTTCAACTTCATAGAAATTCCTTGGATGGTTTAATACTAGATCCTCTAAGTTAATTTAACTTTTTTCTTCCTTTTTGCAGTTTAATCCATAGCTAGTTGAACTTATTACCTTTTTATATATAAGCATTAATAATGGAATAGACATAACTCCAAGTAATAGAATTAGTCTGTTCATATAATTTTGATTAAAGACAGGCCTAACACTACGAGGACACTTATTCTGTGCCAAGCTTCTCTGAGCACAATGAGATGCTGCAGTGTGACCTATTACAATAATGTGTACGGTTGTTCACATAATAAATGTGTTCGAAGACTCATAAGAATTCACTTCACATTCAGGTGTCGAATTTGTGCTCAAGCTCCTCTTAAGCCAAAGGATCTCTCTCGACAGATTTGATTGAAAGATTGAGGACTTAACATTTGTGTCCATAATATTAAAAAGCCTAATTTGACTCTCACGTCCCTAATGTCTGCTTTTCCAAGCCCGTACAAAGGAAATAGCTTCAGTTCCTTCATACAGACTCCAGTTTGCTTATTTCCCTTTTTTCTAGTAACAATTACATTGATTTAGTTTTTTATTTTTAGATACTTCCTAAACTAAACCCAGTCAGTTGCTTAAATATCAAGCCACATTCAATACATGGATTAGGTGAATAATAAATTCTGTATTACCACAGATCCTGAGCTCTGGTTTTTGTTTTTGGGTTGGTTTTTTTGTTTTGGTTTGGTTTTTTTAACAGCTTCAATACACAGTTGTGAGGAATAAAAAATACTATTATATCCAGCTATGAAATGGACTTAAGACAGACCTAAGATTTTTGTCATTGGTCACACAGAAAGCCCATGGCAGACAAGGAAAAAGGAGCGGAAGCAGACAGGAATAGAAACTTCAGACTGTGATGAAAGCTTATCAATACATCAGACATTACACCATTATTGATACTGGACAATATACAAGATTTTCCACAGCATGTGCTTCACCACAGATCAGACACATTGACCTTACTATTCATTTACAGGCCCTGCTTGTTTACAAAAATGGAGCACTTAAAGATTCTACAAATTGTGTTCAAATCACGTGAAAATATTGTAAAATATTGTCTTAAACAGGTCCCTTGAGGCCTTTTGACAATACTGGCAGGTAATCATTTCACACTGTTAAATTCAGACTTCAAAATTTGGCCTGATTATGGGGATGTAATGCAGGCTTCAAATGAGGTGCACCTCTGTGCTCTCTGTTCACAGAAGGGTAATGACTGCTGGGCCATTAAGTCCAACTACCATGCTGCCTTGGCCCAAAAGAAATATGGGTCATACTAAATAAAAGATCAATAGCTGTCTTCTCAAATCAGGCCATATTGGACCATAGCTCAATAAGGCTGACCAACCAATTGATTTTCAAAAGAGTAACTGAAAAAGTTGAGAGAAGCCAAATTTAAAATGTTATATTCAGTTCTGTGTTACCTGTACAAAACCCCCCACACTAGTGCAGCATCATGACAGATTTATACACACGTGTGCACAGATGCTTGTGCTGTCTGCACGTTGATTTTAGTAGCCACACCCAAACCAATAAAATCTTAGCTCCATATGAACAGTGTTTCTCCTACTGTACAGAAGGACAGAGTTATGTAAATATTTGCACAACTTTGTTTATATAACATGACAAACTTCAGACAGCTACTACACGTAATTACGATAATTACTGCAACCTTACTTCTGCTGACTGGCAGGGTACAAACTAGGCCTTCTGCTCTGTGGTAGCTGTAGTGTCAGACCCAAGAAGGATTTAACCGAAACACAACTTCCATATTCCAGCCTCCTGTGTGAATCCACGCTGAGAACCTCACCAAGGAATGCTATATGTATATGTATATATAGAGTTACAGATTGGGAATGAAGGGAAGATGGCAATTCAAGGATGACAAACGAAATGTTAGTCTACCCCGTACAGTGCAGTAAATACTGTTCTGCTGTATCTCACCAGGCAGCCTTTTAACAAATGTTTTAACAGTCTATCCCTGACAACCAGCCATGAAGCAAGGACCAGATTTCTTCGAATGCACATAAGTGTGCTATCTCTACTACACCTACTACGTTGGCAGCAACGCTACCTATGCACGTCTTCATCTGTGGGCAGAGAACCTCTCACAAAAGATTATGATGCAGTAAATCACTTTGGTTGAAGACAAGGTCGTAAGTGCTTAACTACATACACAAGTTTTTTATCTTTGCTTTTGGGAAAAAGTTTTGTAGGCCGTGATTAGCAGTCTCTGTTGATTTGCCCCATAAATGTTTCATGGATAGTCATATGCATTTGTAATGTAGAAACAAACTGGTTTTGAAGTAATTAAACAGAACCATTGAGACAGCTGGGTAGAAGATACCTACACTTTGCATGAACTTCACATCATTTGCTTTTGCTTAGCAGAGAACTCATTAAAAGGTTTTTCCATAAAATGGTTCTTTCTATGGAAAAGTTTTGAGGCTTTATGGATTTTGTTTGCATTTTCAGAAAGTCTGAAAAAAGCATTTTCAGTTGTGACACCTTAAAATACGAAAGAGGTAATCTTCACAAACATCTTCCACAGGAAGGGGAATAATTTCTCTGACAATTGCACTTGTGAGATTTGGTAAAAGGGACAAGAAGTTGCAAGAACTCCAGGCTTCAAAAAAAGAAAAAAATAACTAAAGAACTTTAAGCTCAAGAAGTGCAATTAATATAAGGCCTTAGTATGGAAGGAGATTGTTGAAAAATGCCTCTTGATATAGACCTGTCCCTACTTAAAAGTGTGTTCAGAATCATTTATCAGTCCTTCATTCAATTTACCATTTTCAAATGCTGCTGAATTCTCACATTACTTTCTACATTCAATTTGATAAATTAAATCCTTGACCTGCATTCCCCAGGAGACTAAACCAGGTATTAACAAAGATTCCCTTGGAGCCTGGTTAAAAAATAAATCTATGAATCTATATTAACTGTAGAACCCCCTCAATAAAACCATAGTTGCTGTACGAGCAATAGGCTTTTCCAGACACATATTATATGAGACCTTCAACAGTCCCAGGAGGTGGATATGTCATCACAGTGACTGCACACAAATACACATTCTGACATATCTGTTGATACCATTGTTAAGGCCAGACGTTGATATTGAGATTCAGAGCAGCATGATTTCTCAGACACAGAGATGACCACAACTACAGAAAAACGTAGCAAGAGAATGAGCAAGGCAGAGACAGGACACGTTGAACTGTAACACTCTGACTTCCTCTTTGCAAGCTAAGATACAGTATTAACACCACTGAGAAAAACAAAGCATCAAAGTTTAACTTGTTTATAGAATATAAAACACCAGAGCTTTCTAAACAAAAAAACCCACATCCTCACGGATCAGTACTATCAGAACTGCTCCTCCCTTTCCTCTGGTGCCATCGCAGCCACAGCGCACAAATCCCATCCAGTAAAGAACACTTAACCTCGGTGTGCTCCTGACCAACAGTAACAGCCCAGCCTTGGGCAGACTGAAGCAGCATTTTCTGTGTGTGCTTTGAGAAGCTTTCCCATCATATATCCACCAGAAGCAAAAGGAACTCCATTAACATTACATTTACCATAAATGTTGCACTTCCCTTTTTTCAATCCTCAATACACAGAATTGTATTCGAATCGGGGGAACTTCAAGATTTAATTTTAAGCTTAAGAAAGTGATCTGCTTTGTACAAACACACATCATAGCACATCTTGAAGTTTCCCCTGTTTTCCAGGCTGAAGAAACTACTGAGTGAAAGCATTGCTTCCCCTGACCCTATAGCAGTGTCACAAATCTCCCGTGAGCAGAACTGACAATAAAATGTTTTCCACCCAATCGGCAGGTAAAAAAAGCTTCCTTGTTTACCACCTTGTGGCTTGAACTGGTAAATATTCCCTTCTTCCACACACACCATTTCATCATTTTACAGTTAATTAGCCTCTTAAGCAGCAGGCACAGAAACTTCCCCCAAAGTTCCTCCCCAAAGGAAAACTGCAGACCGTACGCTCTCAGTGAGACGACACCGAGCCCAAGCTGCCCTGATCGACGGGGTTATCAAGAATGCCAGGACTGGCTGCCCAGCCTCCAAACACCTCTGAACGTCCTTCGCACAAGCAGCAACCGGTTGCCCAAGCTGCATCTCTCTTCCATCCCTGCTTCTAAAAGCCACCCCATGAAAGGATTGCTGCGGTCAAAGGGAACAAACAAGAAGCACGCAGTAAATGAAGAAGTACTTACATCCCTGAATTTGTTCCAGTACTTGTCTTTATCATACTGCGAAACGGTGCTCAGCCATTTGTCGTTGTCCAGGAAATTGCCACGATTGCTGTTACTCGTGATGACTTCAGGATGCCGGCTCTCCACTTGCAGGAAGCACCAGGCAGCGATGACCAGCACCCCCGACATCTGCAAGGAGAGGAGAGGAGCGGAGAGGAGCGGAGCGGAGAGGCGGCGGGCGCGGAGGGCGGCGCGGGGGCGGCTTCCTCGGGCAGGGAAGTTTGAGGGGACCCAAGTTGGGGCTCGTCTCCCCTTCACGCCCCTCGCCAACTTCTGGCTGCCAGGTCCGCTGAGATCCACCCCCACACACACACTAGCCCAGCCTGGAGGGGCGGAGAACAACAACAATTAAAATAGAACGGATCACCTGGAGTCGGGGAGAGACACCAGCCAGGGGAAAACACCGCCCTGCCGAACCCCAGCGCAGCCGCCCGCGGGAGCAGCCAGCGCCGGCTCCACGAAGTTGGGCTGGCGGAGCGGAGAGGAAGCCCCTACCTCCGGGCACAGCTCCGAGCACCGTGCGCTCCTCCTCCTGTCCTTTGTGCGGCTGCCGGGGCGACGGGTCGGAGGAGGCGGCGAGCCCCGCGTCGGCACCGCCAGCGGCTCCGGCTGCGTGCGTGTGTGACCGTGTCCGTGTGCCCGTGCCCGTGGCCGTGTGGCTGTCTGTCCGTCTGTCTGTGTGTGCGCGCGCGGCGGCGGGGCGGGCTGTACCGGGCGGGCTGTGCCGCGCGCCGAGGTCTGGCGCCATCTACCCGCCGAGCGGCGG